>JARPMR010000026.1:14565548-15123499 GCA_029955525.1 Oeneis ivallda | reverse complement strand
AGCCAGGTGCGCGACTTGTACCGAAACCCGCATATGGCGCACTCCAGTTTGATGATGATGATGATGATGAAGCTCAGCACCTAGTGCCCGAGACAAAGGCGCATCGCTTGCAGCTGTACCTCTCGGCGTGCGCTCTCACATGCCTCGTGAGCCAGGTGCGCGACTTGTACCGAAACCCGCATATGGCGCACTCCAGTTTGATGATGATGATGATGATGAAGCTCACCTAGTGCCAGAGACAAAGGCGCATCGCTTGCAGCTGTACCTCTCGGCGTGCGCTCTCACATGCCTCGTGAGCCAGGTGCGCGACTTGTACCGAAACCCGCATATGGCGCACTCCAGTTTGATGATGATGATGATGAGAAGCTCACCTAGTGCCAGAGACAAAGGCGCATCGCTTGCAGCTGTACCTCTCGGCGTGCGCTCTCACATGCCTCGTGAGCCAGGTGCGCGACTTGTACCGAAACCCGCATATGGCGCACTCCAGTTTGTGATGATGATGATGAGCTCACCTAGTGCCAGAGACAAAGGCGCATCGCTTGCAGCTGTACCTCTCGGCGTGCGCTCTCACATGCCTCGTGAGCCAGGTGCGCGACTTGTACCGAAACCCGCATATGGCGCACTCCAGTTTGATGATGATGATGATGATGAAGCTCACCTAGTGCCCGAGACAAAGGCGCATCGCTTGCAGCTGTACCTCTCGGCGTGCGCTCTCACATGCCTCGTGAGCCAGGTGCGCGACTTGTACCGAAACCCGCATATGGCGCACTCCAGTTTGATGATGATGATGATGATGAAGCTCACCTAGTGCCAGAGACAAAGGCGCATCGCTTGCAGCTGTACCTCTCGGCGTGCAGCTCTCACATGACTCGTGAGCCAGGTGCGCGACTTGTACCGAAACCCGCATATGGCGCACTCCAGTTTGATGATGATGATGATGATGAAGCTCACCTAGTGCCAGAGACAAAGGCGCATCGCTTGCAGCTGTACCTCTCGGCGTGCGCTCTCACATGCCTCGTGAGCCAGGTGCGCGACTTGTACCGAAACCCGCATATGGCGCACTCCAGTTTGATGATGATGATGATGATGAAGCTCACCTAGTGCCAGAGACAAAGGCGCATCGCTTGCAGCTGTACCTCTCGGCGTGCGCTCTCACATGCCTCGTGAGCCAGGTGCGCGACTTGTACCGAAACCCGCATATGGCGCACTCCAGTTTGATGATGATGATGATGATGAAGCTCACCTAGTGCCAGAGACAAAGGCGCATCGCTTGCAGCTGTACCTCTCGGCGTGCGCTCTCACATGCCTCGTGAGCCAGGTGCGCGACTTGTACCGAAACCCGCATATGGCGCACTCCAGTTTGATGATGATGATGATGATGAAGCTACCTAGTGCCAGAGACAAAGGCGCATCGCTTGCAGCTGTACCTCTCGGCGTGCGCTCTCACATGCCTCGTGAGCCAGGTGCGCGACTTGTACCGAAACCCGCATATGGCGCACTCCAGTTTGATGATGATGATGATGATGAAGCTCACCTAGTGCCAGAGACAAAGGCGCATCGCTTGCAGCTGTACCTCTCGGCGTGCGCTCTCACATGCCTCGTGAGCCAGGTGCGCGACTTGTACCGAAACCCGCATATGGGCGCACTCCAGTTTGATGATGATGATGATGAAGCTCACCTAGTGCCAGAGACAAAGGCGCATCGCTTGCAGCTGTACCTCTCGGCGTGCGCTCTCACATGCCTCGTGAGCCAGGTGCGCGACTTGTACCGAAACCCGCATATGGCGCACTCCAGTTGATGATGATGATGATGATGAAGCTCACTAGTGCCAGAGACAAAGGCGCATCGCTTGCAGCTGTACCTCTCGGCGTGCGCTCTCACATGCCTCGTGAGCCAGGTGCGCGACTTGTACCGAAACCCGCATATGGCGCACTCCAGTTTGATGATGAAGCTCACCTAGTGCCAGAGACAAAGGCGCATCGCTTGCAGCTGTACCTCTCGGCGTGCGCTCTCACATGCCTCGTGAGCCAGGTGCGCGACTTGTACCGAAACCCGCATATGGCGCACTCCAGTTTGATGATGATGATGATGATGAAGCTCACCTAGTGCCAGAGACAAAGGCGCATCGCTTGCAGCTGTACCTCTCGGCGTGCGCTCTCACATGCCTCGTGAGCCAGGTGCGCGACTTGTACCGAAACCCGCATATGGCGCACTCCAGTTTGATGATGATGAAGCTCACCTAGTGCCAGAGACAAAGGCGCATCGCTTGCAGCTGTACCTCTCGGCGTGCGCTCTCACATGCCTCGTGAGCCAGGTGCGCGACTTGTACCGAAACCCGCATATGGCGCACTCCAGTTTGATGATGAAGCTCACCTAGTGCCAGAGACAAAGGCGCATCGCTTGCAGCTGTACCTCTCGGCGTGCGCTCTCACATGCCTCGTGAGCCAGGTGCGCGACTTGTACCGAAACCCGCATATGGCGCACTCCAGTTTGATGATGATGATGATGAAGCTCACCTAGTGCCAGAGACAAAGGCGCATCGCTTGCAGCTGTACCTCTCGGCGTGCGCTCTCACATGCCTCGTGAGCCAGGTGCGCGACTTGTACCGAAACCCGCATATGGCGCACTCCAGTTTGATGATGATGATGATGATGAAGCTCACCTAGTGCCAGAGACAAAGGCGCATCGCTTGCAGCTGTACCTCTCGGCGTGCGCTCTCACATGCCTCGTGAGCCAGGTGCGCGACTTGTACCGAAACCCGCATATGGCACACTCCAGTTTGATGATGATGATGATGATGAAGCTCACCTAGTGCCAGAGACAAAGGCGCATCGCTTGCAGCTGTACCTCTCGGCGTGCGCTCTCACATGCCTCGTGAGCCAGGTGCGCGACTTGTACCGAAACCCGCATATGGCACGCACTCCAGTTTGATGATGATGATGATGATGAAGCTCACCTAGTGCCAGAGACAAAGGCGCATCGCTTGCAGCTGTACCTCTCGGCGTGCGCTCTCACATGCCTCGTGAGCCAGGTGCGCGACTTGTACCGAAACCCGCATATGGCACACTCCAGTTTGATGATGATGATGATGATGAAGCTCACCTAGTGCCAGAGACAAAGGCGCATCGCTTGCAGCTGTACCTCTCGGCGTGCGCTCTCACATGCCTCGTGAGCCAGGTGCGCGACTTGTACCGAAACCCGCATATGGCGCACTCCAGTTTGATGATGATGATGATGATGATGATGAAGCTCACCTAGTGCCCGAGACAAAGGCGCATCGCTTGCAGCTGTACCTCTCGGCGTGCGCTCTCACATGCCTCGTGAGCCAGGTGCGCGACTTGTACCGAAACCCGCATATGGCGCACTCCAGTTTGATGATGATGATGATGATGAAGCTCACCTAGTGCCAGAGACAAAGGCGCATCGCTTGCAGCTGTACCTCTCGGCGTGCACTCTCACATGACTCGTGAGCCAGGTGCGCGACTTGTACCGAAACCCGCATATGGCGCACTCCAGTTTGATGATGATGATGATGATGAAGCTCACCTAGTGCCAGAGACAAAGGCGCATCGCTTGCAGCTGTACCTCTCGGCGTGCGCTCTCACATGCCTCGTGAGCCAGGTGCGCGACTTGTAACCGAAACCCGCATATGGCGCACTCCAGTTTGATGATGATGATGATGATGAAGCTCACCTAGTGCCAGAGACAAAGGCGCATCGCTTGCAGCTGTACCTCTCGGCGTGCGCTCTCACAATGCCTCGTGAGCAGGTGCGCGACTTGTACCGAAACCCGCATATGGCGCACTCCAGTTTGATGATGATGATGATGATGATGATGAAGCTCACCTAGTGCCCGAGACAAAGGCGCATCGCTTGCAGCTGTACCTCTCGGCGTGCGCTCTCACATGCCTCGTGAGCCAGGTGCGCGACTTGTACCGAAACCCGCATATGGCGCACTCCAGTTTGATGATGATGATGATGATGAAGCTCACCTAGTGCCAGAGACAAAGGCGCATCGCTTGCAGCTGTACCTCTCGGCGTGCACTCTCACATGACTCGTGAGCCAGGTGCGCGACTTGTACCGAAACCCGCATATGGCGCACTCCAGTTTGATGATGATGATGATGATGAAGCTCACCTAGTGCCAGAGACAAAGGCGCATCGCTTGCAGCTGTACCTCTCGGCGTGCGCTCTCACATGCCTCGTGAGCCAGGTGCGCGACTTGTACCGAAACCCGCATATGGCACACTCCAGTTTGATGATGATGATGATGATGAAGCTCACCTAGTGCCAGAGACAAAGGCGCATCGCTTGCAGCTGTACCTCTCGGCGTGCGCTCTCACATGCCTCGTGAGCCAGGTGCGCGACTTGTACCGAAACCCGCATATGGCGCACTCCAGTTTGATGATGATGATGATGATGAAGCTCACCTAGTGCTCAGAGACAAAGGCGCATCGCTTGCAGCTGTACCTCTCGGCGTGCGCTCTCACATGCCTCGTGAGCCAGGTGCGCGACTTGTACCGAAACCCGCATATGGCGCACTCCAGTTTGATGATGATGATGATGATGATGATGATGAAGCTCACCTAGTGCCAGAGACAAAGGCGCATCGCTTGCAGCTGTACCTGTCGGCGTGCGCTCTCACATGCCTCGTGAGCCAGGTGCGCGACTTGTACCGAAACCCGCATATGGCGCACTCCAGTTTGATGATGATGATGATGATGAAGCTCACCTAGTGCCAGAGACAAAGGCGCATCGCTTGCAGCTGTACCTCTCGGCGTGCGCTCTCACATGCCTCGTGAGCCAGGTGCGCGACTTGTACCGAAACCCGCATATGGCACACTCCAGTTTGATGATGATGATGATGATGATGATGATGAAGCTCACCTAGTGCCCGAGACAAAGGCGCATCGCTTGCAGCTGTACCTCTCGGCGTGCGCTCTCACATGCCTCGTGAGCCAGGTGCGCGACTTGTACCGAAACCCGCATATGGCACACTCCAGTTTGATGATGATGATGATGATGATGATGATGAAGCTCACCTAGTGCCCGAGACAAAGGCGCATCGCTTGCAGCTGTACCTCTCGGCGTGCGCTCTCACATGCCTCGTGAGCCAGGTGCGCGACTTGTACCGAAACCCGCATATGGCACACTCCAGTTTGATGATGATGATGATGATGATGATGATGAAGCTCACCTAGTGCCCGAGACAAAGGCGCATCGCTTGCAGCTGTACCTCTCGGCGTGCGCTCTCACATGCCTCGTGAGCCAGGTGCGCGACTTGTACCGAAACCCGCATATGGCACACTCCAGTTTGATGATGATGATGATGATGAATGATGAAGCTCACCTAGTGCCCGAGACAAAGCGCATCGCTTGCAGCTGTACCTCTCGGCGTGCGCTCTCACATGCCTCGTGAGCCAGGTGCGCGACTTGTACCGAAACCCGCATATGGCACACTCCAGTTTGATGATGATGATGATGATGATGATGAAGCTCACCTAGTGCCAGAGACAAAGGCGCATCGCTTGCAGCTGTACCTCTCGGCGTGCGCTCTCACATGCCTCGTGAGCCAGGTGCGCGACTTGTACCGAAACCCGCATATGGCACACTCCAGTTTGATGATGATGATGATGATGATGATGATGAAGCTCACCTAGTGCCAGAGACAAAGGCGCATCGCTTGCAGCTGTACCTGTCGGCGTGCGCTCTCACATGCCTCGTGAGCCAGGTGCGCGACTTGTACCGAAACCCGCATATGGCGCACTCCAGTTTGATGATGATGATGATGATGAAGCTCACCTAGTGCCAGAGACAAAGGCGCATCGCTTGCAGCTGTACCTCTCGGCGTGCGCTCTCACATGCCTCGTGAGCCAGGTGCGCGACTTGTACCGAAACCCGCATATGGCACACTCCAGTTTGATGATGATGATGATGATGATGATGATGAAGCTCACCTAGTGCCAGAGACAAAGGCGCATCGCTTGCAGCTGTACCTGTCGGCGTGCGCTCTCACATGCCTCGTGAGCCAGGTGCGCGACTTGTACCGAAACCCGCATATGGCGCACTCCAGTTTGATGATGATGATGATGATGAAGCTCACCTAGTGCCAGAGACAAAGGCGCATCGCTTGCAGCTGTACCTCTCGGCGTGCGCTCTCACATGCCTCGTGAGCCAGGTGCGCGACTTGTACCGAAACCCGCATATGGCACACTCCAGTTTGATGATGATGATGATGATGATGATGAAGCTCACCTAGTGCCCGAGACAAAGGCGCATCGCTTGCAGCTGTACCTCTCGGCGTGCGCTCTCACATGCCTCGTGAGCCAGGTGCGCGACTTGTACCGAAACCCGCATATGGCACACTCCAGTTTGATGATGATGATGATGATGATGATGATGAAGCTCACCTAGTGCCCGAGACAAAGGCGCATCGCTTGCAGCTGTACCTCTCGGCGTGCGCTCTCACATGCCTCGTGAGCCAGGTGCGCGACTTGTACCGAAACCCGCATATGGCACACTCCAGTTTGATGATGATGATGATGATGATGATGATGAAGCTCACCTAGTGCCCGAGACAAAGGCGCATCGCTTGCAGCTGTACCTCTCGGCGTGCGCTCTCACATGCCTCGTGAGCCAGGTGCGCGACTTGTACCGAAACCCGCATATGGCGCACTCCAGTTTGATGATGATGATGATGATGAAGCTCACCTAGTGCCAGAGACAAAGGCGCATCGCTTGCAGCTGTACCTCTCGGCGTGCGCTCTCACATGCCTCGTGAGCCAGGTGCGCGACCTGTACCGAAACCCGCATATGGCACACTCCAGTTTGCCGAATTTCTAGAAATATATTTATTTTATTTTTATTTATCTAATATCTTTAAACGAGCAATTCTTGTATATATTTATATATATAAACTGAATCTCGGAAACGCCTCCAACGATTTTTATAAAATTTGGTATGCAGGGGGTTTCAAGGGCGATAAATCGATCTAGCTAGGTTTCATTTTAGAAAAGGTCGTTTTATCCGTGTTTTCAGGCAATGAAAACCCCCTTACAATATCATTAGAATACGAAGGTAAATTTCGCCATCATCTATAAATTTCCGATAGCTCGACGGTAAGTCGGGCGGTCCCGAAACCAGAAGACCCCGGTTCGAGTCCAAGACGATTATATTTTCCACTATAATTTTTTTTTTTTAAATATATAATCAAAAACCGAGCACAGCTCGGTCACCCAGATATTTTATTTACTTAAATGGACAGTCAACGGGTATACAATAAATCATTAAAAACTAAACAGAAAGAAACAACATATTTTACAGTACTGTACCACTTAGGTCTTAGAGACTGCCACAGCTTGCGAAAATATAATATAATCAAATATAAAAAAAAATCCTTATAACAACCGACTTCAAACACCCGCAATATTGTTGATATTTTAAAAACCGCTCAACCGATTTCGATAAAAATATGGAACCACCTGGGAAGTATATATACCCTTTGAAACTAAAAAAAGAATTTTCCAAACCGGTTCAGGCGTCTTCGAGTAATCGGCGAACATAGGTAAGTACATAAAAAAAAGATACAGACGAATTGAGAACCTCCTCCTTTTTTTAAGTCTGTTATAATTAAAAAATAATAAGTTATATTAATTGTAAATATTAAAATTATATAAATTATAATTATAAAATTATATTAATTGTTTGTTTGAACGCGCTAATCTCAGGAACTACCAGTCGGATTTAAAAAATTCTTCTTACATTTTATCAAATGAAAAAAGAATTTTTTTCTTCAGGAACATAAGGTAGGCTATTCAACATCACGGTTCGACCCATAGAAGTCGAGTAAATAGAAAAAAGTAATAGCTTAGAGAACCGAAGGCTAGTTTTTATTCCGGAAAATCAAAGAGTTCCCAAGGGATTATTATTCTTCTTCTTTAACAACCGATAGACGTCCACTGCTGGACAAAGGTCTCCTACATGGACTTCCACAGGCTTCGGTCTCGCGCCGCCTGAATCCAGCGGCTTCCTGCGACTCGTTTGATGTCGTCGGCCCACCTAGTGGGGGGTCTGCCAACACTGCGCTTCCCGGTGCGGGGTCGCCACTCCAGCACCTTGGGACCCCCAACGACCATCAGCTCTTCAAACTATGTGCCCTGCCAATTTCCAGTTCAGTTTCGCGACTCGCCGAGCTATGTCGGTGATTTTACTATTGTTATAATTTTACTACGGATCTCATTTCTGATTTGATCTCGCAGGGATACTCCGAGCATAGCTCTCTCCAATGGAACTATTAAAAACTATCCACGCGGACGAAGTCGCGGGCATCAGCTAGTAAAAATATAAAGTTTACTTACATCTGTGTGCTTATCCATATGTCGATTGTAAGTGAAGAGAGACCAGCGTCCTGTGAAGCAAATGTCACATTTGTATGGATATTCTTCATAATTTTCTGTATGTTTTCTTCTCTGTATATCTGCTAACTGTTCTTCATAAGTTAATATAGTCTTGGTGAACAATTTGTCGATGCTATTCCGTTTTTTGGGTTTAGGAACACACGGTTTAAGTGTTTTGCTTTTAGAACTCAACTGTCTGCCATTTTTTTTAATTTGCTTTCTTGAAAATCACTAGGAAGTCTGTTAGTTAATTTAGCATTTTCTCTACTCTCGTTTATATTTTTTTCTGCATAATGATTACTGGTAATAGTTTTGCATTTCGCTATTTTATGCACCTTTGAAAATTGTCGATTTTCATTTGTTTTATCAATTCTTGGTTCTTCTTTATCTTTATTCAGTTTATTTGGCATACTGTCATTTACAAATATGACATTCTTTAGAATAACTCTATTTCCCGACTTATTTCCAACTTTCGATGTATTTACAAGTTTCCCATAATTTTTCTTTAAGAGTACATCATTGTGCTCATTCATGTTATCACAACTGTCATTTTCAACATCGGCATCAATATCATTATTATGTTTAATATAATTTTTTAGAGATTTAGCTTCATCATCACCATTACCAATCGTTAACTCATCATTTGTAACATTGGTTACATCAGAATTGATAATAATGTCATCATCATCATCATCATCGTCATCAAATTTACCTTTGTTTACAATTTGAACGACACTGTGAGTTGGCCCAGCATTATTAATATCACGGGTTGTACTATCATCGTTATTGATGATATCATTTTTATTTTTATCACAATTTAAGTTATCATCATTATTGATTCCATTAGTAGCGAGAACATCATTTTGAAAATTCTCTGATTCAGTTAGAAATTCTACATAAAACTCTTTTGCATTCTTTTCAGAGTCATCACGTTTTTCTCTCTTTATTTCAGTATTTTCTTCTATATCAGAATGATACTCTTCTTTCAGATGTATTTTAATGTCTTCTTCATTGTATTTCACATATAGATCATAGTGGTCAGGGTCAAATGTGTGTTTTAATATATTAGTAGTAAGTAGTTTCCCAACTCTATCAACTGATTTCAAATTTTCCGAGGTCAACTGAAAAATGTTAATAACAATTAGTTATTGTATTGTATTTGCGGAGGGGACGCCTGCTAACGCCAGGCGGGTGATCAGTCCTGCGTCAGAGCTATTCCACCCAATTCCCGTGTTTGGACACAGGTTACTGGTGCCCAGGCAGCTCAAAACGATGTCCCCAATATAGAAAGGTTTCTTCACTTAGTCTATCTTTGCAGTTCCCATCTTACCAATGAGTACATAGGGCACTCAGCTATAAAGTGGAAGCTGGTCCAAATACAAGTATGTAAGTAACTACAATACAGTAGCAGTGATAGCCTAGTGGTTAGGACTGTGGTCTCCTATTCGGGGGGTCGCAGGTTCGATTCCGGGCACGCACCTCTGGCTTTTCGGAGTCAAGTGTGTTTAAGCAATTAAATATCACTTGCTTCAACGGTGAAGGAAAACATCGTGAGGAAATCTGCACACCTGAGAGTTCTTCATAATGTTCTTCAAGGTGTGTGAAGTCCGCCAATTCGCATTGGGCCAGCGTGATGGACTATGGCCAATAACCCTTCTCTGAGAGGAGACCTGCGCTCAGTAGTGAGCCGTTGTTGGGTTGCTAATGATGAAGTAAGTACAAAATCCTATACAACAATTAATTAAGAGATTACTTATACATTTCAGTTCTGTATAATATTACAATCCTGTTCCGATTCAAAGGGCCGACGAAGTTCCTAGGCTATATACTAGCTGAGCGCTCAGCGGGCGATGAAGAGAGCTATGCTTGGAGTGTCCCTTTGGGATCGAATCAGAAGTGAGGAGATCCGTAGGATAACCAAAGTCACCGACATAGCTCAGCGCGTCGCGAAACTGTAATGGAAATGGGCGGGACACATAGTTCGAAGAGCTGATGGTAGTTGGGGTCCCAAGGTTTCGGAGTGGCGACCCCGCACCGGGAAGCGCAGTGTTTGCAGACTTCCCACCAGGTGGACCGACATCAAACGAAAGGCAGGGAGCCTGGATTCAGGCGGCGCAAGACCGAGACCTGTGGAAGTCCATGCAAGAGACCTTTGTCCAGCAGTGGACGTCTATCGGTTGATAAAGAAGAAGATACTAGCTGATGCCTACGACTTTTTTAAAAATCCCACGGAAACTTTTTTCGGCCCAGGGATTAAAAACTACAATTCACGCGGGCGAAGTACGGACATCATTTAGTCATTGATTCAAAACAACGTTATACTCACAACTTTATCGCTCTGAAGTATCTGCAACAACGCTCTGTAGGCCTTCAGACTCTTGTCACGGAGCCTGTCGCAGTTCACCAACCGCCGGGCGCACTCTGCGCACACGCGCGGCAGAGTGGCGATTTTATCTTATCACTGAATATAAAACAAAGTTATACTCACAACTTTATCGCTCTGAAGTATCTGCAACAACGCTCTGTAGGCCCTCAGACTCTTGTCACGGAGCCTGTCGCAGTTCACCAACCGCCGGGCGCACTCTGCGCACACGCGCGGCAGAGTGGCGATTTTATCTTATCACTGAATATAAAACAACGTTATACTCACAACTTTATCGCTCTGAAGTATCTGCAACAACGCTTTGTAGGCCCTTAGACTCTTGTCACGGAGCCTGTCGCAGTTCACCAACCGCCGGGCGCACTCTGCGCACACGCGCGGCAGAGTGGCGATTTTATCTTATCACTGAATATAAAACAACGTTATACTCACAACTTTATCGCTCTGAAGTATCTGCAACAACGCTCTGTAGGCCCTCAGACTCTTGTCACGGAGCCTGTCGCAGTTCACCAACCGCCGGGCGCACTCTGCGCACACGCGCGGCAGAGTGGCGATTTTATCTTATCACTGAATATAAAACAAAGTTATACTCACAACTTTATCGCTCTGAAGTATCTGCAACAACGCTCTGTAGGCCCTCAGAGTTGTTTGCGCCACTGACGCTGTGTATACATACCTACCTATGTTCCTTTATCTAAACTCGTTTCCTCTCCCCTCACCTCTCACACCGCACCCCGCACCACGCAAGTGCAAAAAATGCAACGCCAAGCAGTGCTCAGCGGACATTCGACGCATACCCAGTGACGTCACCGCTCTGACATCGCGCGCGCATCTCGCCTACGCAATTTTTTAAATGAACGCTTTTTCAACACCATGCAAGTGAAAATCAAGTGAATCAAGCACCTGGGACACAAAACAGTGAGTGAATCTTTCCTTCCATCTCCTACGCATCTCTTAATCCCCGCATATACAGTGTTTTGGTCACTTTCGAGCCGGATGATTGAACCGGCCGCCGCCGCGCCCGCATTCCTTTGTTGGCATTCCTTTTTTTACTTTTCTTCGCTTCGTTAGCCTATGTCGCACGGTCCTTCGATGCAATTTCGCTGATCTTTTATGATCTTTTACGCATTTACAATTACGCAGTTACGCTATTTTCTTCTAGGTAACTTATTACAGTTTTTAAGTGTACCACAGTATAACAATAGTTCAGTTACGCTACGCTATAAACTTTACGCTATTTTCGGCAACTTATTTCAGTGAATTTAAGTGTACCATAGTGTAATAATTACCTACGCTACGCTATAATCGAATCGCTATATGAACGCTTCGCATTTAATTACAAACCGCTGGAAAGATTTCTCATTTCTTACTTCGCTTGCATTCGCCCGGGTGCCATCCGCCATTTTGTTAGTTCTTTGTTCTAACGAGCTATACACGTAGCCACGATTTGTTAATTATATCGTTATTTTAACGAGTGCATTTCTTTGTTCGTTTATTCAAAATGTCGAGACGACAGAGATCGCCGGCAAATGTTAATGCAGACGTGCTTATTCTAGAAGCACAAGTTCGAACTTACTTCGCAAATATGCAGGCAATCTATAATGCCTCGCAAGACACAGATACTGCTGATTCTCTCAAAACATTTTTATCAAAATCGGCTAATATTTCTACTTTACGCACCGAATTTGTTCAGCTAGTCAAAGAGTTGAACGTCGCTCGCATACAAGAAGATACTGAATATGAACCGAACTTCCAATCATTAATCGCATTCGAAGAATTATTTTCGGCCGTTCAGTATAAGTTAAATGAACACTCAACACTCGCGAAAAGTCCAGTTAAACCGTTAACTACACCGGTTAAACCTAAAATAAAATTACCTCCCATTAATTTACCTAAATTTAATGGTGACTCGAAACAATGGACAATATTTTACGAATGTTATAATAACACAATTCATAATAATAAAGAACTTAGTAATTCGGAAAAATTACATTATTTGTTAGGTCAGCTCTCAGAGTCGGCCTTAACATCTATCGCGGGTATTGAACCCACAGGTGAAAATTATACGCTGATTTATACCACGCTCACTGATAAATATCAAGATGTTCGCATTTTAGGTTATACCTACTTAGATCAAGTTTGTAACTTTAAGCAGTTACAATCTTCGCAGAATTTAAATTCTTTTCTAGATGTTTGTGCTACATCGATCGCCGCGTTTGAAAAATTAAACATTAAAAATAAAGCCGACTTTATTTATTTATATTTATGTTTGAAGAAGATAGATAAGGATACCGCACACTTGTTCGAAAATTATATGCGGTCCGATAAATTACCTTCCTTTGATAATTTTATTAAGTTCATTAAGGAACAGGCTAAGATTAACGAAAGAACTCCGTCATGTTCTCATACGCAGAATGAAAATAATTCACGGCAACGCAAAATTCCATCGCCTAAAAATATAAGGTCTTCTGTTACAACAAAGACATTCGTTACTGCTGTGGATACGAATAAGACATTTTGTCCACTTTGCAAAACTGATACGCACAAACAGTTTTATCGCTGTCCTAAATTTTTAAACTTAACTCCTCAAGAACGCTATAATGTAGTAAAGGCAAATTCCGCGTGCGTTTCTTGTTTATCATTTTTCCATAGAAAAAGCCTGTGCAAGAGTGAGAGAGCATGTAACTCTTGTGGATCTAATTCTCACCACACGTATTTGCACTTTAATCCTTCTGGTAATAAGGGTGAAAATAGCTTGACATCCACAGACGCTAAGGAAAATACCTCCCAAGCTCAAGTCGCAGTTTCGCTCTGTTCGCTGGATAGCAAAACGCCATTTCATACAACAGTGTTACTGTCTACTGCCACGGTCAGAGCCTTAGATTCTAAAGGGACAGAGTACAAAATCAAATGTCTCATTGATAACGCGTCACAACATAATTACATAACGAGCGACTGTGTGAAGCGTTTAGGTCTAACTAAAACTGAATTATCGCAAGCCATGACTGTCAGTGGGTTTGGCGGCCAGTCCAGTACGACAAAGGGCATAAGTCGCATAATCATATTTTCGAGGTTCAGTAATAAATCTTATTTTGTCGAACCTCTGATAGTAGATAAGATAACGGATCGCTTACCTACATCTCCAGTAGAAAATTCGCTTCTCACTTACCTGGCGAGTGTACCCCTCGCAGATGATACTTATCATATACCCTCTAAGATTGATATGATTTTAGGCGCGCAAATGTTTACAAAAATAATTTTATCAGGCCGCATAGCAGCGCCACCTGGTATGCCTATTGCATTAGAAACCACGCTTGGATTTATTTTAATGGGTGATGCCCCGCTGGCTCAACCCGTTCGCACTTCGCAGACGCAAACGCTATGCGCCATTAGTAATAAGCGCTTAGATGAGTCATTACGCAGTTTTTTTGAAATTGAAGAGGTACCTGTCACTAAAAATGCTCTTCTTAGCGCAGAAGAGCAAGAATGTGAAAAAATATACCAGGCCACTACTGAACGCGATTCTCAGGGACGATATATCGTCGCTTTACCTTTTAAGTCTGACCCTGCCGTGTTGGGCAACGCTTCGCAAAATGCGAAAAGACGCTTTAATCATTTGGAACGCAAATTAGAAACCTCGCCTTTGTTACGTGACGCATATAACAGTATTATTAAAGAATACTTAGAAAAAGACTACTTAGCTCCTGTACTACAAAATGAGTGTGACTTGCAATATGTTGTTTTATCCGAACTTTCGATTCCTCGTCATGTTGGTATAACACAGAACTGCGAAATAACTTTAGTTGCCTTCTCAGACGCAAGTGAAAAAGCTTATGGCGCGGTTTTATATGTTCACGTTAAGACTCCAGAGGGTATTTTTGTAAACTTACTCTGTGCTAAATCGAAAGTTGCGCCGGTTAAAACAGTTACGCTCGCGCGTTTAGAGTTATGTGCAGCTCATTTGCTTTCTAAGTTGGTACGCGCTGTTGTGACAAATTTTAGCTCTCGCATTATTATAGCACGCATATACGCATTTTCAGACTCAACTGTCGCACTCAACTGGATTAATTCTAGTCCACATAAACTCAAAACCTTCGTCGCTAATCGGGTATCAAAAATTCAAAGTAATTTAGCGCCAGAAAACTTTTTTCATGTTTCGGGTAAAGAAAATCCAAGTGACTGTCTGTCTCGAGGATTAACTCCTACGCAATTGATCTCTCATCCTCTGTGGTTTAATGGCCCTGAGTGGATGCGCACAGATAGTAACGATTGGCCTATTAAACAATTCACTCCAAAGTTGGACGACTTACCTGAGTCTAAAACAATCACATTAAATAATGTCACACCAGAAAAGCAATTAATTCTGGCGATCGCGGAACGCACTTCTAATTGGTCAAAATTATTACGCATTTTTGTATATATTTTACGCTTTTCAAAGCGCTTAAAAACGCGCGGTTTAATAACCGCTGAAGACTTGGATACATCCGAGTTGTTTATTATTCGCTCCCTTCAAAAGGTTTATTTTTCAGAATACATAGAAGCTTTAAGTAAAGGGACAACTTTACCGCGCACTATAATAAAATTACGCCCAGTTCTAGTAGATGGAATTATCCGAGTTGGTGGTCGTTTATCGGCATGTGAGGATATCTCATTTGATCAAAAATATCCTATTTTGCTCCCTAGTAAAGATCATATTGTCAATCTTATTATCGAGCATGTACATCGCATCAGTTGTCACGCCGGACCTCAACTCACAATATCTTTATTACGCAAAAAATATTGGATTCTCGCCGCAAGAAGAATAGTTCGCGCGCGTATACACGCCTGCGTGCCTTGTTTCAAGGCACGGCCTGTATCTTATCAGGCTCCAATTATGGCAGATATTCCATCTTGTAGATTGGACATTTCTAAGCCGTTCGCGCATACTGGAATAGATTATTGTGGTCCATTTTATGTAACGCCTACTCGAGGACGTGGCATAAAAAGTCGAAAAGCTTATGTTTGCGTCTTCATTTGCTTATCAACGCGAGCCGTTCATATGGAAGTTGCACCCGATTTGACAACCGAAGCTTTTCTCAATAATCTGAAAAAATTTCTAAGTCGCCGGGGCCCAATTCAGAGACTCTGGAGTGACCACGGAGGTAGCTTTATTTGTGCTAAATCCTATTTAAATGAAGTTTATCAGTTTTTAAACACTACCTATGATGACGCATTCAAAAACGAACTCGCTAAAAATCGCATCTCATGGACTATGATTCCACCGAATGCACCTCATTTTGGAGGAAGCTGGGAATCCACCGTAAAATCATTTAAGACGCATTTACGCAGAACTATAGGTTCTCAAATATTGACATATGACGAATTCCAAACTGTCGTATGTCAAATTGAAGCGCTACTAAACTCCCGCCCACTCGGAATTCTTAGTGAAGATCCATCGGAGCCGTTCCCAATTACGCCTGCACATTTTTTAAATACAACACCTTTGAAGGTTATGCCCGCGGTGGATGTCACGAACGAAAAGTCACACTTACTCACGCGCTTCTCGCTTCTGGACAAACTTGTTCAGTCTTATTGGAAACGCTGGCGAGAAGAATATCTGCATACATTACAGGTTCGAGCAAAGTGGAATACGGAATCGCGCCCGGTAGAAGTAGGCACTATGGTTTTGATTAGTCAAAATTGCGCACCCTTACACTGGCCTTTAGGCCGAATTGAGAAGGTCTTTCCGGGTTCTGACGGACGTATTCGCGTAGCTTTAGTTAGAACGAAGAATGGTACACTTAAAAGACCTGTAATAAATTTATGCCCTCTCCCTGTTAATCTTGATTAATCTCGCGTTAAAAGTTTAATCTTTTCTCCTTTTTTCTTATAAGTGCATTTTTTGTTATTTTCTAGTTATTATATTTCTACGCATTTTATCTAAACGCTATCCTATTTATTGGATATTTTTGTAATTTTTTTTTTTGAAATAATATTTCAAAAGGCGGGAGCCTGTTTGCGCCACTGACGCTGTGTATACATACCTACCTATGTTCCTTTATCTAAACTCGTTTCCTCTCCCCTCACCTCTCACACCGCACCCCGCACCACGCAAGTGCAAAAAATGCAACGCCAAGCAGTGCTCAGCGGACATTCGACGCATACCCAGTGACGTCACCGCTCTGACATCGCGCGCGCATCTCGCCTACGCAATTTTTTAAATGAACGCTTTTTCAACACCATGCAAGTGAAAATCAAGTGAATCAAGCACCTGGGACACAAAACAGTGAGTGAATCTTTCCTTCCATCTCCTACGCATCTCTTAATCCCCGCATATACAAGACTCTTGTCACGGAGCCTGTCGCAGTTCACCAACCGCCGGGCGCACTCTGCGCACACGCGCGGCAGAGTGGCGATTTTATCTTATCACTGAATATAAAACAACGTTATACTCACAACTTTATCGCTCTGAAGTATCTGCAACAACGCTTTGTAGGCCCTTAGACTCTTGTCACGGAGCCTGTCGCAGTTCACCAACCGCCGGGCGCACTCTGCGCACACGCGCGGCAGAGTGGCGATTTTATCGCGGATATAACTCACCTGAAGAAGAATCAATCAGAATTTTTATATTTCACCCATCAACGGCTCACTACTGAGCGCAGGTCTCCTCTCAGAGAAGGTTTATAGGCCATAGTCCGCCACGCTGGCCCAATGCGAATTGGCGGACTTCACACACCTTCGAGAACACTATGGAGAACTCTCAGATGTGCAGGTTGCTCACGATGTTTTCCTTCACCGTTGACGTAAGTGATATTTAATTGCTTAAACGCACTTGACTCCGAAAAGTCAGAGGTGTATACCCGGGATCGAACCTGCGACCCCACGAATACGAGACCACAGTCCTAACCACTAGGCTATCACTGCTTCAAATGATAATGAAAATGAATGATGAATTAAAATGAAATGGGGTAAAATAGGGTTTTGAAAAATCAATCAACGTGCCTGGCGATCGCATAACTTATATCGCTGTCCTTAAAGGGCTATTTCAATGTCAAAACATGGTTTTGGCCAATAGGAGAAGCCCAAAATCATATTTTGACATTGATGCAGTCCTTTAAGGACTGAGAAAAAGTTACGTGATAGACCTCCTGAGCAAAGCCACAGCAAAAGCTAATAGCAGTTTTATTTCATACAGGAAAACCTGCTCTACCAATTCATGTTATTACATGATATTGTACTATGTACTATATACTATGTACTACCTGTCCTATACCTATATAGTATTACCTACCTTCTTCTTCTTCTTCTTTATCAACCTATAGACGTCCACTGCTGGACAAAGGTCTCCTGCATGGACTTCCACAGGCTTCGGTCTTGCGCCGCTTGAATCCAGCGGCTCCATGCGACTAGTTTGATGTCGTCGGTCCACCTGGTGGGGGGCCTGCCAACACTGCGCTTCCCGGTGCGGGGTCGCCACTCCAACACCTTGGGACCCCAACGACCATCAGCTCTTCTAACTATGTGTCCCGCCCATTTCCACTTCAGTTTCGCGACACGCTGAGCTATGTCGGTGACTTTGGTTCTCCTACGAATCTCCTCATTTCTGATTTGATCTCGCAGGGATATACCGAGCATAGCTCTCTCCATCGCTCGCTGGGTGACCCTGAGCCTTCTTATGAGGCCCTTAGTTAGCAACCATGTCTCGGATCCGTAAGAAAACCTACCTACCTAGTATTATTACTTACCTATATACTATGTACTACATGTCCAATTCAAGTTGGCCGCTACGTCCCTCGCGCTTCCCTGCACCGCGCCTTTAGTCAGACCCGTTTAGTACAGATAGCAAGTAGCAACGTACCCCTCGCCATCGTCAGTAGTTTGTACAGTTTTTTCAAATTTTTGTTATTGTTGCGTTTTAACTTTTTTTTTGTTAAGTTTATTGGTTATTTATTGTTGTTTGGTTAATATTGCTTGTATGTAGTTTTCTACGATGAGTAAAAAAGGAAAAGGTTTGCATAGTGCAGACTATTGACGTTACTGCCAAAAATGAAAACCTCCATCATAGTCATGGTAAACATTAAAAATCGGCCAAGTGCGAGTCGGGCCTCGCTGTTTTAGGGTTCCGTTAATTAAATAAAAATATTTCCATGTACCCATGGAAATATTTTAATTTAATTTTTTTAATTTAACTTAATTTTTATTATTTGTTGTTATAGCGGCAATAGAAATACATAATATGTGAAAATTTCATCTGTCTATCTATTACGGTTTACGAGATACAGCCCGCTGACAGACGGACGGACGGACAGCGTAGGCTTAGTAATAGGGTCCCGTTGGTACCCTTTGGGTACGGAACCCTAAAAAAACCAATCATTTGTTTATATCAAAGCATACAGTATGACATCATTTTGTACCAGTCGTTGATGGCCAACATGAATCCAACAGGTAGTTTATTTGAAATGACGAAGAAACCAAACACTTACCGCAATCCCTGTCACGGTGGTGTAGGCCTTCTCTAAATAGTTTTGGGTCATCGGATACATTTTACTGTGACCAGAGGCCAGGCATATCATGCAGAACTGTAAAAAAATTAATAGCCATATGATGTGGGTGTATGTGTGTGTTCCCTCAAATATGGTCGAGCGAAGCAACGGCTGGATCATGCGTCATGCTCGTGAACGGGTGCCGCCGGCGGGAATGGGGCTACTTTGTGTCTGCCCATCTTAACATGAAATGAATTGTAGTTTTCTTTTTTTTGGAACTTCCCCTCATTGTGGAAATGTTATATTTTATTTAACAAAGTTGCATGGGTTAAATCGGCTTGGCATCCAGCTGCCTACAAGATAGTATAAAAAACTTATTACAATGTAATAGCTTCATTATAATATTGTAAAATGATTATTTTGAAAAGAGCAACTGCTGAGTTTCTTGCTGGCTCTTCTCAGCAGAATCCGCTTTCCGAACCGGTGGTAGAGTCATGACTTGTCATATGAGCCACAGGAGACACTACGTGAAATAAATAAATTTGAAATTTTGAATTTGGGATTGTAGTTACACATTCCGCTAAAAAAATGGTGAAGAAGGATCTTGATGGAATAGGTGTCGGCGTCGCTGCTGTAAAGAGAGAGGCCAGTCAGGTTTTCAGCTCTACTTCATCATTAGACAAAGTGCTATATCAACTTAGAAGCTATAAAAATATCGTTTTGATGGGAGATCTAAATATTAATATTGCAGACAGTAATTTAACTGCTGGGGACACTACGGAGTATGTAAACCTCTTAGCATCGCATGGACTATTACCGGCGCATAATTTTCCGACACGGCTAAATAATTGTCTAGATCATTGCTTTATTAAAACTAAAAATAATACATCGACAGTAGTTTGCAACTCCACTATTACTGATCATTATTGCGTTATGACAGCTTTACCAAAAACACAAACAAAATCTAAAAAACACTCAATAAACCGTACAAAAACTGACTGCAATGCAGTAATTTCAGAACTATCCAATATTAATTGGAGCGAACGACTAAGTAATATGAATGCAAATGATATGACAAACACTTTTGTTGAAATTCTCACCAACACTATTAATAAATTTACGACTACTTTTAAATTATCTAGGCGAAAAGCTAATATCAAACCCTGGATAACCCCTGGGCTGTGTCGATGTATGAGAAATCGCGATAATCTCCATAAAAAACTCCGTAAAGACCCTAATAACGAAATACTTAAAGTCACCTATAAGCGTTATAGAAATACATGCAATAATCTATTGAAAAATTTAAAGAATAAATATTATAAAAATGAATTAAATAACAGAAATCTAAGAGACAAATGGGAAGTTATAAAGAAAATGTGTAATATAAATCAAAGGGAGAATTCTACAACAGATCTTCTACAAAAGAAGTCTATTCCCACAGCCTCACTTGACTACATAAATAACTACTTTATTAAAGTAGGCAATGATTTAGCTAATAATATCCTGAAAAGAACTCATAAGGACGAAATAGAACTGACACGACTAATAAAATCACAAAATATAGGCGCACCTGTGAATTCTATGTCACTTCTCCCAACTGATAAGTCTGAAATAAAACGTATAGTATTAAACCTTAAATCGACGAATTCTACTGGACCAGATGGTATACCAACATACTTACTCAAAAAGGGTATAGAAATATTTGCATTGCCAATTTGCACTATTTGTAACCGTTGTATAGCTGATGGCATTTTTCCTAATGCTCTAAAAAAGTCCGTCGTTATACCAATATATAAATCTGGGGATAGGAATCAGGTATCGAACTACAGACCTATCTCCCTTCTTTCTGTACTCGCCAAGGTATTGGAGAAAATAGTAAATAGTCGACTTAGGAGTTTCCTTGACTGTAATAATCTTCTTTCACCCAATCAATACGGGTTCAGAGAAAATAAATCAACTGATGACGCAATCCATGAATTAACATCCTATGTTGTAGAAAATCTGGATAAAGGACACAAGACTATCGGAATTTTCTTAGATCTAGCTAAGGCCTTTGACACGGTTTCCATACCGATAATAATCAGGAAGCTTGAGTATATTGGTGTGAGGGGTAAGCCTTTAGAACTTTTAATCGACTATCTCTCTAATAGGCAGCAAAGGGTAAGAATCGATAGTTATGAAAGTCAGGAACAGAGAGTGAACTACGGTGTACCCCAAGGAAGCGTCCTTGGTCCAACTTTGTTCCTGATTTACATAAACGACTTATGCAATATTAAATTAAACAAGGGGAGAGTTATATCTTTTGCAGATGATACCGTGTTACTTTTTAGCGCCAAGTCATGGCTAGAAACTAATAAGCTAGCAAATGAAGGACTTCGTCTGGTAACCTCATGGCTTGATCATAACCTCCTTACACTAAATTCTGAAAAAACAAAATATATGACCTTTAGCATAAACAATAAAACCCAGCCCCGACCAAATGACATCTGTATTAAAGTTCATTCATGCGCAAGTGTATTAGCTAATTGTTTTTGCCACAGTATTAAAGCGACTGGAAGCATAAAATACCTTGGTGTACTATTAGACCAGAATCTCAATTGGAAAGAACATATTTTAAAATTAAGTTGTAGAATTAGGAAACTTATCTATATATTTAAACTACTTAGAAATGTTTGTTCACCTAGTCTACTCTTGACTATTTACTATGCTTTATGTCAATCAGTAACTACCTATGGGATTAAAGCGTGGGGCGGTACATCCAAAACTACTTTGTTGAGTATCGAAAGGGCACAGCACTCTGTACTAAAAGTAATGACATTCAAAAAATTCACTTATCCTACTCACTTATTGTATTCTGAATTGAAGGTTCTTTCCGTGCGTAAACTATTTATAAAACAAGCAATCATCACGCAACATAAATATCAACCTGATAGATCACTAAAGCGTAGACAAGATAAGGTCTACAAGATTCCTTGCCAAAAAACTGTCTTTGCTCATAAATTTATCAACTACCTCGGCCCAAAATTGTATAATACAATAAGCAAGGAAATAAAATTAAAAGAATTTAAAGTCCGTCACTTGAAAGAACAATTACTAAAATATCTTAATACACTAAACTACAACCAAACAGAAGATCTTCTGATTAAGATAACATAAATTGACCTAAAATAGCACACGCAGACTCACACACACACACACACACACACACACACACACGCACGCACGCACGCACGCACGCACGCACGCACGCACGCACGCACGCACGCACGCACGCACGCACGCACGCACGCACGCACGCACGCACGCACGCACGCACGCACGCACGCACGCACGCACGCACGCACGCACGCACGCACGCACGCACGCATCTTTAAATCTTTCTAATGTCATTGGAAAAATGCTGAAGTTGGACAATCTGCTAGTGTTATGAAGAAAAATTTCAGCACTATGGTGCTCCAGGCTCCTCTATCCTCTCTATCTCCTCTATCTTTAATGGTGGTATCCTCTTCATCATCAGGTTCTGGGTTCAAAACTGTACTCACTTGACACTTCTTTAACATTTCTGCGGTGGTGTAGTGTGATGCGGGTTGTTGCGTTCCCTCAAATATGGTTGAGCAAAGCAATGGCTGGGTCATGCGTCAAGCTCGTGAACGGGTGCCACCAGCGGCAATGGGGCTACTTTCTGTCTGCCCGTCTTGAAATATGTTGAATTATAATTAGAAATAATTACGTATGCTTTTGTGGAACTTCCCCTCATTGTGGAAACTCTGCATACATAGATATAAGAGCAACTGCCGAGTTTCTTGCTGGTTCTTCTCAGCAGGAACAGCATTCCGAACTCATTGACGATTCAAAAGTACTTGTTAAAGTTTATTTGAATAAAATCATTTCTATTCTATTCTATGACATAGACAGAACCTGATGATGAAGAGGATACTGAAGTTATTCTGTCTTCAGGGGATACCACATTGCTATCCAAGTATAAAAAAGAACTGGAAGCTCTCCAATGTGTGAACACCACATATTAGTGCATACAGTCCAGAGTTCGAGGCATGGCGCTCGAGTCTGGAGATTTTAAAAAAAGGGTGATTCCAGCACTACCCTAATGAACCGAAAGATGGCTGTTCAATCCTTTCCACCAACAAAGATTCCCAAAGAGGGTTGACGTCAGGCAGGCAGCCGGTCGTAAAATGTCATGCCGAACCACTTACAACATGGCTTACATGTTGTGCCGATCCCACATAGTGTGTGACAAGGAGAGGGAGATGATGATGGTGTGGGATTATAATACTTATGATATGGGACCATGACTCTTAGAAATGAGAAATTCCATATGGACAGTGGAACCTTACCTGTAAAGGTATAGCGTCCTTATTAAGCTTTACAACTCCATCATTGGTCACAGTGAAGTCACTTCTCCTGAAATGCTCGGAGCACACCGCTGCACCGGGTGGCAAGTCACTCTCTGTCAAACCTAACATCTGCAGCCACGCCGCCCGCTGGCCGGCTGTTGTAGGGAACCTGGAGTGTGATGCAGATGAATATATCTCACACTTTCAATAACTCGTCTGTTTTTTCAAACCGGTGGTAGAGTTTAAACTTGTCACAAGGGCCAGGATTATTTATTTCATCATCATCAGCAACCCATCAACGGCTCACTACTGAGCGCAGGTCTCCTCTCAGAGAAGGGTTATAGGTCATAGTCCACCACGCTGGCCCAATGCGAATTGGTGGACTTCACACACCATCAAGAACATTATGAAGAACTCTCAGGTGTGCAGGTTTCCTCACGATGTTTTCCTTCACTGTTGAAGCAAGTGATATTTAATTGCTTAAACGCACTTGACTCCGAAAAGTCAGACCTGCGAACTCCCGAATAGGAGACCACAGTCCTAACCACTAGGCTATCACTGCTTGTGATCATTTATTTCATGGAGGCCACATAATTTATGGTTATCTACCATATGTATGTACATGATAGTTGATGGAAGCCATGATAGCCTAGTGGTTAGGACTGCATTCTCCTGTTCGGGGATCGCAGGTTCAATCCTGGGCATACGCACCTCTGCTTTTCAGAGTTATGAGAGTTTAAGCAATTAAATATCAAATGCTTCAAAAGTGAAGGAAAACATCGTGAGGGAAACCTGCTCGCCTGCGAGTTTTCCATAATGTTCTCAAAGGTGTGTGAAGTCTACCTAGCAATTCGCTTTGGGCCCGCGTCGTGGACTATATGGCCTGTAACCCTTCTCTGAGAGACCTGCGCTCAGTAGTGACGCTTGGTAGCTCATGATGATAAGATAGTAGACAAAAATATTTATGATACATTCACTGGATGATTCGACTTTCGAAAGTACATGGTAGAAGTATATTCTATTCCATTTACCATTAATTTATACCCACCTGTTAAACGTGACCCGCTCTTGACCTTCGTGTAAACGAACAGTAATCGGTTGATTTTCATCTGTATTACTACACAAAGGCACGCAGCACTTCATTTTAGCCAAGGGTCTTTGGCCAAGGGGTCACTAATACACCCACTGACCCACAGAATATACCTTCCTGCGGAGGGAATGGAAATTATCAAAATATCAACCCTAGTTTAAAGTTGGAATACCTATATTATTGTAGAATAAAATCCTACATGCACTTACTATTACAGGTATTCCTAATTTTTATCATAAGTTTCTTAAATCTTAGTCCCTCCACGATTTTTTATTTTTTTATTGTTTATTTATCGAGTTACATAAACTATAATTGGGAAATCTTGTTGTTCCTGGTCTGTGTTGGGAAAACTCAAAATCAGGATTACTCCGCTAGGAGTAGTGTTCTGTGCACAGAGTACATGGTTCTGTGGGAGCATAGAGAAGAATTTTATATTTGTGTGGGAGTAATAGTGGTGTTCTTGGTTCTGTGCTCAAAACAATTTATAAAATCAGCCAAGTGCGAGTCGGGCGCGGGATGCGAGGGCCTCGCTCCCAGTCGCTCCCAGTTGCTGGTTGCTATCAAAAATGATAGCCACTGACATATATTTTTTATCCATTGAAGGTTTGCTATGAAAATAAAAGTATTATTTTCGTAGCAAACCTTCAATGGATAAAAAATATATGTCAGTGGCTATCATTTTTTGATAGCAACTGAGTTACAGAATCAGGGCATTGGTCTGTGGTGCTAGGCATAGACCCCATGAACTTAATATACAAACAGAACTGATCACACGGAAAAATTTGTATTTACGAAAATGAACCTTATGACAAGTAGATAAAGTATATTTCCTGTTGCGCATTACACAGAGGCTAATCCGAGCCGAGAGAGATAGTAACAACGGAGGCCGTGTGTCTCGTTCTTTCATTCATGCCAGCCTAAAAAAATGATTTTGATCAAAGATTTTGGCTAAATAAAAATTCTTTTCAAAAAACCGACTTCTAACGCCACTACAAAGTATAAAAATAATTTTAGTTTGTCCACGTTTGTTGAAGTCGGGCGGGCCTATATACAAACTATGAAACCGATGCGCGACGCTACAGAATATGATAGACTCGTTTGTAGAAGTCGAGCGAGCATCGCGAGTCGGTTTCATAATTTGTATTTTAGGCCCGCCCGACTTCAACAAACGTGGACAAACTAAAATTATTTTTATACTTTGTAGTGGCGTTAGAAGTCGGTTTTTTGAAAAGAATTTTTATTTTAAGCTTTTAAGTGTAGTATCCTATGATTGAGGAGCTAGGACCTGGAGCTCAATGATGTAGTCCATACTTGTTACCTACAATATCAATTCGTAATCGAAATTTCCTAAATCGCCATAGTTTTAGCCTGCAGCATCAGGCTTGAGGAGTTGAAGGTTAAAATTTTTATAGGACCATTTCGAAAACATACTCTGTCGATTAAAAAAAAAATCACGCGAATCGGTCCAGTAATCTCGGAGAAATCGGTGGACATACATAGAAAAAAAAAAAAAAAAAAAAAAAAAAGATACCGGCCGAATTGAGAACCTCCTCCTTTTTGGAAGTCGGTTAAAAATCAGTTGAGACACTTATGTTTTAATTTTATTGTAACATTTTTAAGTCACCGTATTTAATTGCATTAATTTCGATAGATATATTTCTTAACAAAAAAGAAAATATAAATTTTTATCTAGTCTATTTTTTTCGAGCGGCAACCCGTTAAAACGTGAACGCTAAATCTACAACTATGTTGACCATGAATTTTTAAATTCTTGTATTGTGTGATGGGTCGAATACGTACGATGCAGATGCCGATTACGATGGTC
Source organism: Oeneis ivallda (assembly GCA_029955525.1). NCBI lineage: Eukaryota > Metazoa > Arthropoda > Insecta > Lepidoptera > Nymphalidae > Oeneis > Oeneis ivallda. The sequence continues at coordinate 15,096,995 of JARPMR010000026.1, read as the reverse complement.
CCTTACTCCTTACTTTTGTATTATTATTATTATCTTTATTTACTTTTACTCATATTATTTACATTTTTAAATATTTCATTATAAAACAAAAATAAAAAAAAATATTTAAAAATATAAAAAATAGCGGTCCACCGGTCTCGGGAACAGGGTCCAAGCAACCGGCGGTCAGGGCCCCAGAGAGAGGAACCTCCTGACGATGCGAGCCGTGTCCAGGAGTACAGCCTTCTGGATCTGGCCCTTGACCCAGCTACCCAACGAGAGCCTCGAAAGATGTTGGTCGAGGCTCTTGGCTATAAGACCATTAGCGGTTATCACTATCGGTACAATGATTGCTGAGTCTACATTCCACATGGCGACAACCTCGTGCGCTAAGTCGAGATACTTGGTGAGTTTCTCTTTCTCGGCTTTCACGAGGTTTTCGTCATGCGGGACAGCAACATCAACAATCATTGCACGGCGCTCTGATCGATCTATCACCACTATGTCAGGCTTATTGGCTACAATAGTCCTGTCTGTAATGATAGATCGATCCCAGTACAGTGTGATATGACCATTTTCAAGAACTGGGTCGGGCACATACTTGTAGTACGGTACCTCCGATTCCACAAGATTGTATTTCAAGGCAAGTTGCTGGTGGATAATCCTGGCCACTTGGTTATGTCTGTGTAAGTATTCGCCGTTAGCTAGATGAGAACAACCAGAAACAATGTGACGGATAGTTTCTCCAGGACGGCGACATGCCCGACATATGTCTACCGTTCCATCCTTCACTATGTATTTTCTGTAATTGTTCGTCATCATGACCTCGTCCATAATTGCACACACAAACCCTTCGGTTTCCCCAAAGAGGTCACCAAAGCGCAGCCAGGCCACGGACGCTTCAAAGTCAACATCAGGCCCGTGGAGGGCCCGATAAAAGCGTCCGTGAAGCTCCTTACCTTGCCATACAACCCTGCGGTCATTGGTACTGAGCACCACAGGTATGCGCCAGTTCTCTTTAGCCAAGGAGAGCGGCGTCAGACCCCTGTCCACTGCGACCACATCGCGGTGCATCTCCGTCTCGGCGTGGAGAAAGTACTCCCTGAGACTGCACACCTCGCGGTTGTGGAGGGTTTTGGCATTCAAAAGGCCTCTTCCCCCACACTTCCGCGGGATGTACAGCCTCATCACCGAGGAGCGCGGGTGATGCATCCGATATGCGGTCAGCAGCGCACGAACTTGTCTGTCCAGGGCGTCAAGCTCAGTCTGAGTCCACCTGAGTATGCCGAAGGAATACATCAAGACCGGCATGACCCAACCGTTGAAGGCGCGCACCTTATTGCCGCCCGACAAAAGGCTTTTCAGCACTTTCTTAAGACGGCCAAGGAAACGCTCCCTCACCGACTGCCTCATGTCGGCCTCTCTGATACCTAACGCCTCCGCCATGCCCAGGTATTTGTAGGTTTCAGTTGGGGAGAGCGATCTGAGGTATATGGAATCCGAGAGCTCAACACCCTCAGATTCCACAATCCTCCCTCGCTTTACATGCATGACCGCACATTTGTCCACACCAAATTCCATCCTAATGGAATCACTAAAGGCTTTAGTTACCTTTAGTAACTCTAGTAGATGTGATTTGTTGGGGGCAATGAGTTTTAGGTCATCCATGTAAAGGAGGTGTGATATAACCTGACCACCTCTCCTCAACCGGTAACCTAGCCCTGAATTCTCCAAGAGAGTACTCAGAGGATTCAGAGCCAGGCAAAACCACAAAGGACTGAGGCTATCGCCCTGGAATATGCCTCGCTCAATCCTTATAGGCTCCGCGCTCCCCAGGGTCCGACGACACCCTGGATAGTGAAGGACCGTCCTCCACTGCCCCATACACGTCTGTAGGAAGGCGCGTAGTACTGTGTTTACTTTGTACAGTTCCAGCACCTTCATGAGCCATGTATGGGGCACAGAGTCGTAGGCCTTCTTATAGTCTATCCAACATGTCGACAGATCCTTTCGGGAGCGCCGAACCTGTTGACAAATGGCCATATCAATGAGGAGAAGCTCCTTAGTACCACGGGAGCCATTCCTACATCCGTTCTGAGAATTAGACATGATGGATTTTGTATCGATGTGATCGTTAATTTTCGTTCTCAGAATGGATGTAAGAAGTTTATACAATGTTGGTAGGCACGTAATCGGCCTATAATTTTTGGGCTCCGTGGTACTACCTGATTTATGGAGCAGGAGGGTAATACCTGTTGTCAGAAACTGGGGTAGCGACTCTGACTCTAGAGATGATTGGAATTGGGATGCCAAACGAGCGTGCGAGCTGCGTAGCCACTTTATCCAAAAGTTGTGCAGCCCGTCCGGCCCAGGGGATTTCCAATTGGGCAGGTGACGGGCTGCAGTGGCCACGTCTTCAGGGGTTATAGTAACTAGGTCCATTTCTGGAATTTGATCGCACGCTCTTTCTACATCCCACGTCCAATCACCCTCAGTGTGAGCGACAGGCGCCGACCAGATGTTGCGCCAGAATGATGTCATGGCTTCATCATCCGGTAGGCGCGCATCGGTGACACCTTGGTCAGGGTGTTCCCAACCTCGGTATACCCGCCTTTGATCGCTTTGGAAAGTGCGATTCAGGGTATATCTCTCAACCCGGCACTTGTATCTGCGAATACGGCTAGCCCATGCCGAGACCTTCTGTTTCAGGAAGTCAATGCGCTCAGTGACGCGCGCCATATAATCTTGAGGGCTGATATCAGTCCCTAAGAAAGCGCGCCTCACAAAGCGCATGACTCTAGGGCGAGTGTTGCCCTCCCTGAAGCAGAGTAGTTTTCCAATGAGTGCCCTAGCCCCATCAATACGACGTTCGATCCTGCACTGCCAGGCTGGTGCGGCAGGCTTCGGTCGTGTTGCTGTATCATTATTAATAAACTTTACATTAGCAACACGACATGCCGCAACAGCCGCGCAGTACAGAATCGAATGTGTGTCGGAAAGGTCTTCGCTGCTGTCAAAATAACTCGGCAGCAGCGAATCCAGGGCACCCATTAGCGCTTTGTTCTTATTTTTCATGGGCAACCGAGGTAACCGCGGTCTAAACTCGGGTGGTGAAGATCTATATTCCCGAATAGCACTCTCCAAAGCACTCCTCAATTGTTCACTACACTGGGTACTTACATGTGCAGCCCCGCCATCCTGTCCCTCACCAGCCTGAGTGGGCTGCAGCGAAATCGCATGAGCAGTTTGCGATTGTGCTGGAGCTTGCGGTGAGGAGGGGGTAGCGCGGTTACATTGCAGTTCAGAGCGAAGCCGATCAAGCACGGCGTTGTCCAGCATGTGATTACGCTGAATAACCCGCACCTGGTCCGACAGTCGCTGAGCCGACACATTGAGAGCTGGTTCAAGGACCTGAAACAAAGCATGCATCCTAGCACGGTACGCGGTCATGTTGGTTCCACCCTCAGTAGCCCCTAAGTATGCGCGCATGACATTTTCATTGATGGATGTTGTCCATCTCATGCGCGACACACTACCGCCGGAAGCGGGGACCCTATCAGAAGCCGGTGGGCCTCGGGATCCCAAGCAAGTCGGCGGCCGGCCTCTCCCACGACGATGTACTGGTGGTGGCGACGTCGGCGGGGAGAAAAACTCGTCGCTCGAACTCGACGCAACTGCAGCATTGGGCGTGGTCCCGGGTGGCTGCGAGGCGGGGTTGAGTGACGAGTCCGGGGATGGTGTTTGTGCGTTCCGTGCCCTGGATCGTGTCAGCATTCTATATTATTAATTTCTTTTGTATTCATTATATGGCATCTATTGACAGCTTGTGTCAGTTATATTTCTCGGGCTATTTTAATTTTCTTCATGGTGTCTGCTTCTTCTAATTAGGTTTTGGTTCTTCTAATTAGTTTTTAGTTTGGTAAATTTATTAAATTAAATCTAAAATTCTATTGAGATCGGTTGTATAATAATTATTTCGGCGAAAATGTAACGGAGAAAAAATATATCGTATGCTGACATTTAGGGTTGCCAGGTATATTATTATTATTATTATTATTACAATTTTCATTATTTTAATGTTTCATTTCAAACCAATAGAACAGAATATCTGTACAACCCTGACCTAACCTAAGATTTTGGTAAATATACCGATCGTGCGGCAACGGAATAGGGCGCGGGAGTGGAAGTGGGGCTGTATTTATTACTTTGGGCGCCTTTGACCAGCTATTATGATTAATATCTAGAGAAAATGAATAATTTATCACATTATCTACACATTACCAGTCATTAAAATATCTAGCAATGTCACTATGACTGGACAAATCGAAACCTTGTACTATTTGTATTATTTATTTCGTAATCAATCCCTAATCCCTAAGAAATTTTCCATTGCTAATGAAAAACTTCAATAATTGTGTTTATAATAAACTTATAATTAGTAGGAAGAGTGCAAGATTCAATTTGTCTCACATATATCGAAAATCTTATTGTCACCCTGTTAGAAAGGGACACACGGCCTCTGTACTAGCTATCTCGCTCGGCTCGCTTTTCAGCTGCGAGTACTCGGTCCTGTTTGTTACCTAGGTCCATGATAGACCCATGGACATAGGAAACAAACACGACCGAGTACTCGCAGCTGAAAAGCGAGCCGAGCGAGATAGCTAGTACAGAGGCCGTGTGTCCCTTTCTAACAGGGGGACAATAAGATTTTCGTTATGTGAGACAAATTCAATCTTGCAATCTTCGTACTAATTAGTTTATTATAAACACAGTTATTCGATTATCGAGCGGAACAAAGGCTCAAAAGTGTTCGCGAGAGATCTGTTTATCGGACAGAGCCAGCTTACGCGGCTGAAAACTGATGACGGTCGTCTCGTCTCTTCTCGACCTGAGATCTTGAGAGAGGTCGAGAAGTTCTATGGACAGTTATATATCACGACACAAAAACCTGTTGAAGATTTGGCCAAAGATCCCAGAGCCAAACTGACCCGTCACTATACCGAAGATATCCCAGACGTCAGCCTATACGAGATTAGAATGGCTCTCAAACAGCTCAAGAACAACAAGGCGCCAGGTGATGACGGAATCACTGCGGAACTCCTGAAAGCGGGTGGAAAACCGGTACTTAAGATCTTTCAGCGATTGTTCAATTCCGTCATTCACGAGGGTATTAACGCCGGAAGCATGGCACAGGAGCGTGGTGTTCCTGTTCTTCAAAAAGGGTGATAATACCTTGCTGAAGAATTATAGACCCATCTCGCTGCTGAGTCATGTTTACAAGTAATTGTTCTCGAGAGTCATTACGAATCGTCTCGTTCGTAGGTTTGACGACTTCCAGCCTCCCGAATAAGCCGGATTCCGAAAAGGCTTTGGTACCATAGATCACATTCATACGCTGCGGCAGGTTATACAAAAGACAGAAGAGTATAACCGGCCACTTTGCTTAGCGTTTGTGGACTATGAGAAAGCCTTTGATTCGGTGGAAACTTGGGCTGTGTTGAGGTCGCTGCAGAGATGCCGGATTGACTACCGGTATATCCAAGTGTTGAAGTGCTTGTACGAAAACGCCACTATGTCAGTACGTATACAGGACCAGACTACGAGACCAATCCACTTGCAGCGTGGAGTGCGACAGGGAGATGTAATCTCCCCGAAGCTATTTACCGCTGCGTTGGAGGACGTCTTTAAGCTTCTGGATTGGAACGGACTTGGCATCAACATAAACGGCGAGTACATCACTCACCTGCGATTTGCCGATGACATAGTAGTCATGGCAGAGACTCTGAGAGACCTCAATACAATGCTCAATGATCTCAGCACGGTTTCTCAACAGGTGGGCCTGAAAATGAACATGAGCAAGACGAAAATCATGTCCAATGCTCATGCTCCGCTCCACCCAGTAGTCGTTGAGAACTCTGCGCTCGAAATTGTGGACGAGTATATATACCTGGGACACACAGTCCAGCTAGGTAGGTCCAATTTCGAGAAAGAGATCAACCGCCGAATCCAACTCGGCTGGGCAGCGTTCGGGAAGCTCCGAGATGTCTTCTCGTCTAAAATACCTCAGTGCCTGAAGACTAAAGTCTTCGAACAGTGCGTGCTGCCAGTGATGACTTATGGATCCGAGACATGGTCGCTAACTGTGGGCCTCATAAGAAGGCTCAGAGTCACTCAGCGAGCGATGGAGAGAGCTATGCTTGGGGTATCCCTGCGTGATCAAATCAGAAATGAAGAGATCCGCAGGAGAACTAAAGTCACCGACATAGCTCAGCGAGTCGCGAAACTGAAGTGGAAATGGGCACTTAGTTCGAAGAACTGATAGTCGTTGGGGTCCCAAGGTGTTGGAGTGGCGACCCCGCACCGGTAAACGCAGTGTTGGCAGACCCCCCACTAGGTGGACCGACGACATCAAACGAGTCGCAGGGAGCCGCTGGATTCAGGCGGCGCAAGACCGAAGCCTGTGGAGGTCCATGCAGGAGACCTATGTCCAGCAGTGGACATCTAAAGGTTGATAATGATGATGATGATGATAAACACAGTTATTGAAGTTTTTCATTAGCAATGGAAAATTTCTTAGGGATTAGGGATGGATTACGAAATAAATAATAGAAATAGTACAAGGTATCGATTTGTAGTCATAGTGAGTACATTGCTAGACATTATAATGACTGGTCTTGTGTAGATAATGTGATAAATTCATCACTTTCTCTGGATATTAATCATAATAGCTGGGCAAAGGCACCCAAAGTAATAAATACAGCCCCACTTCCCCTCCCGCGCCTTATTCCGTTGCCGCACGATCGGTATATTTACCAAAATCTTAGGTTAGGTCAGGGTTGTACAGAAATATTCAGGTGTCCACTTCGCAGGGCACTTAGTTTCTATTGGTTTGAAATGAAAAATTAAAATAATGAAAATTGTAATAATAATAATAAAATGCCAAAACCCTCCACAACCGCGAGGTGTGCAGTCTCAGGGAGTACTTTCTCCACGCCAAGACGGAGATGCACCGCGATGTGGTCGCAGTGGACAGGGGTCTGACGCCGCTCTCCTTGGCTAACGAGAACTGGCGCATACCTGTGGTGCTCAGTACCAATGCCCGCAGGGTTGTATGGCAAGGTAAGGAGCTTCACGGACGCTTTTATCGGGCCCTCCACGGGCCTGATGTTGACTTTGAAGCGTCCGTGGCCTGGCTGCGCTTTGGTGACCTCTTTGGGGAAACCGAAGGGTTTGTATGTGCAATTATGGACGAGGTCATGATGACAAACAATTACAGAAAATACATTGTGAAGGATGGAACGGTAGACGTATGTCGGGCATGTTGCCGTCCTGGAGAAACTATCCGTCACATTGTCTCTGGTTGTTCTCATCTGGCTAACGGCGAATACTTACACAGACATAACCAAGTGGCCAGGATTATCCACCAGCAACTTGCCTTGAAATACAATCTTGTGGAATCGGAGGTACCGTACTACAAGTATGTGCCCGACCCAGTTCTTGAAAATGGTCATATAACACTGTACTGGGATCGATCTATCATTACAGACAGGACTATTGTAGCCAATAAGCCTGACATAGTGGTGATAGATCGATCAGAGCGCCGTGCAATGATTGTTGATGTTGCTGTCCCGCATGACGAGAACCTCGTGAAAGCCGAGAAAGAGAAACTCACCAAGTATCTCGACTTGGCGTAGTAGATCCAAGGAAATAAGACGAAGAATAGCAATCGCGAATAGGGCGTACTATAGTCTGATAAAGCTGTTTAAATCGCGATTCTTATCAAGACGTGGCAAGGTAACGCTTTACAAGACCCTGGTGAGGCCCGTTTTGACTTATGGCAGCGAGTGTTGGGTGATTAGTAAAAGGGATGAAGACGCCCTGCTTATATTTGAAAGAAGGGTTCTGCGATCTATATTCGGTGCAGTCCAAGATAATGGGTTTTGGCGCATTCGATACAACATGGAGCTGTATAACATCTATGATGAACCAAACGTTGTCCAGCACATAAAGATTGCAAGATTGCAATGGGCTGGACATGTGCAACGAATGGACGAACATCGGAGCCCAAAAAAATTAATGTCGTCACACCCAGATGGTCGCAGAAATATTGGTCGGCCAAAACTTCGTTGGCTAGATGGGGTTAATCAAGATGCAAAGCGTCTTGGTGTGAGAAGTTGGAGGACGAGCGCGAATGACAGAGACGGATGGAGGAAGCTTCTGGAGCAGGCCCGGGCCCACAAGGGGCTGTAGCGCCGCTGATGATGATGATCTCGACTTGGCGCACGAGGTTGTCGCCATGTGGAATGTAGACTCAGCAATCATTGTACCGATAGTCGTCACCGCTAATGGTCTCATAGCCAAGAGCCTCGACCAACATCTTTCGAGGCTCTCGTTGGGTAGCTGGGTCAAGGGCCAGATCCAGAAGGCTGTTCTCCTGGACACGGCTCGCATAGTCAGGAGGTTCCTCTCTCCGGGGCCCTGACCGCCGGTTGCTTGGACCCTGTTCCCGAGGCCGGTGGACCGCTATTTTTTATATTTTTAAATGTTTTTTTTTATAATCAAATATTTAAAAATGTAAATTATATGATATAAATGAAATAAATGTAAATAATAATAATAATAACGCCATGTGGCACCGGCAGAACAGAATGTTGCCACCCCTTCCTATCCCGTGGGTGTCGTAAGAGGCGACTAAGGGAATTGGGGAACCAAATAGGTTCCCCTAAACCGAGCGAGCTGGCTCTAAAACAGCCTCCTTGGGGACCTGAGTGGACCCCGAGTGACGTAACTGCCACTCACCCCCCACCCCCCTTTATGATGATGGACAAAGTTAAAGATAATGCGCGAACAGTGCCGCTGCCTGGGGGGCGCCAGGGCGCGTCTGGGACTGGCGCTGGACGTGACAGCATGCGGACCGCCAGTCACACCAGCCGGCCGCCACTACCATCCCGGCGGCCGGCCAATCCATCATCCCCACCAGAGGGCTTGGCACCGACAGGGTCCTCAAGGACCTAATCTTCGGAGCCCGCCGCTGGTGGAGTGCGCCGCATGAGATGGACATCTCAAATGAACGAGAATGTCATGCGTGCGTACTACAGGGCGACGGGAGGGGAAACCGGACGGACTGGCTACCGAGCGGCAATGTACCGCGAGTTCTTGCTGCTTGAGCCGAATTTAACTGTCACGGAGCAAAACCTGGCAGACCGGGCTCGGTATATTCAGCGCTCGAACATCTTTAGCACTACCGAGCTCGAACGGTTACGACGTGAGGCTGTTCCCGAGGTGACAACCCCAACCACAGAGCAAATTGTCTCTCTGGCGGAACCCGTCCACGAAGAGACCGACGCTAACGCGCAAGATTTGCCTGTGGAGGAAGACACGGAGGAAACAGTTTCCCTTGATATAGAGCGGATGGGAAGGATTTTAGAAGAGGCGATTTCGGAGATCCGGAGTGCTCCACTAGAGATCCGTCCGCGGCTCTCCCGACTCACATTAAATGTAGCGACGCGGGATGTCATTGAGGCCATAAACCAAATGCTGCCTCAATACCTTGAGCGCAGCCCTGGCCTGGATGATACGGCTTCTATTCTCTTTGGTGCGGCCTTAGCTGTTCATCGTTTCATGGGTGTCAAGACCCAAGAACGTGGACGCACTACTCTAAGGCGCAGCACGGAGCCAGCCTGGAAAAGGAGAATAGAACACCGTATCACCCTGGCCAGAGCTCTCATTGGCAGACTGCAGAGTTTCAGGTCGGGAAACACTAGGCCAAGGATTGTGCGCTCCGTTAGAATAGCCTTTAATGGGCTTGGGGTGCGGCTAGATCAGCCCGATGTAGCCCAAAAACTAACGGAGCGCATCGACGACCTGAAGCAGAAAATCGCTGCATGGGGGAACCGCATTCGACGATACTCGGAAAGAGTTGAGCGCTTTCAGCAAAATCGCCTCTTCTCGAGTGATCAGAAAAGGTTCTATAAAAAACTGGAGTGCCCAGCAGTCTATTCTACCTCTCAGCGGCCGAGCCCGGCTGACCTCGTCGCCTTTTGGCGAAATGTATGGTCAAGAGAGGTGGAGCATGAGGAGGGCCCTTGGATTGCGGCGGTTGAGGAAGCATGTGCCTCAATAGAGCCGATGAACCCCGTCGCCATCTCTTCGGAGGATGTAGCTGGTGCGGTGCGCCGGGCCCCGAACTGGAAAAGTTCGGGACCCGATGGGCTGCATCACTACTGGTTGAAGAGTTTTTCGCTCTGCCATGCTACTTTGGCTCGACAATTCCAAGATGCTCTCAAGCAAAGGGCACTCCTGAGCCTTTTCACCACCGGGATCACTCATTTAGCTCCTAAGTCAACCGATACCTCTGACCCAGCTAAGTACTGCCCCATCACATGTCTTACTACCATCTATAAGACATTGACATCTATTCTGAGCCTTAAGATTTCCCGTCACGTAGACGAGAACAACATCATATCTCGGGCTCAGAACGGATGTCGGGGCGGTGGTCGTGGTACTAAGGAGCTCCTTCTCATCGACTCCGTCGCGGGCCAACTGGTCAAACGCAATCGCCGGAATTTCTCTGCCGCTTGGATTGACTATAAGAAGGCATTCGACTCGGTGCCCCATTCATGGCTCTTGAGGGTCCTTGAGCTGTACAAAGTCGATAGTACAGTTCGAGACTTCCTCGGAGAATGTATGGGGCAATGGAGTACGATCCTTTGTCTCCATGGCGAGCGGTTAGCGGCTACGGGTGACCGGATCAAGATACGGCGGGGTATCTTCCAGGGCGATTGTCTGAGTCCATTATGGTTTTGTCTGTCGCTGAACCCTCTCAGCTCTTTGCTGGAGAGATCAGGGACAGGCTTTCAGTTTCGGAGAGGAGGGACAAAAGTACCTCACCTTCTCTACATGGATGACCTCAAGCTGCTAGCACCCAATGCCACCCGCCTGAGGGAGTTGCTGAATATCACCACTGAGTTCAGTAACTCCATCAGGATGGAGCTTGGACTAGACAAGTGTGCGGTCTTACATGTGGAGAGGGGACAGGTTACTCATTCGGCCGAGATCAATCTCGAGCCATCTAACATCAGGACCCTCTCTGAAGCTGAGTCATACCGGTATCTGGGTATGTCACAATCCGTGGGGGTAAAGGAGGCGGACGTGAAACAGTCAGTTTGCGAGGTCTTTTTTGGCCGCCTGACAAAAGTTTGTAAAAGCTATTTGTCGGGCGCCAATAAGGTCCGAGCATATAACGGCTGGGTCATGCCCGTTCTCATGTACACCTTTGGCGTACTCAGATGGACTCAGACCGAACTAGACGCACTGGATAGAAAAGTCCGCACGACTATGACTCTCTACCGCATGCACCACCCCAAATCGTCTGTTATGAGGTTGTATATACCCCGAAAATGTGGAGGTCGAGGCGTATTAAGCGTCAAGACCATGCATAATCGGGAGATATCCAGCCTCAGAACCTACTTTGAGACGAAGAGGGAGTGTCCAATGCATAGAGACGTTATAGAATGTGACAAAGGACTCACTCCCCTATCTTTGGCCAAACTCGAGTGGCAGAAACCGGTGGTACTAAGCACCTCTGACCGGGAGACCGTATGGAAGGAGAGGGAGTTGCATGGACGCTTTTTTAAAGCTCTTAATGAGCCGCACGTAGATAAAAAAGCGTCCGTGCAATGGCTGCGCTTCGGTGACCTCTTTGGGGAAACCGAAGGTTTTGTGTGTGCAATACAAGATCAGGTGGTTAAGACGCGGAACTACCGAAAGTACATCCTGAAGGATGGCACTAACGACATCTGTCGAGCGTGTCGCCATCCCGGTGAGTCACTCAGGCATGTGCTCTCGGGATGTTCGGCTCTTGCTAACACTGAGTATCTGCACAGACACAACCAAGCGGTCAAAATCCTTCACCAAGAGCTTGCTCTGAAGTACGGTCTCCTGGATGAGAGAGTGCCGTACTATAGGTACACACCGGTGCCGGTGCTTGAGCGTGACGGAGTCCGGCTCTATTGGGACCGGTCCATCATCACGGACAGGACGATTCTGGCGAATAAGCCTGACATCGTGCTGATGGACCGGGCACAGTCGAGGGTGTTTTTAGTGGACATCACCATCCCACATGACGGGAACCTCGTGAGAGCGGAGACAGAGAAAAAACGAAAGTATCTAGATCTGGCTCACGAGGTTACTGGCATGTGGCATGTGGAGTCCACTGAAACCATCCCAATCGTTATTTCTGCGAATGGGTTGATCCCAGTCAGCCTCGCTCACCATCTGAGGCGACTGGGGTTCCGTGGCGGTTCGCTCGCGGCCAAGATGCAGAAAGCGGTGTTGCTACACTCGGCTAGGATAGTCCGTCGGTTTCTCAGCCTGTCGCCCTGACCCCCGGCCGTCTGGTCTCCCCTGCCGGGGCGTAATCCTCCGCCCGCTACAAGTATTTATTTATGTAATCTATATGTAAGTTTATTTATCTGTGTGTATATATTTATGTTTATAATACTTTTTAGCCCTATATCTATTTATTTTGTATGCGGGTGTGAGAGTCATAATATATAAGTGACCCGAATAACTACAGACCAATTTCAATTTTGCCAACCCTCAGCAAGATATTCGAAAAAATAATGCTCAACCAACTGCTTCTACACTTTAATTTAAATGGACTTCTTCACCCTGAGCAGTATGGTTTTACTAAGGGTCGATCAACAACCGATGCAGCCGCAAAGCTGTACAACACATATTCGATGCATGGAAGAACTCACAGAATGCCATTGGTATTTTCTGTGATTTATCAAAAGCATTTGATTGCGTTGATCACGAGACCCTTTTGCTTAAACTGAGCCACTATGGTATTAAAGGTTTTGCACTTAGTGTCATTGCGTCTTATCTCAGTGATCGTGTTCAGAGAGTATGTGTCAATGACGTAAAATCATCCGGATCAGCCTCAGTAATGGGTGTACCCCAGGGTTCTATTCTAGGTCCATTCATGTTTTTGATTTACATAAATGATTTACCACATTTTGTCCAAAATACTTGCGATATTGTACTATTTGCTGATGATACGTCTTTGATTTTCAAAGTCGATGGGAAAAAAGACAATTTTGACGATGTAAATAATGCATTATCTCAAGTTTCTGAATGGTTTACGGCAAATAATTTACTTTTAAATGCTAAAAAAACCAAGTGTGTTGAGTTTTTATTGCCTAACACCAGAGCTGTCAGTAATAATCTAAAGATAAATAATGAACCTTTGAAAACTGAGGACTCCACAGTGTTCTTGGGATTAACCCTGGATTCTAAGCTACAGTGGGGCACCCATATAACAACACTTGCTGGCAGGCTTAGCTCTGCTGCTTACGCTGTTAGGAAGATTCGACAGTTAACTGACATAGAAACTGCAAAAATTGTTTATTTTGCATATTTCCATAGTATTATGTCATACGGAATCTTACTATGGGGTAAAGCAGCCGACATTGGAAAAATTTTTGTATTGCAGAAGAGGGCAATTCGCGCAATCTACAATTTAAAACCACGGGATTCCCTTCGAGAAAATTTTAAGGAAATAGGCATTCTGACAGTAGTTTCACAATATATTTATAACAACATAATATTTGTCAGACAAAATATTTTAAGTTACAAAAAAAAGGGTGATTTACACGATAGGCAGGTTAGAGATCCAAATAGGCTCGTGATTCCTCGACTGCGCCTCCAGAGGGTCCGAAAGACATTTGTGGGAATGGGCGTGACGTTCTATAATAAAATTCCACAGTCGATCTTAGACTTGCCTTTACACAAGTTTAAGAAAGCAATTAAAACTTCTCTCATAGAAAAAGCATATTATACAATTGAAGACTATATTAATGACAAAAAAGCGTGGATATAACTCGCTCCAGCGATTCATGAGACAGTAATAATCAACCTGTGTAACAAAATTATCCTGTGCTATTCAGTGTTTCTACTTTATTTGTGTCTAAGAGATGTCTTAAAATTAGCATTTGAATATTAGTTTTCAGTTTGATGCCTTGAGATGGGTAGCATAAGTATGTCACGCACTCTAAACATTTCTGTGGTGGTGTCGTGTGATGCGGGTTGTTACGTTCCCTCAAATATGGTTGAGCGAAGCAATGGCTGGGTCATGCGTCATGCTCGTGAACGGGTGCCACCGGCGGGAATGGGACTACTTTATGTCTGCCCATCTTAAGATAGAAGTTAGTCTGTATGCATTTTTGGAACTTTCCTCATTGTGGAAACACTGCATATATAGCATAGTATTTACTGTATTGTAAATCTGTTTTGAAAAGAGCAACCGCCGAGTTTCTTGCTGGTTGTTCTCGGCAGGAAAGGCATTCCGAACCAGTGGTAGATTCATTGACTATTCAAAAGCACTTGTAAAAGTTTATTTGAATAAAAAATATTTCTATTCTAAAAAAAAATATTTCTATTCTATTCTATTCTATTATAGAGAAATAATAATAATAGTACAAAAGTAAGGAGTAAGGAACCATCGTAATCGGCATCGGCATCGTACGTATAACGTACTCGACCCATCACACAATACAAGAATTTAAAAATTCATGGTCAACATAGTTGTAGATTTAGCGTTCACGTTTTAACGGGTTGCCGCTCGAAAAAAAATAGACCAGATAAAAATTTTTATTTTCTTTTTGTTAAGGAATATACCTATCGAAATTAATGCAATTAAATACGGCGACTTAAAAATGTTAAAATAAAATTAAAACATAAGTGTCTCAACTGGGTTTTTTGAGCCAAAATTTTTGATCAAAATCATTTTTTTAGGCTGGCAAGATGAAAGAACGAGACACACGGCCTCCGTTATTACTATTCCTCTCGGCTCGGATTAGCCTCTGTGTAATGCGCAACAGGAAATATACTGTATTTACTTGTTATAAGGTTCATTTTCGTAAATACAAATTTTCTGAGTTATCACTCCTGTTTGTTAATAGGGTATTTGACTATAATAAAAATATCGTTTCAACTGGTGTCATCCTAAAAGATTATTATCTAAAAACATTATTCCATACGACAAAACTAAAAAATAAAGCTTTATTTAATTAGAAAACATTAAATAAAATTGCTATAATTCTGGCCATGGTCACGTGATCGAAAACGTTCCGTGATCTCGAATGACGTCACAGTCCAAACCACCTATGGAATTCTCATTTTGTCAATACATTTCGACGTGTTTGTGCGGCGTAATAGGCTAATTTCGTCTGTTTTTCATCGTTACTATTTTATTAAATACCAAATAGTATGCGACACGCGGCCTAAACACATATTATAAAATTGTCATTGTTTGAAATGTGAACTGTTACGTCATGAGAGCAAATGGAACGTTTCGGCGGCAATTTATTTTTTTGAATTTATTTCTCGATTTTTATGAAAAATAATGAAAATTATGCCGAAATATATGTTTCGTTAGCTTCAGCATAGCATTATTAACAATTTAAGATGATTTTCTAAAAGTAGTCAAATAGCCTATTGTCTTCATGCATAGACCACGAACACTACAATAGGATGGTGCTAGTCATAGACCATGAACACTATCGTGGTCTATGGTGCCCTGTGCACGGTGGAAGACACGGGTCTGCCCGCGAAAATCAAATTTAATTTGGTTTTTCGCAATTTGTAAACTAATACGACAAATCTAATTGCGCCAGTGGAATTATCATCTTCACAGGTTTACATAAAAATCTTTACTTGAAAGTGACCAGTTTTTAGAAATTAATTAAAATATCGACTAATTTGTGAGTAACTCACGTCCAACTCAGTATTTTGATTTATTTCTTAAACTGGTCACTGTCAAGTAAAAATTTTTATGAAAACCTGCGAAGATGATAATTCCACTGGCGTAATTAGAAGGCCATTAAACACCCTATTCATTGTCCATCTTGCTGTACGTCCCGCCAAGGTCATGCACGATGCACGATCAAAAACGACAGTGTATAGGCTTGACGTACGTCAATAATTATTATTAGCAGTTTGCTGGACGTGCACGAGCCATTTTCCATCCAGCAGATTTCCCCCACCACTTACTGAGTCGCGACGTACGTCGCCGATGGATAGTGAATAGCTTTGACGTACGTCAAGACGGTCGTGCATCGTGTATGCTAGATGGTGTGGAGACTTGCTGTACAGCAGAGTCGTCATTCAGCCCACAGAATTTGGCCGCCGAGGTTAATCTGTGGCCGAGAGAAGTGTGCACCACAGATTATGTGCACGGAAAAATGCTCCTTGTGAGTGATTGTATTCTGTGGCAAAATAAAAAAAACCGGCCAAATGCGAGTCGGACTCGCGCACCGAGGGTTCCGTACTCCAAAAGTAAAAGCAAAACGATAATAATAATTATTATATTAATTTGCTTATTCATCTTTTAATATCAATTTGCTTGTAGAGGTTTATTGTTAATATAAAAAACTATGCTAGTTAGAGCGTTGGTTTTATTTTTCCTGTAAAATGTACATAAACCTCTATTGAGCATAATTATTTCTGGTTTTTCGATTGTAATCTTCGGAGATAAGAGGGGGGGGGGGACGGTATTATTTTCGACATTTTCCCCAATTAATCAAAAACTATTATAGATAAAAATAAATAAAAATCTGTTTTAGAATGTACCTAGAGGCCTTTCATATGATACCCCACTCAGTATAGTTATTTTACTTTGAAATTTTAAACCCCCGATTTTCCCCCTTTTTTTAATAAAACTAAAAATAATTTTCGATTATTTTTTTATTCCATTGATGTTGGGCCACTATTATACACAAATATGCCAAATTTCATGTCGATAGCTTTAATAGTAACTGAAATAATTTACTGTGACAGACGGACGGACGGACGGAGAAAGTCTCATCATAAGGGTTCCATTTTTAGCATTTTTGTACGGAACCCTAAAAATGGCAGATCGCGAAATTATATCGCGATTTATTGAAAAACACAAATTGCACACCTGTTTGTGGAATATTTTACATAAACAAACCAAAAAAATACTGGGCACGTTTTTTATAGATTATTTCGATCAGAACTTTCCTTTTTTTGTTCTTAAGATAACACAAGTAGAATTCCCATCTTTAGACATCTTGACAACACTGGTGGCATTACAAAAAAATTGCGTGCGTTCGCTACTAAAGTTTCGTTTCATCTGTCATGCACGATAGTGTTGTCGCGAAGTGCATATGCTATCGCGAAATACTTAGATCTTTGGTAAGGATAAGGTTGTATAAGTCTATGGTAGTATATGACATCGGAAATTTGTCGTTGGTTTGTAGTTTAAATATTTTCGGTTTTGAAACGTTCCTTTTTTCTGATGGACATTTGTTGCATAGCAACGAGTTGTTTTTTCTCGCATCCGAAGAAAGTGGTGGAATTGTGAGTTGCGCTACGAGGAGAAGGTGTGATGAAAGCTAAGTATCTGATAGCTAAGTATCTGATAGCTAAGTATCTGATAGCTAAGTATCTGATAGCTAAGTATCTGATAGCTAAGTATCTGATAGCTAAGTATCTGAATAGCTAAGTACCTGATTATCTACGCAATTGATCTATGAGGTTCTTGAACCCTCATAAGTGAATTTCTGGATACTAATACATTTACTAGCATCTAGGAGCGCGCTCTAGGGCTGTGTGTGAGTTGGCAAGGGATGTGTAAGGGACGGTTTTAATGGTGTTTAAATTGTGAGTAAATCATTATGGCTATTAA
The DNA here is from genome assembly GCA_029955525.1 of Oeneis ivallda. Classification (NCBI taxonomy): domain Eukaryota; kingdom Metazoa; phylum Arthropoda; class Insecta; order Lepidoptera; family Nymphalidae; genus Oeneis; species Oeneis ivallda. The sequence continues at coordinate 15,079,306 of JARPMR010000026.1, read as the reverse complement.
GAGCTGAGAGCACATCAGACCCGATGAGATGAGATGAGATGACGTTGAGCCCTCGTGGAGGGGTGCTCCGAGGTGGTTTAGCCCTCGGAGGGGGGCTCCGAGGAGGTTCGTACGAATGGGGAAGATTACGTTGATCCTTCGGGTAGATAGAACCCGAAGAAGGTTCATGTTTATGAATAGGAGACATTATGTCCCGCCCTTGGGTAAGGGGCCCAAGGAAGATTCGTGCGGACTAGAAATACTCTTAGACATAGGGGGTCTAAGAGTATGGATCAGAAAGATCGGGTCCGATGGTCAGATGAGATTAGATTCAGATGAGATTAGATTCCGATGGTCAGATGAGACTAGATTCCGAATGGGAGATGAGTTTGATTCCTTACACGTCCACGGCTAGAAATAACTAGAATAATAGATCAGATCTTAGGGCGTCACAAATGGTGATGTCATAGTTAATTTAATCATGCAGGTTACCGGTGCACTCCCGCAGTAGAGAGAGAGAGAGAGAGAGAGAATTAATCGGAGTAGAGCGGTGCGACAGGAGCCTTCTAGTTGATGGGCAGGTATGACTCCATTGGGATAGTTAATTAAATCGGTGACATTCTGTTCCACTAGACATCCTTATTTAATATCCATATACAAGCGGTTCAACCGTGTATAGCGCGTAGTTACCCGTAAATATATACCTAGAGAGAAAGCAGATAGTGGAGTAGAATGGCCTCGCCGACAAGTGTGTATGCTACTGTCCAGCACCGCGTCCTTGGCGGGACGTACAGCACGATGGACAATGTATAGGGCGCTAGGCCTACTTTGTCGTATTAGTTTACAAATTGCGAAAAACCAAATTAAATTTGAATTTCGCGGGCAGACCCGTGTCTTCCACCTTAAACCATAGACCACGAACACTAGGATATAAACTCTAGTGTTCGTGGTCTATGCTATAAACTCGGTACTTTTTAGCTTACTTCTAAGTATAATAGTGATGATCTCGAAAAACTCGATAAAATGGTGGAATAATGAAGCTTAATTTTTTTGTAAACAAAATATTTTTGCTATGGATTTTATACATGATTTCAATATGAATAATTTTAGAAGATCGACATGCCTAAAATGGATAAAATAAACCACATTTTGTAGAAACTATAAAACTAATAAAATAGAATTCTATTTAAAACGGAGAAACTTATTTTGTAATGGTGGAATCGGGATTTGACTTTGAGTAATAAACCAACACAGGAGAAGAATTGACGCGCGTACCCCTCTGTAAGTTGGGTATGAGCAGTGGTCCTACTCGTTATATAAAACTGTTTGACTCGAGTCACGCGCCTGTCAACTACGTATGGTTAGCGGGGAATGAGCTCCGCTATAAATGCCGAATATGAGAGTATTTTATTCAAAAAAAATATTTAAAAAATCCAGTTTACTAAAGGATAACATTTATTTACTTCTCATGTATTATTTTATCCAAATAATGCAATACTTATGCAGAAAACTTAAGAAAACTGTCGATCTGAAAATGTTGCTACTTAATCGTACATGAAATAATTTGGGGAAAATATTGAAAATTAATCTTCCTACTTACTATTCGTTTAGAGACCTTTTTCATGAACTGCATTATAAATTGATCCCATAGAATTAAAATCACGATAGAAAAGGAAGGGGTGAACGACTAATTTATAAGCTTTAAGTAAAATATGACTAGATATATAAATACGAACTTTGATCGTCTGTGGGATTATCAAATAATGATAAAAAATTCTTTCTATAAAACCGACTTTAAACGCCACTACAAAGTATAAAACAATTTTAATTTGTACATGTATGTTGAAGTCGGGCGGGCCTAAATATAAATGATGAAACTAATGCGCGACGCTAGCCCAACTTTGCCCGATCGGCGTATGAAGTCGGTTTTTTAAAGATATTTTTTTTACATTATTATTTTAAGCTTTTTTGTGTATATCTCTGATCGCGAGCAATTTTCTCTTAATCATTGAGTTCCTTCCTCCATCACCGAAGATATGAATCATCTTCTCTTCACCTTTTAAATAGGCCCAACCTTATTATGCTTTCTTTCAAAAAAAATTGAAATCGGTTCAGATTTGACGTAGTTATGGAGTAACATCTAACATTATATCAACAAAAATTTATATGGGAACCACCTCTGAAGTATGCCCTACTAAACAAAAAAAAATTATCAAATTCCATTCATTATTTGGCGGAATAATTGGGTAACAAATATACAAAACATTCAAATTGAGAACCTCCTCCTTTTTTGAAGTCGGTTAAAATGATTGCATTATTATAACGATCGCAATGGTGTCTGATTGGCTGGTACTCTCCCACTATTGTTTAAAATGCATTGATGCAGCTAGAGCTCCATAAACTCAGCGAATTCATAAAATTAGTTTTTTTACTCAATTATTTCAAAATTTATAGGTATATATTTCCATATAGCCAGTGTGATATGATTTTCTAAATATATAAAATGAAAAGGTGACTGACTCACTGATTTATCGACGCATATCTACTATGACGTAGCCATCCGCTAAGAAAGGATTTTTACAAATATAATACAAAAAATAATGAAAACGAGACTAAAAAATTGTTTAATAATAATGATAAGTTCTACGTAAGTCTTTCTTACTCGAAAATTAGGACTTTAATTTTATGAAGTCGGCCACACCGCAATAAAATTAGGGCTGGACAGCAAGATTTCATATGTCGATATTGGTGGGGGGATTGTATAAATTATTTATACCGAGATATTTTTATCGTCTTACTAATGGTTCATTGACGAAAAAAAATATTTAAATTCTATACATATTTGGTTCATTAAAACTTGGCAATTGAATTAAAGTACCCATACTTCTTATTCATCCCGCTAGGTTTACCGGAAAGCTAAATAGCTTGGCGGTGTTTTATTACAGATGGGGTGGCCACTATAGCCATGGCGGCAGCCTAGCATTACAAACAAATATACACTTCGTTCAGATGAAGTAGATGAAAAAAATAAGCCTTCCAAGTAAAGTATGTAGGTACAAGTTTTAACTTACCAATCATAACTTTAAATAAATTTTTTTTTTAGGGTTCAGTTTTTCCTTTTTATGTTTCCTCCATACTGGACTGAGAGAATATTATTCAACGCTGGAAAACGATCTTGTAAATCGAAAAAGTGAACTTTAAACCAGAGCCAATAACGTTTTAAAAAATCATAACAGCTCATAATAAGCTATCAGGAGCAGATTTTTTTCAAAAAGCATATTTTTTAATGTAACACATCAGATGATACTAATTATATAATTCTAAAGTAGAATTACTTTAGTTTTATACATTAGTTTTATATCAATTTCGACTAATAGTTTTTCAATTTCAAGAAGCAATGTTGCTGTAACTTGGTATTTGATACATATGAAATCACGAAATAACTCTAAACTCTGAAATGCTAATTATGCTGTATTTATTTTTAAGGAAACATGATGTAGTCCTAGCAGTTTGTACTTAATATACTTTTTAGAAATAGATACATCGTAAATTTCGCTTTAAACATAAATAAAACAAATGATGTTTCATTATAATGCTGTATGTTTATTTAAACAAGATTACTTAAAAAATCAATGTGTTCAATATTAATACCCACTACGTATTCAAATAAAAATTAAATGTCTCTCAACTTAATAAACAATATTATTAAAAATCTATGACAAAGTACAGCACTCCCTGGTGGCTTATAACCTTAAATCATAACTAAACAGCTGCTCTAAGGTGATATACTGTGGTACCTACAGCATGCTTTCAGCATGAGATTGAGAGTATAGTGACGGAGTAAATACCTTGGTATCTACAAAATCTGTTAATAATCAGATAATCCTAAGTCCTTACAGTAGGTACACCTAAGTGCACTGCACTGCTAAAAAGTATTGATAACTTTTTTGAAGTATCTGTATAATATTGAAAAATAGATGGTGTCTTAGTATTTACAGCATTTTTGAGTACGTTGAAAAATATGAATAACAAAAAATATAATATAAACATGTAGAGAAGGTCAACATAGTATCTTAGAAAAATAATGTCATAGGAAAACGAAAATCCGACAATCCGACGCAGTATCTTTTTCTTCCAAATATATAAAAAAGTAATTTTGTTATTTTTCGAAATAAGCTAGATCGCTTTCCAGCGTCAATATAGTCCAAAGTTTCTAGCTGTATCTTTACGCAAGTACTAAAAGCCTACAAAGAGTCAATCTAATAGCAAAGGCATATTATGACTAAAATAACGGCAAGAACCTCGTTTCCTAGCGCTTCTATAAATCTACCATGTTAAAGATCTCGAACAAAAAAATTTACTCTCGAATAAAGTAACTCTGTTGTAAATAATTATTAGAAAAACTTATCGAAAGTCGATAATCGATAGTGTCAAATCCCTAAAATGCTTACACAAATGATGCGATTGTTTCATGTAATGATAGAGCGTCCCTGTGTGTGAATGTGATAGTGTGCATATACTTTAAGGTAGTGTTTGCTAATTATATTGTGTGCGTGCATAGCGACGTGATGGAAAAATGCAACTGTAGTAAGCAAGTTTTCATGTGTGCTACCTCGCCCCCCACCGTAATTGACAGACTTTTTTGCAAATAAATTAGGCGTCAATTCCTCTCCATTGCTGGTTTATTACTCAAAGGGATTTGAAGAAACGTAATTTTGGAAAGGACTTGACTATGGCTCAAACGCTCGACGCGCGGAGCCACTAAACAAACGAAGAAGAAGAAATAATAGTGTTACTCTTACTGGTCTGTGCTTTTAAGTTTTACCAAGTTTTCCCTTATAAATAGTACTCTGTGACCAAGTTTTACACTTTACAGCGGGGGGGTCAACTTTGTATGGGGCAGATGTAAATACCTACTAGGGCAAAATCTCAGAGTACAAGATCACTTTTTTTAACCTAGTGTTCATCGTCTATGGCGCGTCATCGTCATTCAACTCTGTGATTCAATCTTGTTGTTCCTGGTCTGTGGATTCAATTTTCAAAGAGTTTCAACAATGGCGTCTTTGTTATTGTTTCGTAACAATTAACAAATTGATTTCCTGCAATTCTATGAACTTTATCGAGTCGAGTAGTTAACTTCACTGAGTAATAATCAAGTTTATGTATTTTAAAGTGCAGTGCTACTCTTGTTTCACGGAGACAGGACTTGTGTATTTTGTTTTTAAAATGGCTTTGAGTTCAAGAACAAGAGGAAACGTTTTACATGTTCGCCGGCTAAAAACAACATTGTTTCGATTTCCTAAACCTGCTTTTAGGAATCTTAAACTAAATGGTACGTATTAGCTATGTTCTAAAAGTGCTACTTTACCTGCATAAGTTAAAACTATAATAGCTAATGCCCGCGTCTTCGTCCGCGTGGATGTAGTATTTAAAATCCCTCGGGATCTTAGATTTTCCGGGATAAAATGTAGCCTATGTCACTCTCAGGTCCTCAACTATACCAATGCTAAAAATAACGTCGATCCGTAGCTCTGTTGGAGCATGATTAAAGGACAAACTAACAAACACACATTTATAATATTATTATGATTATGATTAATTATCCTTTTAAAGGCACAAGCCTAACTTTTGATATTTAAACTAGCGGCACGCTATGAAGGCCGGTTTGACGTTTGTCCGCTCATGAAGTTCCGTATTAATTGATAACGACTTTGAAGGAAATAATTGTATTACTTTATTGACGATAGTGATGTGCAGAGATTCATAAATTTTATCGAATGTAGTTTTAGGTTTAGGACTCAAAATTTATTTATTAAATTGATTTCTAAAATGTATACAAGTGTAGAAAAATCAGTTTGCACCATTTAAGGGGTGAATGTACTTGTGAATATGAACAATTTTCACTATGTGGACAAACCTCTGAAATCGCAAAAAAATATCAGCTGTTTCATACAAAAGGTAAAATTTTTATTTTTATATGATATATACCACAACTCGGCATTTGGTTATGGCGTGAAATACGTTAAAAATGGCGTAGATGCAAACATGAATATGTTAAAAGCGGAATTAGTACGTCTTTTAAAAGAAAACAAACCAACCAAGATCCGATATGTCATTGACGAAATAGCATTAGAACATGGGCACAGAGTTATACGGTTACCGCCTTACCATTGTGAGTATAATGCGATTGAGTTGGTGTGGGCTCAAATTAAGGGATATGCTGCAAGACACAATACAGAACCCCCATTTACCACAAAAAAAATGCTAAAATTATTAGAAGAAGCTTGTGAACATGTGACTAAAGGAGACTGGGAAAAGGTTGTGAATAGAACTGTTAAATTAATAAGGGAAGATTATGAAAGAGATGTGAAAATAGATAATATTATAGAAAACGAACATATAATTATTAATGTAGGTGATGATAGCAGTGACGACAGTGAAAATAGTAGTATGGACGAATCTGATTAATTATGGCCTTTTGTGGCACCTTTTTTGGTATCTTTTGTATTCATATGTTTCTTGTGTGCATATAAAGTATGTATATTCATTTTCATTCAAATATTCAGTTCGTTCAAATAAATTAAATAAACATATACATTTTTGTTTTATTAAACCTATTTAATCAGGTACAAAAACAAAACTTAATTGTTTTTTGTTCGAGAATAAATTGACATTCCACATCACTATTGTAATGTGTCAAACCGGCCATCATAGCGTGCCGCTAGTGTAGTTGAATCTATAGGATTTTTCAAAATTCAAAATTCTTTTTTCAAAAATTATTGGTATATAAAGGGTATACATATACAGTATACTTAATAGTATTGTGTTTGTATTTATGTCAACCATGTCCCACACTTGCAGATCCCATTAAGAAAAACTATTTACTATTAGTACGCCCTATAGTAAGTGTATACAAATTACCAAAAGGCTATTAGAAATACTATCTTTTATTAGGGCGAGCGGAGCGAGACCTAATACTATCCCACAACCTGAGCATTTTGTGGTACACTTTACTGAAAAACTATCATGCCTATAGATTTGTGATTTAACACAGTAATTTAACTTTATATCTGGATGTGTTATCTGTCAAAAACAACATAATTTCAAAATCATTAACAGTTAGAAAAACTATGCGAGCCCTCACAAAGCTCAGCTTTTTGCTAGTATTATGCTTTAAAATAATTGTAATAGGTACTAAAAAGAATAAAATTGTTTCTTTTCAGATGTGAACTATGCTCAGTACATTTTTTTCCTGAAACAGACTATCCCTGCAGATGAAATTGTACAGTGAAGATAGAATTTTGTAAAAGCGTTCGACAAAGAAAACTAATAATATATTTACATAAAAATAAATGTTCATTTATATTTGCTAGAACAAAAAACCCGTTTTTTTCTTTTAAACCTGAACTGAAACCTTATTGATATGGTATTTTGACTCTAAAGAGAACCTTATCTAGAAATTTAATTTGGGTAAGTAGCTTATTTCCACATTTGAATCTCCCGCCTTCAAAGAATTGTCACTGGGTTGAATATAGATGGCGCTAGTAAGAACGGTCCCCCTTTTTTTTATGAAGTTATCATTCTTCTCCGCTAGGAGTAATAGTGTTCTGTGCTTTACAGTCATTGTGAAATGTGAAGCCGTTTATTACAAAGTTAAAACAAGCCATTTCGCATTTAAAAAAGTGAAGTGAACTATCCTAGTGTTCGTGGTCTATGAAGTGAACTAAATTGGACAGGCTGCTTAAATACACTCTTTAAAATCAAGAGCAATCGTAGGAAAGTCTCCCACAATGGCTTACGACGACTCCTACAATAGATTTGCGAGCGATTGCAACGTGTTCTCAGACAATGGTATAAATTCAGAAGCGAGCGAGGACGCCGGAAAACATAACAGTTCGCCAAACAATAGTACCACCCCAAAATAAAGAAATTTCCATAAGTTATATGTTTCCATTACAAGACTATCGCCAAATGAAATCGAAAATTACCTATAGTCCAGAGTAGATAATTTTTGAAAACAAAAAAAAAATTATAGTAGGATGAAACCCATTGGAAAAGGAAGAGAATATAACAAAAATGAAAGGAAAAATAATTTATGGGCGATCTGAGGTCGGGAAGTGGGGGGAGGAGGGGGGGGGGGTGGGTTTTAAGGGTAAAAAAATAGGTTTATCTCGATTTCCGGCAAAACAAGTCCTATGGAAAAAAGTCAAATGGCAAAGTAGGTGATAAAAAGATATGTACAACTTTTGTATTTACACTTTTTTCACATAACCTCAAAATGTATGTGAAAAATTCAAATAACCAAGTTTTTGGTTTTTTATTTTTATCTTTTACAAAAAAATTTTGTTTTTACAAAATTTGGTGAAAACTTACCTTTTTATGTCCCAAATACACTGTAATTTATTTGATTTAAAATATTTATTTTTTCACCTTATTTTGACTTAATATCGAAAAAGCAGCCTTATTTTCAATTGAAAATTCTCACATCAAAATATCTGATTTTTTTAAAAATTCGGTGAGTTTTTTGTTTGTTAAAATATCCACTTTCTGATGGTGTAAAAAAAATACATTACTATGGTAAATGCTCTCAGAAAACTCAGAAATGAAATAACAGGTAGTAAGGCCCGCAGACCCTCCTAGCTCCTATGAAATACCTTTTAAATTATATGCGTAGATGCCTATTTATTTAAGATAACTTATATACCTGAGTGACCGGAAAATTTTATCCCATCAAAAGGTATTTCATAGAAAAGTGGGGAAGGGGCTAGGAGGGTTGGGGCCTTACTAGCTGTTATTTCGTATTTCGTTTCTGAATTTTCTGAGAACATTTATCATAGTAATGTATAAATTTTTTTACACCATCAGAAAGTGGAGATTTCAACGAACAAAAAACTAACCAACTTTTTTAATAAAGCAGATATTTTGATGAGAATTTTCAATTGATAATTAGTTGAAAGTTATGTGAAAAAAGTGTGAATACAAAAGTTGTAGATCTTTTTATTACCTACAGCTTTGCCATTTAACTTTTTTCCATAGGACTTGTAGTTTTGCCGGAAATAGAAATAAACCGTTTTTTACCCTTAAACCCTCCTCCCGTCCACTTCCCGACCTCAGATCACCCGTAAATTATTTTTCCTTTCATTTTTGTTACATTCTCTACCTTTTCTAATGCGTTTCATCCTACTATAATTTTTTTTAATTTATCATCATTTCTAAAGGTAAGACTGTCCCTCCTAACACATTTTCTGTTAAGTCAATGCCAATCAAGCAAAAGTCAGAAATTAATACTGAATCAGAACCGGCACGTAAAATACAGAGAGAGGAAATCATTCCTATGAACGATAGAAGTACCTCACCGATTATTATCGACAAAACCAAGGAACATAAAGCAGCGCTTCCTAGCACCTCCAGTGTTGATGCTTGGATGCGGCAAAGCAGCAGAGGTGAGTCCATCACTGACACAACTGCCTCATTGGTTTAGTTTCATCATCATCATCATCATCATTAGCAACCCATCAACAGCTCACTACTGAGCTCAGGTCTCCTCTCAGAGAAGGGTTATAGGCCACAGTCCACCACGCTGGCCCAATGCTAATTGGCAGACTTCACACACCGTTGAGAACATTATGAAGAACTCTCAGATGTGCAGCTTTCCTCACGATGTTTTCCTTCACCGTTGAAGCAAGTGATATTTAATTGCTTAAATGCACTTAACACCGAAAAGTTAGAGGTGCATACCCAGGATCGAACCTGCGACCCCCCGAATAGGAGACCACAGTCCTAACCACTAGGCTATCAATGGTTTAGTTTAGTTCATGTTCAACTGCAAACTGTAGTGGAAATGGGCGGGGCACATAGTTCGAAGAGCTGATGGTCGTTGCGGTCCCAAGGTGCTGGAGTGTCGATCCCACACCGGGAAGCGCAGTGTTCGCAGATCCAGGTGAACTGTTGTCAGTTGCAACTCGTTTGATGTTGTCATCAAACGAGTTGCAGAGCCGCTGGAATCAGGCGGCGCAAGTCAGAAGCCTGTGGAAGTCAATGCAGGAGACCCTTGTGCGGCAGTGGATGTCTATCAGTTGATAAAGAACAAGAAGAAGATGTTCAACAGCGGACGATGAGGTCCCGGGTTCGATTTCTGGCTCAGGTCAAAAAATGTATTGGGTTTTTCTGTTGGAGAGTCATCCAGAATAGAATAGAATAGAAATATTTTTTATTCAAATAAACTTTTACAAGTGCTTTTGAATAGTCGATGAATCTACCACTGGTTCAGAATGCCTTTCCTGCCGAGAAGAACCAGCAAGAAACTCTGGGGTTGCTCTTTTCAAAACAAATTTACAATACAGTATATACTATGCTATATATGCAGTGTTTCCACAATGAGGGAAGTTCCAAAAATGCATACCGACTAACTTCTATCTTAAGATGGGCAGACATAAAGTAGCCCCATTCCCGCCGGTGGCACCCGTTCACGAGCATGACGCATGACCCAGCCATTGCTTCGGTTACCCATATTTGAGAAAGTAGGCGTGTCAGCCACATGCCGCGGAGAGCGCGTTCGGCCGTAGGTTGAGCGCCAGAGCTCTCAGGCCGGGTCGGACCTCCCTCCCATCTGACTATGGGGTGAGGGAGCAGCGTGCTAATGTTTACACTATAATATCACATTTATATGTACAATATCTGGGTGACCATGTTAATGTTATGTTTTTTTTGGTAAATCGTGTTTTTTGGAAATAATATATTAAAAAAAAAATATATATATATATATATATATATATAATAAAATTCGTAGGGGAAAATATAATCGTCTTGGACTCGAACCGGGGTCTTCTGGTTTCAGGACCGCCCGACTTACCATTGAGCTATCGGGAATTTATGGATAGTGGCGAAATTTACCTTCGTATTCTAATGATATTGTAGGGGGTTTTTCAATGCCTGAAAACACGGATAAAACGACCTTTTCTAAAAATTAGACTAGCTAGATCAATTTATCGCCCTTACACCAAATTTCATGAAAATCGTTGGAGCCGTTTCCGAGATTCAGATTATATATATAGGTATATATATATATATTTAAAAGAATATATATTTATATAAAAGAACTAGCTGCCCGGACAGACTTCGTTCTGTCAAAAGTTAAAAGTAAAAATTAAATTTTGTTTGTTTTTTTTTTATTTATTAAAACCTTCCCTGGACCTTAAGGAACATACAAAAAAATAAATTAACCGAATTGGTCGATCCATTCTTGAGTTATGCGCTTACCAACATTCATTTTTATTTATATAGATAGATTGCTCGTTTAAAGATATTAGATTCTGGCCGAAGGTGGTAATTTTGGCGGAATATGTTCGGTTCGGACACAATGAGCCATCCAGGACGACGCGTCGCCTGAATGTTGATTTTAATATGTTTCATTTCATTTATTACAGAGAAAGTGATTAACGAACTCTTCTCCGCTCTTTCAAATAAGTTGGACACGTTTTTTGAAGATCGCCAGTACGCCCGGCTCTTGTGAGTTACATTAATTTTACATTAAAATTCAAATCATACTAATATTATAAATCCGAAAGTGTGTTTGTTGGTTTGTCCTTTAATCACGCCGCAACAGAGCTACGGATCGACGTGATTTTTTGCATGGGTATAGTTGAGGACCTGGAGAGTGTCGCGGGTATCAGCTAGTTCAAAATTATTTATGTCACACAGGCCAACCTGTGGCTCTTATGACCTTACCACCGAACCTTCGGAAAGCGGATTCTGCTGAGAAGAGCCAGCAAGTAACTCAGCAGTTGTTCTTTTCAAAACATTCATTTTAGAATCCAATCCAATCCATCAGCCTGTATTCGCCCACTGCTGGACATAGGCCTTTCCGAGAGCGCGCCACCAAACACGGTCCTCCGCCTTCCTCATCCAACCGCTTCCCGCCACCTTCTTAAGGTCATCGGTCCAGCGAGCTGGAGGGCGTCCTACACTGCGCTTGCCGGTACGCGGTCTCCACTCCAGAACACGTCTGCCCCATCGGTCATCGGTTCTGCGACAGATATGACCTGCCCACTGCCGCTTCAGCTTGCTAACCCTCAGAGCTATGTCGGTCACTTTTGTTCTTCTAGGCATTTTAGAATCATTTTTTCATCATGAGCAACCCATCAACGGCTCACTACTGAGCGCAGGTCTCCTCTCAGAGAAGGGTTATAGGCCATAGTCCACCACGCTGGCCCAACGCGAATTAGTGGACTTCACACACCTTTGAGAACATTATGAAGAACTCTCAGATGTGCAGGTTTCCTCACGATGTTTTCCTTCACCGTTGAAGCAAGTGATTTTTAATTGCTTAAACGCACTTAACACCGAAAAGTCAGAGGTGCGTACCCGGAATCGAAACTGCGACCCCCCGAATAGGAGACCACAGTCCTAACCACTTGGCTATCATTGCTTATTTTAGATTTTAGAATATTATTATGTAACTATTACATTGTAACAAGTTATTATGCCAAGGTGCCAAGCCGATTTCTACAATGCAACTTATTCATTAACTTTGCAATAACCGCAACTCAGTAAGTGAGTTTTTACGCATTGTTTAAATTTGTGCAGTGGCAAATCTAGTAATTCCTTCAGGATCATATTATATAGGCGTACGCTCAACCCCACAAAGGATTTTTGCACTTTAAGCAAGCTACGTGATGGTATTTCTAGTTTATGACGATTTCTGATAAGTCGGTTGTGTGTATCAATTAATGACTGTGTGTCAGGCAAGAGAAAAATGATCTAACAAATAAAAATTATCTATAAAAAATTATTAATTAGTATATCGGTTTTGGGTTGGCAGGCTAGCGGCGGAGTCGGAGAACATTTCAAACGAGCTCCGGGAGCTGAATCCACAGAGAGGGCAGCACCTGGATCCCATGTGCGTATACTTTTTTTTTTTAATAAAAATCCTTAAAATTTAAAAATATATATATACAGGGTGGGCCAGACCAGGTGGATATAAAATTTTTTTTAGATTGTTCACTTAGGGGCCTACCAGGACCCGGAAGGAAAAAAATCGGTTCCCACCCGATTACGAGAAAAAAAATTTTATTTAAAATTTTGGAAAATCATTGCTTTGACGAACTTTTAATTTTTTTTTAATTTTTCCAGTGACAATTTCCGCAATTTTTTTATGGAATATCTTTACGTAATAACTGTACTCTCTTTGAAAAAAATTCCAGTCTGGTTGGCTGGTTTTAAGAGCATTAAATTTTAAATTATTTCAAGAAAATTAAGTTCATCCAAAATCTACAGAAAACTTTAAAATTCCATTAAAAATAAAAAAAGAGGTTCATAGCACTGCTGATTTTTTAAAAACTGTAGCAACTTATGTTCTTTTGATTGCCAAAAGAAAAATTGTATGTCAATGTGCTGGATAAAAAGTTATGATTTTTCAAAAGTCTTCGTTCCTCATTCGTGTAAATAACGACCTTATTGAAAAAATGTTAATTGTTTGTGGAGACTGCAGTATGTCCTTTAATTTTAACTGCCTCGTTGGTCTCATGTTTGACTGCGGCCGACGAGGTCCCGGGTTCGAGTCCCGGGTCGGACCATATCAAGTATTGGGGTTTTCCGTAAGAAATTCTCAGTACTAGCCCGGAGTTAGGAAGTTGGCGTTGTTTCACCCCGTACCTTGGAGAGCACGTAAAGCCGTTGCTCCTGCGCCTAATCTCTCTTCGCCTGCGCCTAATCTCTCTCCGGTCGTGTCAAATTTTCCGTCCTATCGGGCTATGAGAGTAAAGAAACAGTGCACCTGTGTTCACGCACACACGTGTGCACTTTAATATCTCCCGCACAGATGGTTAATCTCTCTGGAGATAGGTCACCGTGGTCGAAATTTGGTCGGGAGGACATTAATCCTTTACGCGGTATCTACATTTTTAAGAGAAAGAAAAATAAAACAATGTTTTATTTTTCTGAATTTCGGTCACGGCGGCGGCCTATCTTCAGAGAGATTAACCATCTGTGCGGGAGATATTAAAGTGCACAAGTGTGTGCGCCAACACAGGTGCACTCTCTGTTTCTTTACTTTCATAGCCCGATAGGACGGAAAATTTGACACGACCGGAGAGAGATTAGGCGCAGGCGGAGAGAGATTAGGCGCAGGAGCAACGGCTTTACGTGCTCTCCAAGGTACGGGGGTGAAACAACGCCAACTTCCTAACTCCGGGCTAGTACTGAGAATTTCTTACGGAAAACCCCAATGCTTGATATGGTCCGACCCGGGACTCGAACCCGGGACCTCATCGGCCGCAGTCAAACACGAGACCAACAAGGCAGTTAAAATTAAAGGACATACTGCAGTCTCCACTAACAATTAACATTTTTTTCAATAAGGTCGTTATTTACACGAATGAGGAACGAAGACTTTTGAAAAATCATAACTTTTTATCCAGCACATTGACATACAATTTTTCTTTTGGCAATCAAAAGAACATAAGTTGCTACAGTTTTTAAAAAATCACCAGGGCTATGAACCTCTTTTTTTTATTTTTAATGGAATTTTAAAGTTTTCTCTAGATTTTGGATGAACTTAATTTTCTTGAAATAATTTAAAATTTAATGCTCTTAAAACCAGCTAACCAGACTGGAATTTTTTTCTAAGAGAGTACAGTTATTAGGTAAAAAGATTCCATAAAAAATTGCGGAAATTGTCACTGGAAAGATTAAAAAAAAATTAAAAGTTCGTCAAAGCAATGATTTTCCAAAATTTTAAATAAAAATTTTTTTCTCGTAATCGGGTGGGAACCGAATTTTTTCCTTCCGGGTCCTGGTAGGCCCCTAAGTGAACAATCTAAAAAAAAATTTATATCCACCTGGTCTGGCCCACCCTGTATATATATTATGTCGGAGCGCGAGGCTCCAGGTAATGATCAGGAGGGCAGTATTAGCCTAGTTCATTTATTGTTCTGAGCTTTTGTGGGCAATGGAAACACGCGACGCAAACACAGTTACTATAATGACATCACTAGAACTAGTTTAACAGTATTGTTCGCACTAATCCCTGAGTTGTCTAACTTAAAATCTGCGTTTTGAAGTCTTTGTCTAAATTTAATTAAGAGAGCGGATAACGAGTCCGTGCGTCGCGCTTAGTTGCGCGTATAAATATAAGTTGTGTATAAACAGTAGCCTAAGTATGTGCTATTCCAGACTATAGTCTATCTCTGTGCCCAATTTCAGCCAAATCGGTTCATTCTTTATGGCGTTAAAGAGTATCAAAAATTATCATCCATACATCCCATCCATCCATTGAAATGGGCGGGCACATAGTTCGAAGAGCTGATGGTCGTTGGGGTCCCAAGGTGCTGGAGTGGCGACCCCGCACCGGGAAGCGCAGTGTTGGCAGACCTCCCACTTGATGGACCGACGAGATCAAACGAGTCGCAGGGTGCCGCTGGATTCAGGTGGCGCAAGACCGAGGCCTGTGGAAGTCCAAGCACGACCTTGTCCAGCACTGGACGTCTGTCGGTTGACAAAGAAGAAAGAAGAGTTTACGAAAAATCAGTTCTTCCAACGAGTGTTAAATTAAAACGACTTTGAAACTTAGTATATCAACGAAAATATCTTTATCCTCCAGTTAATCCAGACTGGAGGATTGGATGTGTTAAATTAATCCTACGACAGCATGTCTTAGTATAAATTAAACACCTCCATTAGGCCAACAAAAACCGATTCATGTTTCGTAATGCTAGTCTTAGAATAATTACTCCTAGAAATAGTCGTGGCGGTGAAAAGCCATTTTTAGTAAGCCTTTAAAGGCCGACTACGCAGTATCGTGAATCGTCGCTTAAGTACGACGAGCTCGCAGAAAATTATTTAAAAAAAACTTGAGAGGTGTCCAGGGACACCCGGATTGAACGTAGTTCCTTTCGATTAATTTTAGTGAAGGAATTGTAATAAACTAGTGGTGTCATCTAGTATTAAATTGATTAACTACGATGATGACGAAATTATATTTAGTTTATTTCTATTGCAGCTCTGTTACAAAACCAAAGAGTTACTCTGGTTTTTTAACAGATGGCGTTAGTAGTACAATAAAATTTTATCCAATTTATACAATAAAAAATTAGGGAAAAATTCCACATGTAGAAATTATCTAAATATATAAAAGGCAAAGGTGACTGACTGACTGACTGGTCTATCAACGCACAGCTCTAACCACTGGACGGATCGGGCTGAAACTTTGCACACAGATAGTTATTATGACGTAGACGTCTGCTAAGAAAGGATTTTTGAAAATTCCAACCCCAAGAGGGTTAAATGGGGCTTGAAAGTTTGTATAAAAGTCCGTCATTTATCAAATTATTTTTCATGTAATATCCATGAAACTTCAACCTCAAAGGGGGTAAAATAGGGGTGTGAAAAATCAAACTTAACGTGAGCGAAGCCGCGGGCAAAAGCTAGTTTAAAATAAATAAGAAAATAGAAAATTCAGTTTGTCGAGCTGGGATTCGAACCACATTCAAACCATCGGCGTTGAAATTTTAAACTACTGCCCGATCCACTAGGCCATGCAGACGCCGTGTTCTAAGGCGAAAATACCGAATACAATGCAAAGTTCACATTCAACAAAAAAGTGTCTGTTCAAAAATGTGTCGAGTGTCGGTTCCTTAATTTTTTCCGTCTAGCCCCCTTCCGTACCGCGCGATAAGGAACTGCGTTCCAATAACGTACTGTGCTGTGAAAGGATGTCATAATTCATCACAATAATAATCAAAAACGTAATTAACAGTGCCAGTACAGAAAATAATTACATGGCACTCACACATACAGCAGTGATAGCCTAGTGGTTAGGACTGTGGTCTCCTATCCGGGGGGTCGCAGGTTCGATCCCGGGTACGCACCTCTGACTTTTCGGTGTCAAGTGCGTTAAGCAATTAAATATCACTTGCTTCAACGGTGAAGGAAAACATTGTGAAGTAACCTGCACATTTGAGAGTTCTTCATAATGTTCTCGAAGGTGTGTGAAGTCCGCCAATTCGCATTGGGCCAGCGTGGTAGACTATGGCCTATAACCCTTCTCTGAGAGGAGACCTGCGCTCAGTAGTGAGCCGTTGATGTGTTGCTAATGATGTTTATAAATTTATTCAAGGCTACAGTGTTGGGTACGGGGCACAAACAAATAACCCATTATCCATTGAAAACTTTCAGGATAGAAGAATTCGAAGAGCAAGTAGGCGACTTCCTTCGCAACTGGGCCAAGGGAGACCGCGAAATGGCGGCGCTTCTGAGAGAAAAGTTAAAAGCTACTGCTGGAACAAGAAACTAAGTAATATTGCACAATTAGGTACTTAAGGTGGAAGACACACTTCGGCCCGCGAAATTCAAATTTAATTTGGTTTTTCGCAATTTGTAAACTAATACGACAAAGTAGGCTTATGGCATTCTAATTGCGACAATGGCAGTATCAGCTTCACAGGTTTATATAAAAAAAATTACTTGAAAGTGTCCAGTTTAAGAAATTAATCAAAATATCGACTAATTTGTGTGTAACTCACGTCCAACTCAGTATTTTGATTAATTTCTTAAACTGGTCACTTTCAAGTAAAGATTTTTATGTAAACCTGTGAAGATGATAATTCTACTGGCGCAATTAGAATGCCATTAGCCTAGTTTGTCGTATTAGTTTACAAAATGCGAAAAATAAAGTTTTTGAATTTCGCGGGCAGACTCGTATAATCATCCTTAATATTACAATTCTTTTAAATATTCAATAGTATCTAATTAAAACAAAATAGTGGGAAAAAATAATTAATGTGTAAGTTCATTGGATAATATTGTTTAATCAAAGAGGCAAAACTTGATTCATAATTTGCAAAAAAAAAAACACATGATTGAATGGGTACATCATAGAGAAGATTTTGATTGTAGGCAATAACATAATTATTATTTTTATAAATAATTCGTCACCAATGATTTAATAATGTTATTATTTTGTTTACTATTGTATCGATTTCCAGGTGTGTTCAATATTTAATTTTATGAACAGTCTGTTTAAAGTGTTCTTCTTCTTCTTCTGTATCAACCTATAGACGTCCACTGCTGGACAAAGGTCTCCTGCATGGACTTCCACAGGCTTCGGTCTTGCGCCGCCTGAATCCAGCGGCGGTTTAAAGTGTTACTTTTTATTTATTTGAACCATAAATGTACAAAAGTGCCAAGCAATATTGATCAAAGTATTCTTCATACTTTGCTTATTTATTGTCATTCAATTATTTTTTGGTCGTAAGATTTTTACTGATTGAATAAAAATCAAAAGAATAAATCCAAGAGAACCCATCCAAATGGGTTTTTTACACTTTCGATCGTCATTCGTCAGTTGCTTCTTTTTTACCCTAATCGTTTTTTTTTTTGTTGCTGAAGTGGCTAGCCAAATTTCTGATTCGATAATTATGTGCATATTTCCTAACAAAATCATCAAAACGTCAGTATGTTAAGTATTGTAAATGTTAAGTATTGCCATTAGAATGGTTAATTAGTACGTAATTGTGAATCTTGTTAATTTTTACTCTCTCCGTAAAATGTTAATATTGCCATTAGAATGGTTAATTATATTGTGTAATTGTGAATAATTATATTTTGATCCCCATCTTCTAAAAATATGGGGTTTTCTGTATGGGTAATCTGAACGGTTTTTAAATGTATGTGTGTTGCTTCTTGGACCAGCTGGGAGAGATCTAGATAGAGACAGAGCAAATTTAAGCGCCTCTCTCCCGGCATGGTCGGTAGTCTGGTATGGGAACAGCCAATCCTGATGATGGGCGTTGAAATCTCCCATTCATTACCTATAATGTTACTTGAAGAATGTAATCATAATAGCTAATTCTAATAAATATCGGTATTATGTAAACATTGAGAAACTGAGAATCATTGTTTTTCCTTAAGGTGGAAGACAAGGGTCTGCCCGCGAAATTCAAAAACTTTGTTTTTCGCAATTTGTAAACTAATACGACAAACTAGGCTAATGGCATTCTAAATGCGCCAGTACAATTATCATATTCACAGGTTTACATAAAAATCTTTACTTGAAAGTGACCAGTTTAAGAAATTAATAAAAATACCGAGTTGGACGTGAGTTACTCACAAATTAGTCGATACTTTGATTAATTTCTTAAACTGGACACTTTCAGGTAAAGATGATACTGTCATTGTCGCAATTAGAATGCCATAAGCCTACTTTGTCGTATTATTTACTTTACAAATTGCGAAAAACCAAATTGAATTTGAATTTCGCGGGCAGAACTGTGTCTTCCACCTTAATCCATAAATCTTGGTGTTTTTGGCTGCCATAGAATAACATACACTTCTCTTCACAACAATACAGACATAAAATATTGTTTTTAAAAAGAATCGCTCCACCAATGCTTCTCTTCCCGGCAGATGGCCAAGGGTTAAGGTGGTAAGGTTGTTGATAGCGATCTATCTATGTTTATCTAATTGTGACTATTATTTCTAATCAGTGTGACTGACTAAAATAGGGTATTTGACTACTTTTAGAAAATCATCTTAAATTGTTAATAATGCTATGCTGAAGCTAACAAAACATATATTTCGGCATAATTTTCAGTATTTTTCATAAAAATCGAGAAATAAATTCAAAAAAATAAATTGCCGCCGAAACGTTCCATTTGCTCTCATGACGTAACAGTTCACATTTCAAACAATGACAATTCCACATCCCATAGGTGGTGTGGACTGTGACGTCATTCGAGATCACGGAACGTTTTCGATCACGTGACCATAGCCGGAATTATAGCAATTTTATTTAATGTTTTCTAATTAAATAAAACTTTATTTTTTAGTTTTGTCGTATGGAATAATGTTTTTAGATAATAATCTTTTAGGATGGCACCAAATGAAACGATAATTTTAATATAGTCAAATACCGTATTCGGCCGTTCAGAGAATGCGTTCCTGACACCTGTCAGTCACGACAACTGTCACAAAATTATAACATTAATTGATTATTGATATAATAATGTTGTTTTAATGCTCATCAATTGTTAAAACGGTAAACAACCAGCAATAATATTTTTATCGTAACTGCAACGCCATTACAAAGTTACGTCGTCAGTTCAATCGCGACGTGTCAGGAACGCATTCTCTGAACGGCCGTAGTATAGAGACAATTATTCAGGATTTTTTTTATACCCAAATAAGGGAATATTTGTGCCCTGCAAGGAAGAAAAGCTTTGGCGGAGCGACTCTCATTTATTCATCCTTTACATGACAATATTCATTTAATCATGGTCAAAATAAAACTAAGTTTTCACAGTAATTATTTATTTTACTTACAAATTAAAATACATTGTGTACTTTCATATATTTAATCAATTAAGGACCTATAACTAAGGAGTAGTAAGTAGGTAAAGCGAAACGAGCGACATTTCTGTTCCCTGACCAGTAGTGGGCCCACGATAGGTTGATAATTGATATGGATGACAATAAATGAGGGTACTTTCAGCTGTAGGTTAACTTTTATCAGAAAAAGTAGAGGTACCCGCGTTACATTAAAAAGAAAATAGTCCACGTGGACGAAGTCGCGAACTAAAGATTGTTAATAAAGTTGATTCTTTTTATGTTACAGTTTTTGCAATGCACGAAGGCGAGTGAGCTTTACTCGTGGTTACTTCGTGTACATGCACATTGCATAAGTGTGCGTGCCTGTCAAAGCCTAGGTGGGAGCGGGCAGGCGCGAGCATTGCGCTCGCTCACACTTATACAGATACGACACACACAGTTAGTCGCCCTCGTCAATTGCAACAACTATACGGCGTGTAGTTGTTGCAGTTCACGAGCGCGCGCGGCTCATGGTAGTGTGTGTCGTATCTGCTTAGAATCTGTATAAGTGTGAGAGAGCGCAATGCTCGCGCCTGCCCGCTCCCACCTAGGCTCCGACAGCCACGCACACTTACGCAATGTGCATGCACACAAAATAGCCATTTCATTCCGTTTCATTTCATAACCACAAGAATGTGACATGAATTGTAAGAACTGTAACACAAATCGCATTATCAATTAATACACCCAATGTGATCCGTTGTGATGCCATACTGGCGTCATCAAATTCAAATTCAAAATTATTTATTTCATGTAGGCCAACCTGTGGCTCTTATGACACGTCAAGATTCTACCACCGGTTCGGAAAGCGGATTCTGCTGAGAAGAGCCGGCAAGAAACTCAGCAGTTGCTCTTTTCAAAATAATCATTTTACAATATTATTATGTAGCTATTACATTGTAATAAGTTTATACTATCTTGTGGGCAGCTGGATGCCAAGCTGATTTAACCCGTGCATCTTTGTTAGAATAGAATATGACATTTCCACAAAACTTACTACATTTCAATTCATGTCAAAGACGGGCAGACAGAAAGTAGCCCCATTCCCGCCGGCGGAACCCGTTCACGAGCCGTCAGTGCCGTCATTAACATCAGTGTCCGCCACTCTAGCACCCTATCGTCTATCACCCTATACATCAGAGACGCCGTGCGAATCGCTGTTGTCTTCACTGTATTCCTGCATGCGCGCGCGTCTCTGTGGTCGGTGCCGCTTGGGCCACGGCACTTTGTTGTGCACATGCGCCACGTGGTTAACCTTGTAGCCCAGGGATGTGAACGACTTGTTGCATATATCGCACGTGTACCAGGGCCTCTTTTTAGGGTCATGTGTCTGGAAACAAGTGTAAATCGAATAAATAATAGTGTAAAAAAACAAAAAAAAAAACACGCTTTTGTAGATAATCGAACTAAAAAGTAGAAAATAATTTTCGATAAGTTTAAAATAATAATGTAAGTAGTGATTAATAAAAAAAAATATTTTATTGTAAAAAAGCGTGGGTTTCGCGTTGCGTTGTGGGAAGCGCGGCTTCATGTCAATTGTTGTAAATATTTTTGTAAAATTAGTGTCATCATGAAAATATCTGATAAAGCACCCCACGCATTTTTACAATAATCTAATATTTTTAGTCAACTTGTCAAGTTTTTATGTATACTACCGGGTATCAGAGATAAAAAAATCGCTATCCTGAGGATCCTGGCAAAAAAAATGGGACAAACTATTTAAATTATTGCATGGTCATCGGTCCTTTCATAAGTGAGCGACGTTTCAAATCAACCGACGTTTTGAAGGGGATGAAAATCGAGTCATAAAATTCTGTTACATAGATACGAACCAAGCTAAGCGTGTTAAAAATTGAATCACCACAATATGTGATATATTTAGCATCCAGAAGTGAAATTACTCTCTCAGATACCTCTTTCCTTCGAAATTGCATAATAATGAATATTATTATAATTGTAACAACCTACAAGTCGTTTCGTTTATGACCTCATATTCTGAGAACCTGGGCTTATACGACTAACGCTTAAAGCAGTATTATTTCAAAATTAGATTTCAATATTGTTTTGAGATGTAATAATTAATCATAAAAATAATGACAGATTTAGAAAGTTGAATTTGAAAAATTACTTTAAGGTATGAATATATCATACCTTAAAGTAATCATTTTAAGGTTGACATGAATATAAACTTTCTAAATCTGCTGCGAGTTGTGACTGCTCGCTTTCTCCGACTTTGTCTCGCTGCAGGAAACATGGCTATAGTAACGAGTTCGCGCCCCCACGCGGGTCAATGACCCCGCCACACGCGCCGCTGTCGGTTGGCGTGGCGCGTGAACTCACACGCGGCACTCGCGGCGTATTGCCACTGTGACTCCTCAACTTGTGAAAATTGAAGCTCAATCTGAAAACCACTCACCAGCGTGTGTCGCCATCGGTTCGAAGACCTCGCGAACTCCTTGTGGCACACGTTGCACGAGTATGGCTTCACTCCGGCGTGCACGTTCAAGTGCTGGATGAGAAGAAAGTCACACTGGGGAAACACAGAGTTAATGTTAACACATTGCTAAACTTTCAGGTAATTGGGATCCCAAGGTGTTGGAGTGGCGACCCCGCACTGGAAAGCGTAGTGGATCAACGACATCATATGAGGCGCAGGGAGCCGCTGGATGATAGTGGCGCAAGACCGAGACCTAAGGAAGTCAATGCACGAAATCTCTGTCCAGTCTCTGTCTTTTTTTTTGGAACTTCCCCTCATTGTGGAAATATTATATTTTATTCTAACAAAGTTGCATGGGTTAAATCGGCATGGCATCATAATATTCAATATAATAATATTGTAAAATGATTATTTTGAAAAGAGCAACTGCTGAGTTACTTGCCGGCTCTTCTCAGCAGAATCCGCTTTCCGAACCGGTGGTAGAGTCATGACGTGTCATAAGAGCCACAAGTTAGCCTACATGAAATAAATAATTTTGAATATCAACATTTTGCCTACAGTCAAATACCCAACTGTGAACAGATTCTCACTCGAAAGCTCTTTCCGCAAATATCGCACAGTCGAGCCTCAAACCCCTCATCCCGCCGGCGTCTCTTCCGGCCTGTGAATGTCTCTGCGTCCGTGGTTTCGTCTGGCTGCCGCTCTGCGCGCGTGTAAAACTTTTCGTTCCGTCTGGGAATATAGCTGTAGAAAATATATCAAACTTTTAACACTACACAGGATTTTTATTTTTATTAAGTGACTTTTCTGGGAAAATTTCGCGGGACATAGCTCACAAGAGAAAGGTTTTTCACCCGTGTGATTTCTCAAGTGAAGAGTTAAGTGATTTTTCTGGGTAAACTTCAAGGGACATCGATCACAGTTTTTCACCCGTGTAATTCATCATGTGAACAGTTGAGCCCTTTTTCTTGGCAAATTTCACGGGACATAGATCACCAGAGAAAGGTTTTTCACACGTGTGATTTCTCGTGTGAACAGTTAAGCGGTTTTGGGAGGTCACGTGAAGCGTGCCACGACGCGCAGTGGATGCGAACGGCAGGAATAAAATCACAGCTGTATCCAATGATGAGTTATTTATTATACACAATAAAGACACATATTGGTCGTCAAAAGATAAATTAGATTAAAATGGATACAGAATAATTAAACACACAAGTACAGTCGTGGAGGTTACGGAACGAGAGATAAAAGAGTGTACGTCAAGTTGACGTTTTGTCAAAGACAAGTCACAGTGGTTTCGTTCTATGCATACTATTCATTTAACACTTGCCCTTATGCATATAACGTAAACAACTTTACAACTCTACATTACATAACTCTACAATGAATACTTACATAATATGTCTAACACATAGCTCATAAGTAAAAAAGTTATGCTTTTTCTTGTCTAACGATTTAGTCAAAACATCGGCAATCATTTGATCGGTAGACAAATATTTCACAGTCACAAAGTTGCTATTTACTAGGTCCTTTACATAGTGATAACGCACGTCAATGTGTTTGGTGCGCTTGTGACAATATTCTTTGCACTCTAATAATCTATGCGCACTTTGATTATCGTTGTACACAGTTATACAGTCCAATTTTAAATTTGTAAAGAGCTCTACCAAAAAGTTAGTAACAAAACTTAAGTCTTTACAAACGTCGCTTATCGCTAAATATTCAGCCTCTGTGCTAGAGAGCGCTACACACTTTTGTTTGCGAGACTCCCAATTTACAATATTTTTACCAAGTTTTATTGCAAACCCTGTATACGACCTTCGATCAATACAATCATTGGCCCAATCCGCATCAGTATATGCACTCAATACCAATTGATTACTTTTTACATAAAGTAAACCATAGTCAATTGTACCGGCTAAATACCGTAAAACTCTCTTGGCAGCTGACCAATGACATTTGCCAAAACAGTTATTATATTGGCTTAACTGACTACAGGTGTAAGCAATATCAGGACGTGTACACACAGATAGATACATTAAACAACCTAAAAGTTGCCTATAGTTATATAAATCATCATTTAAAATGTCATCTGACTTACATAACTTAAATCCTGATTGCATAGGAGTCGAAACTGGTTTACAGTCTGACATACCAAACCTTTTCAGTATTTTCTTAATATAAACTGACTGGTCTAACTTAAGTACACCTTTTTCTCTATCTCTACAGATTCTAATTCCGAGATAGCTCTGAATAGGACCTAGGTTTTTAATGCTAAATTCTTGCTCTAGCAAACTCAACAAAACCTTAATATGAGAGCTGTCCTTATTATATATCAGGTAAAAATCATCGACATACAATGCTATAATAATAATATCCTTATTAGCATGTAAATAATACACACATGGTTCACATTTACTTTGTGTAAAATTATTTTTAGTCAACAAGTCATTAACTTTACAATACCACATTCTACTTGCTTGTTTCAAGCCATAAATACACTTTTGCAAAAGACAAACCTTATCCTTATTTTTACCATCGGAAAACCCTTCAGGCTGCTCCATATAAATAGTCTCATTAAGGTCGCCATTTAGAAAAGCAGTATTTACATCAATATGATCAACATTCAAGTCATATTCATTTGCCAAACTAAATAATAGTCTCATAGTGGAGTGGCGTACAACTGGGGAAAACGTATCTGTATAATCTATTCCTTCTTTTTGCGAGAATCCCCTTGCAACTAATCTAGCCTTAAACTGCTGAAAATTACCTGCAGCATCAGACTTCGCTTTAAACACCCACTTACATTTTACGACATTTTGGTTACTAGGCCGCTCAACAAGAGTCCATACGTTATTCTCTATCATAGAGTTGTACTCACGCCTCATGGCCTGCATCCAGTCATCGCAGTAAGGACTATCAATCGCCTCTCGATACGACTTTGGCTCGTCGACTAAAATATCCCTTGCAAACATAGACAGATCATAGTCATCATACCTTTTAGGTGGAACCGATCGTGTACTACGTACAGGGCGTGAACCTGCAGACACACCTTCCCCTCCAGCCGACGCCGAGCGTTGTAACGTCACAGTACCTCGTGCGTCATCACTCGCCGAACACTCGACAGAGGAGTCGTGCTCGCTGCCAGTGTCCCATACATCTGTGGAAACACAAGAATTATCATCATTATGACTTTCATTATTATTAGACATGTCAACTGAATTAAAATTATTATTATTCAACATTGACTTATCATTACTAACATTTATAGACAATTCACTATCACAGTTAACATTATTTTCATTTGATAAATTATTATTCAATAAATTAGGATTCAAATATATTATCTCATTATTATTAGAAGAATAGTCATGATCAAAATTAAAAAATCTCTCCTCCATAAATGTGACATCACGAGACAAGAGCACTTTTCTAGGGTCAGAAGGATCTGCCAGCCTATACCCCTTAGTGGTTTCCGAATAACCCACAAAAATATAAGCCTTACACTTAGGGTCTAACTTTTTACGCTTAACCCCTGGTATTAGTCCATAAGCCCGGCAACCAAAAACCCTGAGGTGGCTAAGGTCCAGTTTTGAACCAGTCCATACCTCTTCTGGAATTTGTCCGTCCAATGCAGCTGTAGGAGACCTATTCTTAAGGTAAACAGCAGTCATAACAGCTTCTCCCCAGAACCGCTGTTCGAGACCAGAATGTTGCAACATGCAACGTACTTTATCCATAAGGGTACGGTTCAACCGTTCTGAAACAGCATTTTGCTGAGGACAGTAAGGCACGGTAAGCTGATGCACTATCCCCTGTTTACTTAAAAACCCAGACAAAGTTGAATTAACATACTCGGTCCCATTGTCACTACGAAGACATTTGATAGATAAACCAGTCTGCTTTTCAACCATATTTTTAAATTCAATGAAACGGCTACATACCTCAGATTTATTTTTCATCAGGTACACAAAGCTCTTTCTTGAATAATCATCTGTTAGGGTCAGAATATAGTTTGCACCACCCCAGCTGCTCACCGGCATGGGCCCACAAACATCAGAGTGTACAAGCTCCAGAACCTTGGTTGCACGCCTGGCCCCACTCTTAGGAAACGGTTTTGCGACCAGCTTGCCCTCAAGACAAGCAACGCAATCCGGCAAAGATTCTCCAGTCTGAAACATACAACCATGTTCTATCCTATCTCTAAGAGCATACATACCTCCAGAGCTGAGATGACCCAACCGTTGATGCCATAACCTCATAGATGGCTGATGAGCTGCAACTGCGGCACTCTGGGATTCCTGCTTATCACGAAGGAACAAAGAGTGCTCCTTTTTGTGCAAATACCTATTCATAACACACCCACGCAATTTAAAAATTCCATTTAAATTACAAGCAGAACTGATAAGTTTATCATCATTGTCAAATATAAAACAACCTCCCGAATTGAACACCACTCTTAGATCTAATTCTAATAATTTACTGACAGAAATCAAATTAGTAGTTAGCTTAGGAACATACAAAACATTGTTAGGAATAAGTACCTGTCCATTTGACTGAATATTCACAGTTCCAACACCCTCACATAACATAGTCTCATTGTTAGCAACTGACACTGTTGATGAAGTTGACTTGAGTGACACAAAGAACTCTTTCTTATTGCACATATGTGCAGTGCACCCTGAGTCCACAAACCAATCTTCCTGTCTATGCCTAGAGAGATATGCGGCTGCCATACATTTATCATTGCTGCTACTATTCTTCTTTTTATCACGTTTTAACTTAAAGCATTTTGAAATTACATGATTTTCCCGGTGACAGTAATCACATCTGAGTTTTCGTTTAGAAATATAAGCAGCTTCAGGTACATGCGAGTTTGAGCTTTTCCGCAGGTCTTCTTGTATTAGGCGAGTCCTCACAACTTCACTAGAGATTCTTGATGTTAGTGATAACGTAGACAGGTTAGATACGAGCGAATCATATTCTTGAGGTAGACCGCTCAGCAATAACTCAGCTATTTCCTCATCATCGATCTTTCGCCCAATATCAGATAACTGTTGCACAATGTTGAAGGTATTGTCAATGTACTTACTCATATCGTTGAAATCTGTATAGCGTGTACGATGCAATTCACGCAACAGTAAAACACGACGTAATAGTCCCTTATCTTCAAACACATCTGAGAGGTTATCCCACGCCTCCTTTGCACTTGTCGCATTACGGATATGCTGGTATAGACTCGGTTTGACACTCAAGGCAATGCGCGCCAGCGCACGCTGATCGCGCGCAGCGTCAGTCACCACATTCGCTGTAACACAATCCCACAAACCTTCTAGTATCAATACCATCCGAATCGCAAACTTCCAGGCCAAATAGTTCTGGCTGCCCTCCAGCTTCTCGATTGCAGCAAACAAAGGGGCAGACGTCGTCAGCGGTAAACGAGAGCCGCTGTTGCAACGTGGAACTTCACCATCAGATTCCATTTTGATTTCTTCTAGTAGATCAGAGTGTATAGTGTTCTGTACAGTGTGATTTTAATGACAACGACTTATTTCTCAAGCACGTTCCCGTTGTTCGACGATCTGGGCCATGACCTTTTGGGAGGTCACGTGAAGCGTGCCACGACGCGCAGTGGATGCGAACGGCAGGAATAAAATCACAGCTGTATCCAATGATGAGTTATTTATTATACACAATAAAGACACATATTGGTCGTCAAAAGATAAATTAGATTAAAATGGATACAGAATAATTAAACACACAAGTACAGTCGTGGAGGTTACGGAACGACCGAACGAGAGATAAAAGAGTGTACGTCAAGTTGACGTTTTGTCAAAGACAAGTCACAGTGGTTTCGTTCTATGCATACTATTCATTTAACAAGCGGTATTTCTCGGAAAATTTTGTTGGCCACAGGTGACAGGAGAATGGTTTGTCACCAGTGTGAGTACTCATGTGCTTCATTAAATCATATTTGCGTGCAAAGGAGTTTGGCGAACCCCCATAGTGTTTCTGACCCAGACTTGCGGCCCACGTTCACGAATCAAACTTCTGATACTTGTTCTAGTAAACCAGACTAACAAAAAAGTTAATCAAAGTCAATCAAATAAAGTTGGGAGAAAAAAGATATTCAGTAGTAAATTGTTAAAAATGAGGTTATGTTTCCATTTAATATATTTAAGGCAAATTACCATTATAGCTTTGAATCAATCATTAATCTGTGCTTTGAATAATCTAATAGGCCCAGAATATTTTTGTCACATATGAGAACAAGCTTCCTACCAACCTTACCTAAAATGTGTAATTCGTCGCAATTCCTAGTTCCATGGTAATTCGACTAGTACTGTCATGTAATGCGGCCAATGGTATTAGTAAGTGATGGTGGTTGTCATGCTCTTCTATTTTTTGGAAAAAGATTAATATAGAGATCCATTACTTCCATCACTTTCGTCTGATGTCATCTTATCGAGCGATATGTAAGGAACTTTGCTTTGGTACCAATTTACTTGTAATTACTTTAAGTTCAGAAAGAAATGCTGTGTCTTGTCCAAAATCACGCCAAATAGTTAAATATAACACTACGATGCATAACAAACACAAAACGAACGAAAAAATAAAATAGACGCGCAAATGCCAAATGCATTACAAACATTTAAAATAACAAATGAAATGACCACGGACAATGAAAATGGAGCTAGGAATTACGACCTTCCTATTTCTATGATTACTAATGACATTTGCATGGAACTAGGAATTAGAAGCAGTGATAGCCAAGTGGTTAAGACTGGGGGCTTACTATGACCTTTTATAAAACCGTGCAATTTCCAGGCAGTCCAAAAGCTTTTCGGAGTCAAGTGCGTTTAAGCAATTAAATATCACTTGCTTCAACGGTGAAGGAAAACATCATGAGAAAACCTGCACACCTGAGAGTTCTTCATAATGTTCTCGAAGGTGTGTGAAGTCCGCCAATTCGCATTGGGCCAACGTGGTGGACGATGGCCTATAACCCTTCTCTGAGAAGAGACCTGCGCTCAGTAGTGAGCCGTTAATGGATTGTTAATGATGATGATGATGATGAGGAATTACAACTCATCTTCCTAGTTCCATGGACATTTGAGTGAGTTGACCATGGAACTAGGAATTGCGACTATAGTCTTCCTATCTAAAGGGAGTTGACAATTGACATTGACATAAATAATTTGACATGTTTTTACTCTTTACTCCGTAAAGTATTGCCATTAGAACGGTTAATTATATTGTGTAATTGTGAAATATTATATTTTTGATCCCCATCTTCTAAAAATATGGGGTTTACACAGAAAAATACTTTGAAAAATATTAATTAAAATGAAATGATTTCTGAATCTGAACGGTTTTTAAAAGTCCTGGGTCTCTGGCAGCGGTATCTGGATTTCAAGCCCTTGGAATCGTGCATGAAACAACCTATCTCAATTTGATTTTAATTGAAAGAAACAAGAAATGACATTATTTAACACAGATAGCAATCGGCTTTTTATCAAAACTTCAAAGCACTCATGCAGTCATGCGCAAAATAATCGCATCGCTCATGCGCAGGACAAGGGGGCGGGGGGGGGGGGGGCACCAGCGCCATGCTGAAGGTGGTAACTGACAAACCAGACTGCCCCATATTGAGGCATTGGGTACAGACGCATGTACATGTCTTGGCAAGTAGCAATACTAACATAGATTTTAAGAAATATGTACCTATACTAACGTTATGGGCCAACAGCCTGAATTAAACAGATTTTATTCATTTATATTTTATCAGGCTGTGCCTTAAACCCTGTATATTATTTATTAAACTATTTTTTTAATATTGGACATTCTATTTGTGTACATGCATGTAGTAGTAAACAAATTGTTTGTGAAAGAAGACATCGTGTGAGAGGAAACCTGCACAGCTGCGAGTTCTACATAGCCCAAAGGTGTGTGAAGTCAGACAATTTGCATTGTGCCAGCGTGGTGGGCTATTATCTATTCTCTGAGCAGAGAAGCAGAGAACTGCGCTCAGTAGTGATTCGCTGATGATCATAAAGGATATACTTACCCGGAACTGACGTGTTTAGGCGACACTGATATGTGCGTGTCATACGCAGCCTCGGACGCGAAGCGGACGTTGCACTGTTCGCACGACGGGCCAGACAAGTTCTGAAATAGTTTCTATTTTTACAAGCTTTTAAAGTGAAACTTATTACATCGTCTCAAACTTTTTCGTCTGTGTGTTGCATGTCGCGTGACGGTCGGCCGCGGAGTAGGGATAAAGTGAAAGGCGCTCGTCAGAGCAGCCAAGGCCAATATGGCGGCGCCTATAGTTTATATTATTATAAACTCGCCGGCATATTTAGCGGAACATAAAAAAAAGGTCTGATATCAGTATCATATAAGGTTGCTGGCTGGTTTATACGTCATTTAATTTAAAAAGAAATATTTTCCAACTAAGAAAACAACAACATCACATTTTATGCAATTGTTTTAATTTTATTCAAATACACCTTATCTGGAGCGAACTTCGAGTATTTCTTCCTTCTGAGTTTGATTTAAAATTTCATTGAAATACTGTTTTTTGTTAGTTTACTATCATAATAAAAAAAAACTATCTTTCAAGTTGGACCAAATTACAGATAGTTACGAAGTTTTATCTAAATTGGTTCAGTAGTTTAGGAATCCATCGCGGACAAACAACGTGACATGTAATTTATATATATTAAGATATATAACTTACTTGTACGTCTTCGAAACGATGACTCAACTTGATGTGCGCATTAACACCCTGTTTACTGACGTAGCTGTATCCGCACAGCGGGCACGCGCAGTCTGAAGGGTGCTTTATTCGTACATGTGAAAAGTATGAAGTCATTTTGCTGTAAGGAATTTGAATTTTCCTATGAGACAATTAAGGCAATGTAAACACTCAAAATGAAGCAGTGATAGTGTTGGAGTAAATACTTTTTTAATATTCATAAACCCTGCTTTATAACTATACACCTCCTTTGCATTTAAACTAAGAATGTGTCAAGTCTTATTTTGTTATTATTCTTATTGTGTCACTCAATAAAACTGGACTTCCAACATCATCACGTTTTTTCTTTTATAATTATTTTTGAGTATTGGTAGCTGGATCACTCTGCTATACAGCTACCAATAGGTTATGGCCGCAGCGAAGAAAGAAATCGTGATGGAAACGCAAAGTTTATCGAGCCTTCCAAGTATGGTAAAATTGGATGGTAGTGTGGATTATGCAACATGGAAGTTCCAAATGGAACTACACTTAATCCATGAGGACCTTTGGGAATATACAGCGACAACACCGAGTGCCACAGATGTACAAGGCATTAAAAAGGATCAGAAGGCTAGAGCAAAAATCTGCTTAATGGTAAGACCACACTGTCTAGTTCACGTTCGTCAATCAAAGACTGCAAAGGAGGCCTGGGATGCCTTGAAGAATGCGTTTGAAGACAAAGGGTTGAACAACAGATGCAGGTTGCTGTCCAAGTTAGTCAGTATAAAATTGGAGAATTTTACATCATTACGTGACTACGTTACCACTATTATGACGGTGGCACAGCAACTTCGTGATTTAGATAAGCAGATAGATGACGAGTTACTCGCAGCCCTGATGCTACAAGGCCTGACGGAGAAATTTCAACCCCTGAGAATGGCGATTGAAAATTCTAATACAACTCTGACTACAGATTACGTGAAATCCAAACTATTCCAAATGGAAGAAGATTACAGTCAAGGAGATGCTTCTAGTAGCACGAATGCATTAATTTGCCAGAAACCAAAATTAAAGAAGAAATCCAAGAAGTTTGATATAAAAAAGATCAAATGCTTCATATGTGATGGTCCTCATAAAGCAAGGGAATGTTCACTCAAACCAAAGAAAAGCGACGCGGCAGTAGCGCTGGGTCTAGGGCTAATGACCACCGAGAATAAGATGGATTGGATTTTGGATTCTGGAGCTTCAAGTCACATGACAAGCCAAAAGGATTGGTTGAAAGAGTTCAAGTCTTGTGATAGACGCATGGAGATTGCGTGTGCGAATGGAGATAGAATGTATGGTGAAGGATTTAGTAATGTAGTGAGTGGAGGTCTGAGAGTAAATAATGTAATGCTTGTACCAACTCTTAATTGTAATTTACTAAGTGTAAGTACGATTGTGAAGAGAGGAAATGTGGTAGTGTTTACAAAGGATGGATGTCAGATTATGAAATCTGATGGATGTAAGGTTAAGGGAGAAGTTTCTCATACAGGTATTTTAGAAAATGGTGTATTTAAACTAAAATCCATATTTCAGAATCAAGCCTTAGCCTCAACTATGTGTGCTGATATAGAGTTATGGCACCGGAGGATGGCGCACCTAGGGATACGAAACCTTACGTTACTTCGAGACAAACTGGCAAAGGGTGTGAGTTTTTCTAATAAGACTACAAAACTAGAGTGTGTAGCCTGCTTAACAGGAAAACAAACCAAGCAACCATTTAAGAACTCTGCGAGTAGAGCGGATAAAATATTAGGTTTAATACACACTGATGTGTGTGGTCCTATGAATGTAGAGTCATTTAACGGATATAGGTACTATCTAACCTTTATCGATGACAGGACACGTAAAACCTTTGTTTATTTTCTCAAAAACAAAAGTGAAGTTTTCGAGAAATTTTGTGAGTTTAAATCCTTTGCAGAGTTGCAGACTGGACAGAAAATAAAAATATTGCGGTCTGACAATGGTACGGAGTTTGTCAACAAGAGAATGGCTAAATTCCTACAAGAGTATGGAATTTTGCATCAGCTTACGGTAGAGTACACACCGGAGCAAAATGGAGTTGCGGAAAGAGCTAACCGTACGATTACAGAGAAAGCTAGGTCTATGATGCAAGAATCGGGATTAGAGAAAAAGTATTGGGCTGAAGCAGTCAATACTGCCGTTTTCTTGAAAAATAGATCACCTACAAAAGCAGTCAAGAACATGACGCCAGAAGAAGCTTGGAGTGAAAAAAAGCAAGATCTGGGCATGATCAGAGTGTTTGGCTGTAGAGCATTCAAGCATATTCCAGATGTCTTACGCAAGAAGTGGGACGCTAAAAGCATTGAATTGATTCATGTTGGTTACTGTGAAGAATCGAAAGCCTACAGGCTGATAGACCCTGAAACAGGAAGACTACACAAAGCGAGAGATGTGGTTTTCTTTGAATCAGAGATGCATCACAATCGGAACAGTAGTAACCAAGAAGAGAAGAAATCAGAAGAAGAGATACTGGTTATCGATTTTAACCAGGTAAGGCTTGAAGAGAATGAAGAAACTCACATTGATCCAGATGTATCTGAGGCAGAGGCTGAAGATAATGATGAGAGTTTTGTATCTACATCTGATATAGATGAACAGATCGAAAATATTCCTGAGATGAGAACAGAAAGGGGGAGAAGATATTCTTTGAGAAATAGAGTTCCCAAGGAGTACCCCGATTATGTTACATATCAAGCAGTAAAAGATATCGAAGATCCCTTGACGGTAGGAGAAGCCTTGTCTAGAGAAGACGGCCACATGTGGAGAGCTGCAATTCAAGAGGAGTTGAAGGCTTTAAAAAAAAAACAACACATGGACTTTGGTGAAGCCACCTGAAAGGAAATGCAACATTGTTGATTCTAAATGGTTATTTAGAATTAAAGAAGAGGCGGGAGGAAAGAGATATAAAGCTCGCTTAGTTGCAAGAGGCTTCAGTCAAAGAAGAGGCATTGATTACTTTGAAACTTTTGCGCCAGTGGTCAGACACAGTTCATTGAGATTATTGATATCCTTGGCAGCTAAATTAGGACTTCATATAGACCAAATGGATGTGAAAACAGCATTTTTGAATGGCCATCTTGAAGAGGAGGTGTATATGAAGCAACCTGAAGGTTTTGAAGAGCAAGGAGGTTACATCTGTCGTCTGAACAAATCATTATATGGCTTAAAGCAAGCGCCTAGAACATGGAACAAGAGACTTAATGAGACTTTAGAAAAGCTTGGCTTTCAGAGATCCAAAAATGAATCATGTGGTTATTTCAGAGGTGATAAGCACAAAATAATCATACTTGCAGTGTATGTAGATGATATACTTATTTTTTGGAATGAGGAGCAAGGAATGAAGAAGGTCAAAGAAGAGCTAAAGTTGAATTTTGAAATGAAAGATTTGGGAAGCGCTAAACTTATGCTTGGAATTAACATAACACGAGAGAGATGGGATTAGTCTTGATCAAGAAGATTACATAGGGAAGCTATTGCATGCATATGGAATGGAAGAAGCTAAACCAGTGACTACACCATCGGTTCAAGGACAGAGGTTAGAGAAACCTGGTCCTGACCATGTATCACCAAATGTACCTTATCAAGCATTGATTGGCTCACTTTTGTATGTTGCTGTGTGCACGAGGCCAGACATAGCACATACAGTGAATAGTGAGTCAATTTAACGGGTGTTATGATGATTGCCATTGGATAGCGCTGAAAAGAGTACTCCGATATCTAAAAGGAACCAAATCGTTCAAACTTAAGTACTCAAGAGAAACAGTACAAAGAGAATTAATTGTGGGGTATGCAGATGCTGATCACGCCGGTGACTTAGATCGCAGGTCATACTCAGGATCAGTTTTTCTGTGTCAAGGAGGAGCTGTGTGCTGGAATAGTCAGAAGCAGAAAACAATCGCACTATCTACTGCCGAGGCAGAATACGTGTCATTGTCGGAGGCTGCTAAAGAGGCTGTATTTCTTCGACGGTTCATGGCTGAACTGATACGAAAACCTTGTGATGCCATAACTGTATACACAGATAGTCAGGCGGCTATGGCTATTGCACAAAACTCTGTACACCACCAACGTACTAAGCATATAGATGTACGATATCAATTTATTCGAGAAGCAATAGAAAACGGTGAGATTTATTTAGAGTATATAGAAACCTCACGTATGGTTGCTGACGTACTTACGAAAGGATTGTTGAGAGGTAAATTTGAGTGGTGTGTAAGATGTATGGGGTTAGATGCATGAGTGAGTGTGTGATTTAATAAAAGAGAAGATGTATGAGTTTAGTGACTGAGCGTTTATGAATAAGGAGGAGTGTTGGAGTAAATACTTTTTTAATATTCATAAACCCTGCTTTATAACTATACACCTCCTTTGCATTTAAACTAAGAATGTGTCAAGTCTTATTTTGTTATTATTCTTATTGTGTCACTCAATAAAACTGGACTTCCAACATCATCACGTTTTTTCTTTTATAATTATTTTTGAGTATTGGTAGCTGGATCACTCTGCTATACAGCTACCAATAGATAGCCTAGTGGTTAGAACTGTGGTCTCCTATTCGGGGGGTCGCAGGTTCGATCCCGGGTACGCACCACTAACTTTTCGGAGTCAAGTGCGTTTAAGCAATTAAATATCACTTGCTTCAACGGTGAAGGGAAACATCGTGAGGAAACCTGCACACCTGAGAGTTCTCCATAATGTTCTTGAAGGTGTGTGAAGTCCGCTAATTCGCGTTGGGCCAGCGTGGTGGACTATGGCCTATAACCCTTCTCTGAGAGGAGACCTGCGCTCAGTAGTGAGCCGTTGATGTGTTGTTAATGATGGTGACGAAAACACTCAAAAATTCGTGTGTTGGAGCTGCACCCACCTGAACTCGGCATCGCAGTGTGGACACTTGAACGCGAGGCCGCTGTGCCAACGGGCGTGGTTGATTAACCGGTCGCTGAAATTAAAGGCTAGTTAGTTAGCTGCTTGTAGACATCTCACAATAATTAGAATTCAAGAAGACCCCTCCTGTCCAGAGTGTGGTGAGGAAGACACCAGCTTCCACTTTATAGCAGAGTGCCCTATGTACTCATTGGTAAGATGG
The DNA here is from genome assembly GCA_029955525.1 of Oeneis ivallda. Taxonomy (NCBI): domain Eukaryota; kingdom Metazoa; phylum Arthropoda; class Insecta; order Lepidoptera; family Nymphalidae; genus Oeneis; species Oeneis ivallda. Next base: position 15,042,637 of record JARPMR010000026.1, on the reverse strand, counting down.
GAACTACAAGGTACAGTGGCGTGCAGCCCATACAGGCAAAAAAGCACTGCCTTTAATCCTGATGACTGAGGGCTAATTGAATATAATTATTATAATTCATACTACTGATAGGCAAACGTCTCCCTTCAAATAACTACATACATAGGTAGTTCCCGCACGGCGTAGCTCGCGACAAGGCTGTAATCGATGAACGCCATCTATCGCTACTAGTCGCGCGACACGCAAAAAGCATAATTTAAAATGCCTCTCTCTCACACACATCCACAACTCACGCATAGCATCATTACACAACTCAACACAACTAAATGTTTAGATGTGTTTGTGTTTCATTCATAGTTTATAGTCGAAATTGTCAATGATTACGCCCAAAAAAAGCAGTGCCTCTCGGCTTGTGATTGGCTGATTGATCTATCGCAACAAGGGCGAAATTAGCTTGAAATTAGCGTCGGCCATCTAGATTGTATTTTCTAAACCACGCGTGTTCGAAAGTTAAAACAAACGAATGTTTTTATTTTACATAATTCAAATAAGTAGCTTGATTTAATTAAACTTATTTTAATTTAATTTATTTTAAATTCAGATTTATTCCGTAAATCTAAATACGGTTTTAGATCTTAAAAAATATTAAGATCGAAAAAAGCACGTAATTTTGTAGTAACTGAAATAAATAAACCAAGTTTGGTCTGATTAGAAAATAAAACATTTTATAGCCCCAAGTTATACATTAGAAATGAGGATAGTGTTTGTTTATTGAAATTCCTAGTAAGCAAATTAAAGATTTTCTTTCTACTTAAAATTATTTAAAAGTAATTTTTAACTCGAGCCTTTAATTGATTATAATATTATCTTTTCTGTGCAAACGCCATGTTTGCATGTAGGTACCTACCTACTGTTTCTTAGTATGAGTATTTTGGTTAATTTGTGAATTTTATAGTTTTTGCGGTAATAAGTAATTGAAGTAAATAAAAACCGATCGGATTTGTGATTTTCTACAAAGTTTGTGTGAGGGCTAATTCATAGAATATACCCGCCTAATTATTACTTGGAAAATGGAAGATACCTAATATTTAGTTTGAAATTTTGCTATTACAGAATGTACTTAGACAAAACTTTATTTCCTTTTTCTATCATGTAAAGTTAGCACTATGTGCCTAATGCCTACCCTAAGCCCAAACCTTGTGCACGCCACTGGCAAGGTAAGGATAGATTAAGTGAAGAAGACCTTACAAACCTTTCAATAGGAGACATCGTTAGGTTTACGAAAGCTACTTGTTACGTTCCCTCAAATATGGTCGAGCGCAGCAATGGCTGGATCATGCGTCATGCTCGTGAACGGGTGCCGCCGGCGGGAATGGGGCTACTTTATGTCTGCCCGTCTTTGACATGAATTGAATTGTAGTACGTTTTGTGGAAATGTCATATTCTATTCTAACAAAGATGCACGGGTTAAATCAGCTTGGCATCCAGCTGCCCACAGGATAGTATAAAAACTTATTACAATGTAATAGCTACTTATTAATATTGTAAAATGATTATTTTGAAAAGAGCAACTGTTGAGTTTCTTGCCGGCTCTTCTCAGCAGAATCCGCTTTCCGAACCGGTGGTAGAATCTTGACATGTCATAAGAGCCAAAGGTTGGCCTACATGAAATAAATAATTTTGAATTTTTTTTTACAGGTAGGTTTGAGGGGGGTGGGCTGCCTGGGCACCAGTAACCTGTGTCCAAACACGGGGAATTGGGTGGAACAGTTCAGACACAGGACTGATCACCCGCCTGGCGTTAGCAGGCGTCCCCTCCACAAATACAATACAATAGCTGCTTGTTGGCTGAGCGAAGTGAGGATTCGAATATTTTAGTATATCTACCAGTCTTACCTACTCGGCCATTTTGTTTTTTTTAAGTTAAACTTCTTCACGCACGCTTGACTTGGGGAGTAAGCTGGTGAATGCGTTACGAAAAGTGTGATCGGGCGAGGCGAACGGAAGTTGAGAGAGAGAGATATAAGTTAGTGAAGATAGAAAGAGAGTTACGTTTCGTATATTACTGTAGGGACAAGAGAGAGGTGCGAGCACACATTTTCTTTCTCTCTCTCTCTCTCTCTCATAGCCAGTTACGTTTCGTAAGTTTTACTTCAGTGGTGTGGTCTAAAACACACTAGTTTTTTTTTTTCAAAAACACGCTAAATGACCTATATTAAATTAATCAATAGCCAGATGAGGATGACAATCAAGTATTATTTTATTTTTTATTAATTTATTTTATAACGTAACTAGCTGATGCCCGCGACTTTGTCCGCGTGGATTTAGTTTTTAAAATCCCTCGGGAACCCTTTGATTTTCCGGGATAAAAAGTAGCCTATGTCACTCTCCATGTCCTCAACTATATACCCATGCAAAAAATCACGTCGATCCGTAGCCCTGTTGCGGCGTGATTGAAGGACAAACGCTCGCTCGCTCGCTCGCACGACGCTCAATCGTACTGAGCAAGTTAAGATAGATCTGAGATTATATACTAATCAGATGGCTCTTTTCTGCAATATAAAAATAGTTTAAATATTGGCCCAATACTAAGATGTATTATTATTCCGCCCCACAATAAGATTCCATTAGAAATTACACTATGAAAGTAAGCGAAGTAGGCAAGATGTTTCAACATCAGCACTTTTTTTTTTATTATCAAATAAGAGGAATATACAAAAATGTTCTTATTAGCACATGAAAAACCACTTATGTTTGAATTGTGAGCTATAAGCCGATTCTGTTAAACACAAATACCTATAATAACATTAACAAACTAACTTATCCAAAAAATATGATTTTAGTTTACGTTTTAAATTATTTTCAGTAAATTGTAATCTTACTTTACTATCTAAATTGTTTATTAGACGAGGGACTATGTATGCAGTGGTGCGTTTACCATATTTATTTTTAGATTTAATAGTTTGTAATGTTTTATGATTTACTCTACGTGTATCACATTTAATTGGAATAATATGTTGTATATTTAAATTAAAGAATTGCTCCTTTAGCAGCTGATATTGGACCTTCTCAGGTGGTAATTGAACTGTTTAACTATTCTATTGAATGTAAACTTATTTTGAAAAGAGCAACTGCCGAGTTTCTTGCTGGTTCTTCTCGGCAGGAACGGCATTCCGAACCAGTGGTAGACTCATCGACGATTCGAAAGCACTTGTAAAAAAGTTTATTTGAATAAAAAACATTTCTATTCTATTCTATTCTATTCTCATGAATGGGTATTACTTTGCAGTGCTTAAGGGGACGCTGTACACTCGACCGAAGTTGCCGGCGCACGTGGGTAACCTGCTTGCTATTTCACCTAACATTGTGTGAGAAAGAGATAGACTCAGTGTAGCGACTAGCGAGTGCATGCGCGCATACTGCCGTGCTACCGTCCCGCTCCCGCTCCGTGTCGGGTGAGAGGCGCGATAATTTACACCGAAATCAAGCGCGCGAAAAGGGTTGAACATTCGTTTGGGAAGTGTTTTTGAGAAAAAACTACTAAATGTTTGTTTACAAAGTAAAGTTATTTGAACTGATGAATAAATAAACTATGTCTAATGATAATTTTTTTTGGCATTTTCATACTCCTAAAGTTATTTATTTGCGCCCAAAGTTGACATAAATTAAGTGTGAAAATGACGATCTTTCGAGGCTCGTAACTTTATAACGAATATTTTTTTCAATATTTTATATATCAATAAACCTAGATAATGACGAGGCAAATCGACATAATACTTAGTTTTGAGCGTACAATATCAAATTATGTAGTGATCACTCATCTACGTTTGTATGAAGAAGGTACTGGCTGAGCCACCTTAAATAGATATGCTGTTTCACTTACGTAAAGCTGGTGACATATTTGCAGCGCTTGCAGCTGTACCTTTCCGCGTGCGACAGTACGTGACTTTTAAGCCGACTGCGCGTTTCTTTCCTCAACCCACATATGGCGCACTCCCATTTTCCGTGTTTCTAAAAAAAAAAATCGGCCAAGTGCGAGTCGGGCCTCGCTCTTTTAGGGTTCCGTTAAAAAAAATTAAATAAAAATATTTCCATGTACCCATGGAAATATTTTAATTTAATTTTTATTATTTGTTGTTATAGCGGCAATAGAAATACAGAATCTGTGAAAATTTCATCTGTCTATCTATTATGGTTTACGAGATACAGCCCGCTGACAGACGGACAGACGGACGGACGGACGGACGGACGGACAGCGTAGGCTTAGTAATAGGGTCCCGTTGGTACCCTTTGGGTACGGAACCCTAAAAACGTCAAATGCATTTCAGAACACGCAGGATGTATAAGCCTTAGTATGTGCCAGCCAAACAACATTTTAAAGTTGATTATACGGGTCAGCCCGCGAAATTCAAATCTAATTTGGTTTTTCGCAATTTGTAAACTAATACGACAAAGTAGGCTTATGGCATTCTAATTACGCCAGTAGAATTATCATCTTCACAGGTTTACATAAAAATCTTTACTTGAAAGTGACCATTTTAAGATATTAATCAAAATATCGAGTTGAACGTGAGTTACCCACAAATAAGCCGATATTCTGACTAATTTCTTAAACCGGACACTTTTAAGTAAAGATTTTTATACAAACCTGTGAAGATGATACTGCCATTGTCGCAATTAGAACGCCATAAGCCTACTTTGTCGTATTAGTTTACAAATTGCGAAAAACCTAATTAAATTTGAATTTCGCGGGCAGACCCGTATAATGCATCTTAAGCCTGAACGCTTAAAGCTAAAGGACAATGGGGAAGATTACTTTTCCTTTGTTAACGACAATGGGGAATAGTCCTCCTAAAAGCGCTTACAACGCAAGATCAGTTTTTCTGTCCTAGAATTCCATGTAATAAATACAGTACCCGGCGATATATATTGCACATCGGCCTTTGGAATAAAACGCTATTTCTATTCTATTGCAAGGAAAGCTAGCCAGAAATTCACGTAGTAATTACTGAAATCTCTTCACAATCAGCGAGCACATCACGTAACATATACAAAAAAAAACGCAGTAGAACTGTGAATAGAATAGAATAGCGTTTTATTCCAAAGGCCGATGTGCAATATATATCGCCGGGTACTGTAGAACCTTTAATCGCGGAAAAACAGTGGGTTTCCAGTTTCCACGTGATTTTTAAGAACCTGACTCCATGGAGACGAAGTTGCGGAAAAAAGCTAATAAAAATATAAAAGGTTGTGGATGATGGAAAAAAGCTTACATCTGTGTGCTTCTCCATATGTCGATTGTAAGTGAAGATAGACCAGTTTCCCGTGAAGCAAATGTCACACTTGTATGGATATGATTTATAGCGTTTGGTGTGTTGTCTTCTTTGTATATCTGCTAACTGTTCTTCGTAAGTTAATATAGTCTTTGTGAACAATTTGATGATGCTATTCCGTTTTTTGGGTTTAGGACCACATGGTTTGGGTGCCTTTTGCCTTTTGGGTTTTGGACTTGCTGTAACTATTTTGCTTTTACAACTCAACTGTCTGGCATTTTTTTTTGTTGTCAATTTCCCAGGACGTTTTTTGTTATTTGATTTTGCAATCTCGTGTTTAACATTGTTTAAAAGTTTATCTTCATTTTGAATATTATTTGTTTTATCAATGCTAGGTATTAAATCTTTATTTTGTATTATTGGCCTACTGTCTTTAACAAATATGTTATTACTTAGACTTACTCTATTTTCCGATTTATTTTCATCTTTCAATCTATTTAAAACTTTCACATAATTCTTGCTTAAAAGTCCATTATTATGATAATTATTCATGTTATCTACAAAGCCATCTTCAACATCGTCATCAATATCAATATCATGTTCTATGTCATCTCCCAGGGAATTCACTTCATCAGCACTATCACTAATCATAAACACAATCTCTTCATTATTTGTAACATTGGTTACATCAGAATTCATAATATCATCATCAAATTTATCGGTTAGCCCAGCATCACAGTAATTTGTATTATCATCATTATTGAAATTTGTATTCTTAACTTGACCATCATTGTTAATTATGCCAGTGATTTTGATATCATTATATAACTTGTTATCATTATTGATGTCATTAGCAGCATGAACATAATTCTGAAAATCATCTGATTCGCTTAGATGCACTACATCAAAATCTGTTGCATCTTTTTCCTCATATTTTACTCTTGTCATGTCAATATTTCCTTCTATATCAGAGCTATATTCTTCTTCTGTATGTATATTATTGTCTTCTTCATTGCATTTCACATAGAGGTCACAGTGGTCAGGTTCAAATGAATGTTTCGCTATATTAGATATTAGTAGTTTCTCAACTCTATTAATGGATTTTAAATTGTGCAATGTCAACTGAAAAAGGTTAAATGAATGTTATATTTGTAGAGATTATTTATGTGTCTAAGGCTACCTTACCATTTAATAAAAAATACTCACTATTTTACCATTTCCAAGTATCTGCATTAACGATTTAAAGGCTCTTAAGCCCTTATTTCGCAATCTGTCACAGTTCACCAACCTCTGAGCACATTCTACACACACCCTTGGCTGAGTGTTTATTTTGTCCCGAATATAACTAACCTGAAGAAGTATTCTATTAGTTTCGAATAATAACTACTAATTAGTAGTTGTGTACTTAAGATGTCCAGCAGCAGTTTGAAATGACAAAGAAACTAAACACTTAATGCAATTTTAGACTTATTTCGTGGTTCAATGACATAATTGCTTAATTGCATAAGTGCATATTTATTATGCAAATATTCACACACCACTACTGGTTAAATTGTATTAGGCTCGAATTCTTGTTTACAATCATGTTGTACCTGCATTTTTGTGAATAAAATTTCATTCATTCATTCATTCATAGATGCATGCACCATGCATTGCATGGACCATGGTCACGACGCAGCATGACTTGGCAGTTCTGTCGTGACCACGGTCCATGCAACTGGATCACAATATTGACATTATAAAAACAGTTATCGTGGTACGTACTGGTATAATACATCATAATTACTTACTGCAATCCCTGTCAGGCTTGTGTAGACCTTCTCTAAATAATTATGGCTCATCGGATACATTTTACTGTGACCAGAGGCCAGGCATATCATGCAGAACTGTAAAAAAATTAATAGCCATATGATACCGGATTACAATAATATGTATGATATGGGATGGAGGAGGGATTGTAATCCCTAATCCTGACTCTCAGAAATGAGAAATTCCAATGTGGACAGTGGAACCTTACCTGTAAAGGTATAGCGTCCTTGTTAAGTTTTATGATGCCATCACTGGTCACAGTGAAGTCACTTCTCCTGAAATGCTCGGAGCACACCGCTGCACCGGGTGGCAAGTCACTCTCTGTCAGACCCAACATCTGCAGCCACGCAGCGCGCTGGCCGGCTGTTGTAGGGAACCTGGAGTGTGATGCAGATGAATATATTATCTCACACTTTCAATAACTCGTCTGTTTTTTCAAACCGGTGGTAGAGTTTAAACTTGTCAGAAGGGCCAGGATTATTTATTTTATGGAGGCCACATAATTTATGGTTATCTACCATATGTATGTACATGATAGTTGATGGAAGCCATGATAGCCTAGTGGTTAGGACTGCATTCTCCTGTTCGGGGATCGCAGGTTCAATCCTGGGTATATGCACCTCTTATTTACGGAGTTATGGGAGTTTAAGCAATTAAATATCAAATGCTTCAAAGTGAAGGAAAACATCGTGAGGAAACCTGCTCGCCTGAGAGTTCTCCATAGTGTTCTCAAAGGTGTGTCATCATCAATAGCCTATAACAGTCCACTGCTGAACTAAAGGCCTCTCCCAAGGGGAGGGTTTGCCCATAATCACCACGCGGGGCAGACGAATTGGTGATCGCAGTAGATGGTAGTCGCAGTAGATGGTAGTAGTAGCACAGAGGACGCTGCTGCCCGTTCTCCGCTATATTCCTAGTCGCCTCGTACGACACCCGCGGGAAGAGGGGTGGTGAGAACTGTATTCTGATCTGCCGTCACCACACGGCACGGCAAAGGTGTGTGCTACCTAGCAATTCGCTTTGGGCCTGCGTCGTCGACTATATGGCCTGTAACCCTTCTCTGTGAGGAGACCAGCACTCAATAATGACGCTTGGTAGCTTATGATGATAAGATAGTAGACAAAAATATTTATGATACATTCACTGGATGATTCGAAAGTACTTAGTAGAAGTTTATTCTATTCTATTAATTTATACCCACCTGTTAAACGTAACCCGCTCTTGACCGTCGTGTAAAGGGACAGTAATCGGTTGATTTTCATCTGTATTACTACACAAAGGCACGCAACACTTCATTTTAGCCTAGGGGTCAATAATATACCCACAGAATATACCTTCGTGCGGAGGCAATGGAAATTATCAAATATCAACCCTAGTTTAAAGTTAGAATAGGTACCTATATAGGTATTATTGTAGAATAAAATCCTACATGCACTTACTATTACAGGTATTCCTAATTTTTAATCACAACTTTCTTAAATCTTAGTGCCTCCACGATTTTTTATTTTTTTGTTTATCATTTGTTTATCGAGTTAATTTATCATAACTTTCTTATATCTTAGTGCGTAATAGTATGGTAATAGTGTTCTGGTGTTCTGTGTCGTGCCTGTGGTCGTGCCTCCACGATTTTTTATTTTTTTATTGTCTCATTTGTCTCTATGTAACTCTAACTCTAGACTCTAGTGCAGTGTTCGTGGTCTCTTTTCTTCTAAGTATAATAGTGATGATCTCGAAAAACTCGATAAAATGGTGGAATAATGAAGCTTAATTTTTTGTAAACAAAATATTTTTGCTATGGATTTTATACATGATTTCAATATGAATAATTTTAGAAGATCGCATGCCTAAAATGGATAAAATAAACCACATTTTGTAGAAACTATTAAACTAATAAAATACAATTTTATTTAAAACGGAGAAACTTATTTCGTAATGGTGGAATCGGGATTTGAAGCACCCCCGTCTCACTTTAGAATAACAATAGTAACTATTTATCGAGTTTTTCTGTCCCTATCATACTCATAGTGGTGCCAAGCGCTCTCGCTCTATTTCACACTACCAAAAGTTCGCATCTATCGTCATTTCCTGCCTACGTAACATTTCCGGTGCTAAGTTTAAAATTATCCGTGGCTTTAAATCTTTAAGTTTCTAATATTAAAATTTACTGTATAAAAATAGGAATTAATTACTTACTTAAGGTGTGTATAAAATAATGTAGTTTTTAACAAAAGAAATCTCAAGTTAACTATTGACAAAGCTTAATATTTTCTTTACTTTCACTATCGTAAAAGTTATGATTAATGAACGAAAATAATACTATTATCCGATTCCGTTTTGTAGGTTCTTCCCGGTATTTCCAATTTTTTTGCCCTAAGTACTTACCTATTCTTTTCTAAAACGAAAATTCTCGACAAATGGCGGCGGCGGATCGGTGTTAAATTTTATCAGGATAAACTTTTATTACCTATACTATCCCCTATTTCTATTCTCAATTTTAAGTTCCTTAATCAATAATTATTGTGTTTCATCTAGATAGTTAAATGGTCTGATTTGTGCTGTGCCTTTATCACAGGTTATTTTGTGCAAATAAAATGTGCCTTCAAGTTCAGTGCGAGTGGTAAACTTTTTCATCCAGGAACCAGGATGCGGTCATGTGTTATAGCAAAGTAAATTTACATAGAATACCGTTTAATTGTCTCGACAGATGGAAGGTATGTATGGTTGGTTATGTATGGTTGGTTGGTCCCGGAACTTCTAAATGAGAAAATATTAGAATTTGTTGTAGTCATTTCAAACCAGAGAACATTAATAATAATTTAAGATTAACTTTAGATGCAATTCCTTCCTTAATCCACCTTCTAATGAAAAATCACTTCATAATCTATCGTCAAATCTTAAATATCTTGAGATATCTTCGCTTGTTCCCAAGGGACCTCTCGATGTTAAAGTTACCAGCCATATCCCAATTGCGTCTAGGCATATAGACCAAGTTACACATGAAGATTCATCTTGCTCTTCGGTTTTGACTTCTACTAATGTATCAATCGTCGTTGGGGTCCCAAGGTGCGGGAGTGGCGACCCCGTACCGAGAAGAGCAGTGTTGGCAGACTCCCACCAGGTGGGCCGACGACATCAAACGAGTCGCAGGGAGCCGCTGGATTCAGGCGGCGCACGACCGAGGCCTGTGGAAGTCCATGCAAGAGACCTTTGTCCAGCAGTGGACGTCTATCAGTTGATAAAGAAGAAGAAGAGAATTATGTAGAACTTCCCTCAACAATAAATATCATTCAGAACTCCCAGCCAAGCCCAAACTCATGCAATGCTATGCTCATTGATGATGATATCCTCAGTACATCTTGTAACTTACTACTGAGTCCCACTGATGGTATCCCAATTACATCTTGTAACTCGCAATAGAGTCCCATTCCATCAAAAACCATGCCTTTCAATGAGACATCTTGTCTGGATCAGACCACCCCAAAGCTGAAATCATTAAGTAACTATTAAATATAAAAAATTGAAATCAAAGTTTCAGTCATTTCATTATAAGTAAATATAAAATGTTTATTAAAAAGTATCCACTTTTAAGTAACTTTGGCAAATTATTAGTAGATTCACAGTTGAGATTGTCAGGTGCAGTCTAAAGCAGTGAGATACACATACTTTTTGCACTCTCACTGTATAAATTAAGTCCAAAATGTTATAGATTTTTGCAGAAGTGTAATGTTAAATTACCAGCTAAATCTACCATATCTTCTATATTAACCAATATTAATATTTTCCATATTAACCACTAAGACCAGGTATTGATTTTATATTCCAACATTTGGCAGATGTTGTGAAGACCAAAAATACTATGGGCTTGCAATGTACGCTACTCTTTGATGAAATGGCCATTAATAAAAACTTGTTTTTCTATTTCCATACTGGTGTTATTTAAGGTTTCGAGTGTGGTCAACACACTCATAATGTTGCTGACAAAGCTTTAGTTTTCATGCTGTGTGGAATATTTTTATCTTGGAAAATACCCATTGCATTTTATTTTGTTTGTGATGGTATTAAAACCATGTCTCTAAAAAAGATACTTAAAGAGATTATTGCTGAAGTTCTTAAAACTGGGTTTGTTTTGAGAGTAACTGTGTCTGATCAAGGCTCTGCCAATGTTGCTGCAATAAATTCGTTAATATCTGAGACATGTGAAAATTTACTTAGAACTGGTCATAATGATCCTCACATTATTCATTATGAAATCAATAATAAGAAAATTTATCACATGTATGATGCACCCCACTTACTGAAATGTTTTTGAAACAATTTTCAGAAAAAGGATCTGCTCATCGGCAACAAGCGAGCTCAGTGGGATTACGTTGAGAAGCTGTATGCTATTGATGGGATCCATGGTGTTGCCAAGTCTAACCAAACTTACCCACAAACACATAAAACCTTCTTATGACAAGATGAAGGTAAGTGTACACTTTATAAAATATAATAATAATATCCTCCCGACTGAATCCAGTCACGGTGGCCAACCTCGCTCAGAGAGTAGCTATATACGCAGGAGATATTATAGTACAAGTGTGTGCACAAAAACAGTCACACTCTCTATTCCCTCACTCTCATAGTCTTAGTCCAATGGGATGGAAAGCCTGAAACAACCAGAGAGAGACCAGGTGCAGGATCGACAGCTTTACGTTCTCTCTGAGGCACGGGGTGACTCACCGCCAACTTTCTTCCTCCAGGCTAGTACCTACTATAAGAATTTCTTGACAGAAAAATCCAATACATTTTTTTTGGCCTGACCCAGGAATCGAGCCCAGGACCTGGTCATACTTAGTTACCCACTGGACCAACGAGGCAGCTATTTAAATTTTATAATAAGTACATATTAATACATCAGCTATAAGTACTTATAAAAAGACTTTTCCTGCCTTACTGAATGACTGACTGATCTATCAACGCACAGCCAAACCCACTGAAGTTAGAAACTTGAAATTTTGACAGTAGGTTCATTTTATGACGTAGGTGAGCACTAAAAAGGATCTTTTGAAATTCCACCCCCAAGGGGGTTAAATGGGGGGGTTAAAGTGTATATGAAAGTCCGTCATTTTTCAAGTAATACTCATGAAACTCGGTATTTGGGCTTTACATTAAAAATAAAAAAGTACGTGTTTCATAGATTTTGTAAAATCTACCCCCAAAGGGGTTAAATAAGGAATGGAAATTTGTATGAAAGTCCATCAGTTTTTAAGTTCTATCTATGAAACTTTGTATTTGGGCTTTCAATTAAAAACAAAGAAGTAAATCTTTCACAGTTTCTTAAAATTCAAGCCCTAAAGGGATTATAGGGGTTGAATGTTTGTATCATAGTGATAGTCCTTCATATTCAAGTTGTTTTTCAAGTTATGTGTATGAAACTTGGTATTTTGGCTCTAGATTCAAAATAAAGAAGTAGGTATATCACATTTATTCTGTAAAAATGACTAGCAATTTGAATTTTTCAGGTTGTGTATGCTGCGCAAGTTTTCAGCAGGGCGGTTTCGGGAGTTTTACACAACCAGATGAAGACATATGAACATACGCAAAACGGGCGGACACGCCTACTTGCGGAGAAAATTCCCAGGAGTAAAAGAAGAAGAAGACATATGAACATCTTCAAATAGTTCATAATTATAGTGTACCATTTGTGAACATTGATAATGGCTATTTCACTGCCGAGATCTTTTTGTTCATTAATGATTTGTTTGACAGCTTGAATTGTTCTGGTCATTCAAGTGTTAATTTACGTAATGCTTTGTCTTTAAATTCAGTCCACTTAGAGTTTTGGAACGAAGCCTTGAAGAAGCTAGAATCAATGAAATTTGATGCTTCAGACTCAAGAGAATGTAAGCCACTGTCGTTACGTAACTTTATTCATGACATTAAAACCATTAAACACCTTTGGTCGGAACTAAGATTGATTCCGGGCGTTTAAACCAGGATCCCCTGGAAAACTTTTTGAACAGATTCGAGGACAGGGTGGATGTAGCACATATCCAGACTGTCAACTTCCCAGGTGGTCCCATATAAATTTTATCAAAATCGGTCGAGCAGTTTTTAAAATATCAACAATAAATAATATACTTTGTATAGTGGCGCGAGAGTTTGAGTCGGTTATTTAAAAAGAATTTCTTATATTAAATTATAATCACTGTTTGTGATTTGATGTTTGCATTTCTGTGTGCATCTCATTTATTTTCACTGTGTAAGAAGTATTGTGTTCTCTGTATCAACATAATATTTGAGTTTGAAGCGTTTAAACCAGGATCCCCTGGAAATCTTTTTTGGACAGATTCGAGGACAGGGTGGATGTAGCACACATCCAGACTGTCAACAATTTGTTGCCTTGTATAAGAAATTGCTCATTAATGAGATATCTACTGGTAAATCTTTATATGCAAATTGCACCCCTGGTGATGATAAAATGTAGGGAACTCTAAAAAATGTAATTATCAAGCGAAATCGAAATATCAATGATATTCTCCATAGTTCGGATGCTCAAAACTTTATTTTCATTGAAGAAAGTATTCCATCCGAAAATACTTTCCAAACCTATGCTGTGTCATACATTACTGGTGTAGTTTGGCGTTATTTATTTCCCAGACTAGATTGTGTGCAATGTCAACATTGTAAAAATGCACTGTTATCCAATGAAATTGAATCATTTCATTCTTTAATATCAATTAAATAATATGATGATAGTAAGATAAAATTGTATTATCCATCAGGTAATCTGTCGGCTTTAGTATGGCACTATATGTATATTATCGAACAGACCTTGCCAAAACTCTGTAAAGTTTACATATGTACAGATATTATTAAACAATTTGACAATCTCGATACATCTTGGTATGACTTGTCGTGAACAAAAATCTGTTTTTTGAAGGCGTTTGGATTGTTAGACAATGGTGCATTAATTTTAATAGACGAATTCACAATGTAGATTCAAGGAAATGGAAAATTTGATTGCAACCAAAGTTACCAAAGGTGGTAGTTATTGATCAGTGCGACGTCAAAGTAGTTAACATTGTTGTAACCTAAAATAGGTGAAAGTAAGAAACATTAATTTTCTTTTTAGTAACCGACTTCAAAAAAGGAGAAGGTTCTCAATTCGTCAGAATCTTTTTTTATTGTTTTTTTATGTATGTAGAGAATATTTTATGTATGAAGACACCTGAACCAATTTGAAAAATTCTTTTATTGTTTCAAAGGGTATACTTCCCAGGTGGTCCCATATAAATTTTATCAAAATCGGTCGAGTGGTTTTTAAAATATCAGCAATAAATAATATACTTTGTATAGTGGCGCGAGAGTTTGAGTCGGTTATTTAAAAAGAATTTCTTATATTAAATTATAATCACTGTTTGTGATTTGATGTTTGCATTTCTGTGCTCATCTCATTTATTTTCACTGTGTAAGAAGTATTGTGTTCTCTGTATCAACATAATATTTGTTTTTGTTATGTTTAGATAATAACACTACTTGACCCAGCTTTTTCAAAGGTTTCTCAAAATCAGTACAGATTTGACAAAATTATGGGTTACCTACGTCGACAAAAATGTTCATCCCCTATGGCGCGCTAACCCTACTGTTTTTCAGGATATCAAAGTCAATGTTTTAGTCCTGTTTTGTCCCGGGGACAAATTATTACACTTTTTAATTGCATACATTTTTAAGCAAAACTTTACAATTTTGTCGATAGATGGCGCTGTCACCAAAACTAGTCATTACTTTAACATTAATTTATTAAAAAATTACTAACATAAATAAGCATTAGAAATAAATCCTTGGCATATTTTATTGAAATCGATTCAGTGGTTTTAGACAACGGAGTATCAGACAGCCAGACAGACTTCAACTGGGTGTTATTCATTATGAATACCTACTACAATAAAATTTTATAGTAGTTTCCAATTTTTAATCATGTTATCGTAGGGGTGTATAAAGATAATTAACATTAAATAGTTTGGTTAAAACTTGTAGATAATATAATAATGAATGAAGAGTAGGTTTTGAATATACATTTGAAGAAAATATACGCCGTACCTACCTATTTGGTGAACTATCGTTAAACAAAAACCGTTTAATCAAATTATTATTTTATCAAACGTTTCTATGAAATCAATTGTTTTACTAATAATAATTAAAATTATTAAATAAACAATAGCTTGTGTAATACTTTCATGAAATTAAATTATGTCTGTTTAGTATTTTTTCTCACTCATAACCACCTATGAATAATAATATCTAGATAAAGTTGTAAACTTATCTACACAACTTATATGATCTAGCTTTTAAATATAATCGCTTCATATTGTCTGTAACCTATAATAATATAAGAATTAAATCAATGGTGAGAACATACATTTTTGTCAAATACATACCTTATTAATTTATTACTTAAATATAAATATATTTAAATTACTTATTGAATTTAAGTGAAAGTGAAACTAATATAATATTAAGATGTTTTTTTAAATGTTATATTAGTATTTTCTTAGTTTTCTCTTGCGATCATCAATGAGAATGAATTTTATTGATCACAGTTTTCATCAATTGAATCAATAAATAGTAGGCAATCTTTTTTATTTAATTGGTGCAAGAGCCACAACGGAAATTTATTTCATGATTTTTTCATTAATAATTACTACGTGTGATATGTTAAATTGTAATTTAGTTGTGCTATATTGTATGATGCATTGTAATCTAGTTGTAAAAAAGATTTAGAGAAAACTTTTACGAGTACTTTGCAAAAGGCATGATGACTGATTGAAAAACTGTTGGATGGTGTTCGGAAATATCTATTTCGAAAGAATAAAGATAATCTTATTTCAGCAAAATAGATAAAATATGTTTTGTCATTGTAGTTTGTCAAAATTTCAAGATATGTGACATACCTTTCGCTCTGATCTGAATTGAACACAATTCAATATGGCGGATTGCTGTATTTTATAGTTTTATTTTATCAAAATAAATATCAATCTCGGACAAAATAGATAAATAAATAAATTTTTTATATTCCATGAATCCTATTTTCATAGATATATTCATAATTTCATTGATTCTTCACAACTGTCATCATGCCTATTCATGTTCTTAAATATGCTGATTTTTTAATTCAAACAACAGATTTTTACTTATCTAACTTATCGTATTTTTTAATGATGTTTAGAGCTATTATTTAAGTAAATTTAAGACCCACTTATCAATCGCCAAGGGAAATTTAATCAACGAATAAATTTGACGTTTAGACAGATTTTCATTACGAAAAACTGCTCAGCAAAAGACATTGTAGGCAATAGGGTTGTCTTGATTAAAAAAAATGCATTTAGTATAGTATGGATTGTGATCGTTACAGTTGATAGAACTGGAAGCACTACCGCCTTTCCAAAAATATCACGATCGCGATGACTGTCAATAGTAGATCATCATTTTTATTATAGGTTATTTAAATTAAACATCTGGAAAACCTATCTATATACCTATAAATATTATTTAAAAGCGAAGTCCAATTTATTCCGCGTTTAAATGGAACTCTGCGATGGTCATAAATTAATATAATGTACCAGACAATATTTTAAAAGAGTAACTGTTGAGTTTCTTACCGGATTCTTCTCAAAAGTAAACTACATTCAGAACCGGTGGTAGTTTAAGAAATGAAAATGAATAAATCAGCTATTCAAAGTTAAAATTTCTTTTATTTCACAACCTTTTTTAAATTAGAATTTAGTAAGGAAGAAAATCGGTAAATATTAAAAAAACCGGTACTCGAAAACCGATAAGTACATCACTATAATTATAAGGTTACGGTTCACTCCGATGGGCCAATCCCATCCCTAACTAAAATAAAAAGTAACCGCTTCCGGTTCCGCTATGACGTAATTCTGCTTAAGCGATGGACCAATAAGCATCGAGTTCCGCTATTGCTATACATCGTGTTAGAGCAGGACATGCTGGGTTATCAATGAAATTTGCATTAAACATGAATGGATAGAGTCGTTAAATCACGAGAGAGTGAGATGCAAGATTGAAAATGTATAGATGTACCATAGTGAAGGAACACTCACACTAGAATCCTGTTAAGATTCTATTTTAGGCTCTATGGAGTTTGACGTCTATATCCTAGTGTTCGTGGTCTATGATTTGAAGAAACGGAATTTTGCAGAAAAACTTGACTATGGCTCAAACGCTCGACGCGCGGAGCCACTAAACAAACGAAGAAGAAGTTAATTTTACTCTGCTAAGGGTGGAACCACATTTGTGAGGATCGATTCGGATTTTTCATTTTGCCTATACAAAACTGTCATTTTCCATACATTCGTGTACGCATCGAAAAGCCGATTTGATCCGTACACGTTTCTATGGAATTTGACAGTTTTGTATGGGCGAAATCCGAAACCATCCTCACAAAATATGTGGTTCCACCATAGTGTTACTGGTCTGTGCTTCTAAGTTTTACCACAGACCAGGAACATTTAGGGTCGAACCACATTTGTGTGGATCGATTCGGATTTTGCCTATACAAAACTGTCATTTTCCATACATTCGTGTACGCATCGAAAGGCTGATTTGATCCGTACACGTTTCTATGGAATTTGACAGTTTTGTATGGGCGAAATCCGAAACCATCCTCACAAATGTGGTTCCACCATAGTGTTACTGGTCTGTGCTTCTAAGTTTTACCACAGACCAGGAACATTTAGGGTCGAACCACATTTGTGTGGATCGATTCGGATTTTGCCTATACAAAACTGTCATTTTCCATACATTCGTGTACGCATCGAAAGGCCGATTTGATTCGTACACGTTTCTATGGAATTTGACAGTTTTGTATGGGCGAAATCCGAAACGATCCTCACAAATGTGGTTCCACCCTTATTATAATACCAAGTTTTACGTGTTTTACAGTCGTTGTGAAGCCGTTTTGCAGAATGCCGCGGCCGTTTATTACAAAGTTAAAACAAGTCATTTCGCGAGCATTTCGCATTTAAAAAGTGAACTATCCTAGTGTTCGTGGTCTATGAAGTGAACTAAATTGGACAGGCTACTTAAATACACTCTTTAAAATCAAGAGCAATCGTATCGTAGGAAAGTCTCCCACAATGGCTCACGATGACTCTTACAATAGATTTTCGAGCGATTGCAACGTGTTCTCAGACAATATTAAAAATTCAGAAGCGAGCGAGGACGCCGGAAAACATAACAGTTCGCCAAACAATAGTACCATCCCGAAAATATAGTTTCCATACTTTTCCATTACAAGAGTATCGCCAAATGAAATCGAAAATTACCTATAGTCCAGAGTAGATAATTTTTGAAAACAAAAAAAATTATAGTAGGATGAAACCCATTGGAAAAGGAAGAGAATGTAACAAAAATGAAAGGAAAAATGATTTACGGGCGATCTGAGGTCGGGAAGTGGGGGAGAGGGGGTTTAAGGGTAAAAAACGGTTTATCTCAATTTCCGGCAAAACTACAAGACCTATGGAAAAAGTCAAAGTTGTAGGTAATAAAAAGATCTATAACTTTTGTATTTACACTTTTTTCACATAACCTCAAAATGTATGTGAAAAATTGAAATAACCAAGTTTTTGGTTTTTTATTTTTATCTTTTACAAAAAAAAATTTTTCGCGTAATATGGTGAAAACTATTGAAAACTTACTTTTTTATGTCCCAAATACACTGTAATTTATTTGATTTAAAATATTTATTTTTTCACCTTATTTTACTTAATATCAAAAAAGCAGCCTAATTTTCAATTGAAAAATCTCACGTCAAAATATCTGCTTTTTTAAAAAAGTTGGTTAGTTTTTTGTTCATTCATATCTCCACTTTCTGATGGTGTAAAAAAATATATACATTACTATGATAAATGTTCTCAGAAAATGCAGAAACGAAATACGAAATTACAGCTAGTAAGGCCCCGACCCTCCTAGCCCCTTCCCCACTTCTCTATGAAATACCTTTTGATGGGATAAAATTTTCCGGTCACTCAGGTATATAAGTTATCTTAAAATAGCAATAAATAGGCATCTACGCATATAATTTAAAAGGTATTTCATAGGAGCTAGGAGGTACCTTTGTGTCAAGTAGGTATCAAACAATAATCGATCTAACTCTAGCATCTCCAGGAGCTTCAGACCAGGTCAGAAATTGGCACGTCAGTGATGAACCCTCACTCTCTGATCACAGAAGGATTTGCTATGAATTAGATCTTACTAAAACTCAACACATACCGAGGAGAAATCCGAGGAAAACCAACAGACCAAAATACAAACACTTGCTGAGCAAAGGAATCGGCACAAAGAAACCGGAAGATATCGTTGATATTGGTTCAATAGAAAACAACGTAACAGAAATAACAGAACAAATAATAACATGCTACGAGCAAGCCTGCTCTCTGACCAAAACCATTACTAAGCAAACACCGAAAAACAGCTGGTGGGGCCCTGACCTGGAAAGAATGAGGAAGAACCTCAGACACCTTTTCAATAGAGCCAAAAACACCAGGCAAGAACATGATTGGGATAATTTTAAAGAAGCCCAATATAAATACAATAAACGCGTCAGGCAAAAGGAAAAGAGCTCCTGGCAAAAGTTTTGCACAAGCATAGAATCAAACGACAATGCTGCTCGCATTCGTAAGATTTTATCGAATGACAATACACGTTCACTCGGCTCTCTAAAGAAAGCCGACGGAACCTACACTAAAGACGACAAAGAGATCTGTGAAACATTAATTGAGACACATTTCCCAGGCTGCAGAATAGTAAGTTCTCCAAACTGGGCAAGCTGCTCCAATACCCGTCCAACAGTAGAAGACTGGGACCTCGCAAACAAAATAATCACTCCCGATAGAATAACATGGGCAATAGATACCTTCCATCCCTTTAAATCGGGCGGGTTGGATGGCATCTTCCCTGCGCTCTTGCAATGGGGAGTGGCCCAACTAATACCATGGCTCGAACCAATTTACAAAGCTTGTATAGCACATAAATACATACCTGAGGCCTGGAGAGAAGTAAAGGTCGTCTTCCTACCAAAACCAGGTAAGAGCGATTACACTTCACCAAAATCCTTCAGACCGATCAGCCTCACATCCTTCCTACTGAAAACGCTTGAAAGGCTGGCCGACCGATTTCTCAGGGACGGATCCCTAAAGCACATACCCTTACACCCTAACCAACACGCATACACTACGGGAAAGTCAACGGAAACAGCTTTACACTCCGTAGTAGCCAAGATTGAACAAGGTCTTGAGAACAGACTATCAACTTTGGGCATCTTCATTGACATTGAAGGGGCCTTTGACAAAACAACATTTGATAGCATAGACAAAGCCCTAGATCGTTATAACGTACCGGGCACCCTACGCAGCTGGATAAGAGCACTGCTAGAACATAGAATTATACAACTGGACATTAATGGAGTTACAAGGGGCATAGTAGCGAGGGGTTGTCCTCAAGGAGGTGTTCTGTCGCCGATCCTGTGGAACCTCGTAGTCGATGACCTAATAAAGAAACTGAACACAGCCGGATATTACACAATTGGCTATGCTGATGATATAACGATCCTCATCAGTGGCAGATTAGAAAATACACTATACGAAATCATGCAACGAGCATTGCAACTAATCGAGCGATGGTGCAATGAAAACGAACTCACGGTTAATCCGAAGAAAACAGAGATGGTTCTTTTTACCAACAAAAGGAAAATCGAACTTGGCAAACCACCAACTTTGGCTAACACAAAACTAACACTGTCTACCGAGGTAAAATACCTTGGTGTAATCCTTGACAGTAAACTCAACTGGAAGAAACATCTAGAGGACAAAATTAAAAAGTCCCTCATTATCTTAAACCAATGCAAACGCATGCTGGGGAAAACCTGGGGCTTAAAACCAAAAATCATGAAATGGTTATACCTAGCAGTGGTAAGAAGCTCACTTACATATGCCGCATTAGTCTGGTGGCCAAGAACACTTCTTACAACTGCCCAGCAAGACCTACAAAAATTTCAAAGACAAGCCTGTCTTTCCATCACAGGCTGCATGAGCACAACACCAACTCAAGCACTAGAAGTAATACTAGGGATTCCGCCCCTACAACTACACATTAGAGAAGAAGCAACACTGTCTGCCCTGAGGTTGAAAACTTCAGGTCTTTGGAAAGAGTTTGACACAGCACACACCAAAATACTAATACAAGGATTCAAAAAAGAACCACGTCTGGAATGGAAATGTGACAGATCCAGCAAACAATACACACTTGACAGAAGCTACAAAGTAAATGCTGAAAGCAACACTTTTCATAAAGCATTTCAAGATACAATAGAAGTTTACACTGATGGATCGAAAACCAAACTTGGCACAGGAGCTGGAGCTTACTGCCAAGAACTCAACATGAAGATAAGTCACACACTTGGTAAGGTTAACTCTGTTTTCCAAGCAGAGTGTGTGGGCATCTTAACAGCAACTACAGCTATAATTAACAGACAGGTAAAAAACTTTAAAATTAACATTAACTCGGACAGCCAAGCCGCTCTCAAGGCTTTGGCAAGAACATCAACAACATCTAAACTCGTACAGGACTGTCATAAAGCCCTGGCTACGCTCGCCGCCTCCAACGATATCACCTTAAGGTGGGTCAAGGGGCACGACGGGGACCGGGGCAACGAGGCAGCAGACGCACTAGCACGTAAGGCAGCGACGCTGAAGGTGGCAGGGCCGGAACCGATCGTTCCCATCCCCTTCAGTGAGTACAAGACATGGTTGCATGAACTAACACTCAGAGAGCATTCCCTGCTTTGGTCGAATGCAACAGACTGCAAGCAGACTAAGGAAGTCTTTCCTTATCTAGACAAACAACTAACAAACAGACTACTCCGCCTGGACAGAGGTAAACTCAGGAAGGTGGTAGGAATCATAACAGGGCACAGCCCACTAAACAAACACCTTTTTATTATAGGTGTCACCGACAGTCCTCTGTGCAGGGCCTGCATGGAGGCAGATGAAACGCCCACGCACGTGCTCTTGTCATGCACGGGCGTGGAAGAACAACGCAAGAACCACCTCGGATCTCCAGCTTCACTGCAAGAAGTCCTTGGCAACCTGGGCGGCCTGCTAGGCTTCTGGAGAGATCTGGGATGGTTGGAGTAACTACAATGGATGGATTGGTCACACACAACAGACCATCACGGTTTACGTGTGGAAACCAGCCCAGAAGAAGAAGAAGAAGAAGAAGGAGCTAGGAGGGTCTGCGGGCCTTACTGACTGTTATTTCGTTTCTGAGTTTTCTGACAGCATTTACCATAGTAATGTATTTTTTTTACACCATCAGAAAGTGGATATTTCAACAAACAAAAAACTCACCGAATTTTTAAAAAAATCAGATATTTTGATGTGAGAATTTTCAATTGAAAATAAGGCTGCTTTTTTCGATATTAAGTCAAAATAAGGTGAAAAAATAAATATTTGAAATCCATAGGACTTGTAGTTTTGCCGGAAATAGAAATAAACCGTTTTTTACCCTTAAACCCCCCCCCCCTCCCCTCCCCTCCACTTCCCGACCTCAGATCGCCCGTAAATTATTTTTCCTTTCATTTTTGTTACATTCTCTACCTTTTCCAATGCGTTTCATCCTACTATATAATTTTTTTTTAATTTTTCATCATTTTTAAAGGTAAGACTGTCCCTCCTCCTAACACATTTTCTGTTAAGTCAATGCCAATCAAGCGAAAGTCAGAAATTAATACTGAATCAGAACCAGCACGTAAAATACAGAGAGAGGAAATCATTCCTATGAACGATAGAAGTACCTCACCGATTATTATTGACAAAACCAAGGAACATAAAGCAGCGCTTCCTAGCACCTCCAGTGTCGATGCTTGGATGCGGCAAAGCGGCAGAGGTGAGTCCATCACTGACACAACTGCCTCATTGGTTTAGTTTCATCATCATCATCATCATTAGCAACCCATCAACGGCTCACTACTGAGCGCAGGTCTCCTCTCAGAGAAGGGCTATAGGCCATAGTCCACGCTGGCCCAATGCGAATTGGTAGACTTCACACACCTTCGAGAACATTATGAAGAACTTTCAGATGTGCAGGTTTCCTCACGATGTTTTCCTTCACCGTTGAAGCAAGTGATATTTAATTGCTTAAACACACTTAACACCGAAAAGTCAGAGGTGTGTACCCGGGATCGAACCTGCGACCCCCCAGATAGGAGACCACAGTCCTAACCACTAGGCTATCAGTGGTTTAGTTTAGTTCATGTTAAACTGCAAACTGTAGTGGAAATGGGCGGGGCACATAGTTCGAAGAGCTGATGGTCGTTGGGGTCCCAAGGTGCTGGAGTGTCGACCCCACACTGGGAAGCGCAGTGTTGGCAGATCCGGTGAACTGACAGCATCAAACGAGTTGCAGAGCCGCTGGAATCAGCCGGCGTATTGTGGATGTCCATGCACGAGGCCCTTGTGCAGCAGTGGGCGTCTATCAGTTGATAAAGAACAAGAAGAAGATGTTCAACAGCGGACGATGAGGTCCTGGGTTTGATTTCTGGCTCAGGTCAAAAAATGTATTGGGTTTTTCTGTTGGAGAGTCATCCAGAATAGAAAGTAGGTGTCAGGCACGGCTCTCAGGCCGGGTCGGACCTCCCTCCCATCTGACTATGGGGTGAGGGAGCAGCGTGCTAATGTTTACACTTTTTTTTTCTTCGGGGGAGGAAAAAATCCCTTCGGACTTCTGCCTGCCAGCAGGGCGTGTCCGACTTGCACGGACTAAAACAACCTACCTACTAATACTTACTCCAATGTCCTCCAATGCAACCTCCCCATGTCTTCCAGATTGGCACGGAACCACGTAGCATTTCTTCATGCCAACCGGTCATTGTTTCATTCTTCTCTCTTCCTCTTTTCTTCCTTTTCTTTGTAATGTTTACACTATAATATCACATTTATACCGGCGACCTCCCTGGCTCAATGGTGAGCGCTGTTGCCTTATAATTGGGAGGTCTCGGGTTCGATTCCCGGCGGGGAGAATTTGGGAATTTATAATTACTGAATTGTCTCTGGTCTAGTCTGGTGGGAGACTTTGGCCGTGGCTAGTTACCACCCTACCGTCAAAGACGTGCCGCCAAGCGATGCAGCGTTCCGGCACGATGGCGTGTAGAAACCAATTAGGGGTATGGGTTGAATGTTCACTGCCATACCCCTTCCAAGTTAGCCCGCTACCATCTTAGACTGCATCGTCACTTACCATCAGGTGAGATGGCAGTCAAGGACTAGCTTGTCATCGAATATTTTGGCGGAATATGTTCGGTTCGGACACAACGAGCCAGTCAGGACGACGCGTCGCGCGTCGTCTGAATGTTGATTTTAATATTATTATGTTTCATTTAATTTATTACAGAAAAAGCGATTAACGAACTCTTCTCCGCTCTTTCAAATAAGTTGGACACGTTATTTGAAAATCACCAGTACGCCCGGCTCTTGTGAGTTACATTAATTTTACATTAAAATTCAAATCATACTAATTTTTTTTTTTAATGTTTCACACTCAGTTATCCTCTGACATGGTGTCAGAGGCGACCTGTGTCAGACCTTTTTAATGCGAATTTTGCTCTGAATAGGTGCCAACTCACGATGATCGTGAAGTGGTGACATTTGAAAATTGTCTGGGTTAGGGTTTTTTTTTGTTTAGAGTGAGTGGCACTGTCTTCAGTGCTCATGAGTGCTCCTTCAAACGTTAAAATAATAATAATAATATTCATAACATACTAATATTATAAATGCGAAAGTGTGTTTGTTGGTTGGTTTGTCCTTTAATCCGCAACAGAGCTACGGATCGACGTGATTTTTTGCATGGGTATAGTTGAGGACCTGGAGAGTGTCGCGGGTATCAGCTAGTTCAAAATTATTTATGTCACATAGGCCAACCTGTGGCTCTTATGACCTTACCACCGAACCTTCGGAAAGCGGATTCTGCTGAGAAGAGCCAGCAAGTAACTCAGCAGTTGTTCTTTTCAAAACATTCATTTTAGAATCCAATCCAATCCATCAGCCTGTATTCGTCCACTGCTGGACATAGGCCTTTCCGAGAGCGCGCCACCAAACACGGTCCTCCGCTTTCCTCATCCAACCGCTTCCCGCCACCTTCTTAAGGTCATGGGTCCGGCGAGCTGGAGGGCGTCCTACACTGCGCTTGCCGGTACGCGGTCTCCACTCCAGAACACGTCTGCCCCATCGGTCATCGGTTCTGCGACAGATATGACCTGCCCACTGCCACTTCAGCTTGCTAACCTTCAGAGCTATGTCGGTCACTTTTCTTCTTCTAGGCATTTTAGAATCATTTTTTCATCATTAGCAACCCATCAATGGCTCACTACTGAGCGCAGGTCTCCTTTCATAGAAGGGTTATAGGCCACAGTCCACCACGCTAGCCCAATGCAAATTAGTGGACTTCACACACCTTCGAGAACATTATGAAGAACTCTCAGATGTACAGGTTTCCTCACGATGTTTTCCTTCACCGTTGAAGCAAGTGATTTTTAATTGCTTAAACGCACTTAACACCGAAAAGTCAGAGGTGCGTACCCGGGATCGAACCTGCGACCCCCTGAATAGGAGACCACAGTCCTAACCACTAGGCTATCACTGCTTATTTTAGCTTTTAGAATATTATTATGTAACTATTACATTGTAACAAGTTATTATGCCAAGGTGCCAAGCCGATTTCTACCATGCAACTTTTTCATTAACTTTGCAATAACTGCAACTCAGTAAGGGAGTTTTTACGCATTGTTTAAATTTGTGCAGTGGCAAATCTAGTAATTCCTTCGGGAGCATATATAGGCATACGCTCAACCCCACAAAGGATTTTTGAACTTTAAGCAAGCTACGTGATGGTATTTCTAGTTTATGACGATTTCTAATAAGTCGGTTGTGTGTATCAATTAATGACTGTGTGTCAGGATTCAAGAAAGAGAAAAATGATCTAATAAATAAAAATCTATATATATAAAAGAAAGTGGTGTTAGTTACACTATTTATAACTCAAGAACGGATGAACCGATTTGGCTGAAAATTGGTGGGGAGAGGTAGCTTAGAACCAGGAGACGGACATAGGATACTTTTTATCCCGTTCGACCGCGTTTCCGTCAAGTCACTATAAAACGTGGTATAACAAAAACGCATCTGACATGGAATAACAAAACGCAAATGACAGTGGAATAACGTAATTTTGTCTTTGGTTAAGTATGGTAAAAAATTTGACAGTTATAAAAAGTGTTTTTATTTTTTAATTTTTTATTCAGAAAATATAATAACAAGTATTAGTAAACTTATTCTACCCCGCCAAACTGCACATGCAGTTTGTTGGCGAGTCTGCGCTCAAACTTATAACTACATATTATATTCTAATGCTAGCCTACTTGTGTCGGTCAGTCTGTCAGTCGGTCGGTCAGTTGTTATAATAAAGCATTACTGATACCTATTATAAATGCGAAAGTGTGTTTGTTTGTTGGTTTGTCCTTCAATCACGTCGCAACAGAACAGCGGATTGATGCGATTTTTTGCATGGGTATAGTAATGGATGTAGTAGTGGTTCCTCAGACCGGGAGAGCTACTTTTTATGTCGGATAATGAAAGAGTTCCCGCGGGATTTTTAAAAACTAAATCAATGCGGACGAAGTCGCGGGCATCAGCTAGTTATCTATAAAAAATTATTAATTAGTATGTCGCTTTTGGGTTGGCAGGCTAGCGGCGCAGTCGGAGAACATTTTAAACGAGCTCCGGGACCTGTTTCTACAGAGAGGGCAGCACCTGGACCCCATGTGCGTATACTTTTTTTTTAAATAAAAATCCTTACAATTTAAAGAATACTTATCCTACTACTCAAAACAAAATAGGGCCCACTTCGAGATAATCTCGAACTTTGTTTACAAATATTTCATAAGTTAATCATTCGCCAAGTTAAGCATTTAAATATCAAGTAGACTTGTTTATGAATCCTTAAAAGTGTTTTAACGTTAGTTTACACATCTATATATATAAAAGAAAGTGGTGTTAGTTACACTATTTATAACTCAAGAACGGATGAACCGATTTGGCTCAAAATTGGTGGAGAGGTAGCTTAGAACCAGGAGACGGACATAGGATACTTTTTATCCCGTTCGACCGCGTTTCCGTCAAGTCAATATAAAACCTGGTATAACAAAAATGCATCTGACATGGAATAAAAAAACGAAAATGACAGTGGAAGAACAAAACGTAAATGACAGCTAAACGTAATTTTGTATTTGGTGAATATGGTAAAAAATTTGACAATAATAAAAATGATAGTGATAATATCATCAGTAATATGTTTTCTCTTTGAATCATCATTAACAATGCCGCGAGCAAGACGATCAAATGTTTCCTGCTACAAAGCTACGGATTGACGTGATTTATTGGATAGGTATAGTTGAGAACCTGGAGGGTGACAAAGATTTCCCGCGGGATGTTATGAACTAAATCTACGCAGACGAAGTCGCGGGCATCAGCTAGTTATTCATAAGTGGGTCGACCAAAAAAATGAAAGTTCTTGAAATTCATCCCTTGCACAGTTTCTTAGTGACTTGTGTTCCTAGTCTCATTGTGAACACTGCAGTTGAAAGTCACTTTGTTTAGTTGTTTTATTTCACTTTGGTACTAGCCTAAATTACTATGTCTGGTTCTCGTCATCATATGGATATGGAAACCGCCACAAGAGCAGTAGCTTGGCTTCAGGAGGGACAATCTCAGAGATCTGTAACACTACGTCTCGGTGTATCGCGACGGGCCATCAGAAACCTGTGGGAACGCTTTCAGGAGACAGGAAGTGTGTCTAGAAGACGTGGATCAGGAAGAGTTCGAGCCACTACTGCCCAGGAAGACCGTTATATACGGTTAACTGCACGTCGGGATCGTACCGTTACTGCCCGGACCTTACAAAATCGATTGAGGGAATCTACTGGAACCCGAGTTAGTGACCAAACGATCCGAAATCGACTCCATGAGGATGGACAACATTCCAGAATGCGCGCTGTTCGGCTTCAATTGACTGGGGCTCATCGTGCAGCCCGGTTAAGGTATGCACGTAAGCATGCAGATTGGACCATGACTAACTGGAGGTCTGTGCTGTTTACTGACGAGTGTAAAATTAAATTTTACAGTGATGATAGACGAGTGCGCGTGTGGAGAAGAGAAGGCGAACGATTTGCAGAACCGTGTATCCACGAAATAGATCGTTGGGGGGGCCCAGTGTGATGGTATGGGGCGGAATAAGCTTAATAGGCAAAACAGAGCTGGTATTTCTGCACGAGGGTACCATAACCGCTGCCAGTTATGTCGAGCGAGTAATCAGACCCCATGTCATCCCCTTTTCACAAAGAGTGGGCGAAAGTTTTGTCTTAATGCAAGACAATGCACGCGCACATACGGCCCGCCTCACGCAGAGAGCACTCTCTGAGACCAATATTACGGTTTTGCCTTGGCCTGCGATGAGTCATGACCTCAATCCCATTGAGCATTTATGGGATCAGTTGAAGAGAAGCCTTAAACGGAACTACAGTAGTATCAATAGTCCACAGGAGTTGATAAGGGCACTTAAAGTATGTTGGGAGCAGATACAACAAGAAAATATCACACATTTAATTGAAAGTGTCCCCAACAGGCTCCAAGAATGCATAAGGAGTAGAGGAGACCCTACACGGTATTAAACTCCAAGCAATTAGTGAAGTTAGTGAAAAAAGTTACAAAAACCAGCATTAAGTTGTACTCTATATTTATTGTTTAAATCGCTATTTTTGTTTGTGTTTAATTTAAGTAAACAATATAAACCGTTTTCAAACTCGGTGTAACGCTTTGTTTTAGGGTTTAGTGGGTGATTTAGGTCACCTGAGTCAGTCTGTCAGTCAGTACAGGTAGGGTTACCTTGGCACGGTAGGGTGTCAAGGTAACAATTTAGTTAGACTAGCCAGGTAGTGAATGATGAGACTGGATGAGTAACAATAATTTAATTAGTAAAAGGAGAATAAGACTTAATTCTAAAATTATCTACAGAAATGCAAAATTAGGTTGGGTGGCTGAAGGCCTTACAATTTTAAATGTTACCTAGAACAGAAGGTTCTAGTTAATTAGTACAAAGTAGAATTAATTTAGAAATTAGATAGATAGGTAAGTGCAGAGGCTAAACGGAACAGTCGGAGAGCTAGGTGTGGATCGTCGCCAGACACAGACAGCAAAAGTAAGTTAGGTCTCAAGTGGCGTAGTAGTAGTAGATTCTTGGGAAATCACTATCCAGTTGTTGTGATAATTAATTAATGGTACTGCCCTGTCATCACGGGTGGCTCAGCGCACTCGACTCCTTAGGTAGTCCATCAGCGCCGCGCGTAGGTGACAGCAGCAGGTAATAGTGCAGCACCAGGCGTCGCTCACACGTCGCAGGAAGTCCTTAGGTCCTGTGCTTAGGTCTTGTGCTTAGGTCCTGTGCTTAGATCTTGTGCTTAGGTCCTGAGCTTAGATTCCGTGCTTAGATCCTGTGCATAGATCCTGAGCTTAGATTCCGTGCTTAGATCCCTGGAATCCAGTGAATTGCAGATGTAAGTATAGATTCGTCCCTCTCAACCGTTCCGTAGCTCTCAGTCCGCACTGATCTGTCCAATTTGTAATTAAAGCAGTGTCGCCTTGTACAGGGCAGTATAGGCAACCAGTGTGGACTCAAGTGACAGTGAACAGATGTAAGATTAGACTTATAGCTACAAATTATGTCAGTTAGATACAATAAGTGACATATCAGGTTGCTTAATTCATTAGAAGAATCGTTTTCATTAGTCTAAAACGATATTACGCCTGAGGGGCTTATATTTTATTAATTGTTAGAATGTAGGTCAAAGGTCATTGTTCTAATGTCTACAAGGTTAAATCCTATATAAATCAGAAAATTGTAATTTATACACCGAAATATTAATAAAATCTACAAGCATGTTCAAATTAGCAGTAGAATTAAAGGAATTAACAAGGGATGTGTGTGGATTAAGTTTTACAATGGATAGGTACACGCTAACGTTTTTGACATTACAGTAATTACATACATACCTTTAGAGGGTTAATGTTGAATTCGTACCACAGTGTTGGATCTTAGTTTTTATAATTAGATTTAAAACATTTGACTTGAATTAAGGTTGATTTTGAAGATTAGTATAATTTTGAATTTTGAAGAGCACACTCTTATCTTTTCCAAAGCTGCCGAGAAAGTAAGTCAAAAAATGTCATTTTTATCCTTCGAGCATAGAGTTGCAATTTTTCTTTACGACATTTTCGGCTCTGGGTTCTGGGATTTCTTGAACCTTTTGCATGGAACTAGTGAGGATGCTTATTTGCAGTCGCAAGTTAAATAAATCACTACATCGGTTTTGTTTAAATAATTTGTCATTCCTCTCTTCAAACATACACATTAAGAAAAAATTCAAATTTTACGTATTTTCGTAATTACAGCGAAAAAACTTAGTGGGCCCTATTTTGTTTTGAGTAATTTATATAAGTTGTGTATAAACAGTAGCCTAAGTATGTGCTATTCCAGACTATAATCTATCTCTGTGCCAAATTTCAGCCAAATCGGTTCATTCTTTATGCAGTTAAAGAGTACCAAACATCATCATCCATACATCCATCCATCCATACAACCATTGAAATGGGCGGGCACATAGTTCGAAGAGCTGATGGTCGTTGGGGTCCCAAGGTGCTGGAGTGGCGACCCCGCACCGGGAAGCGCAGTATTTGCAGACCCCCCACTAGATGGACCGACGAGATCAAACGAGTCGCAGGGAGCCGCTGGAATTCAGGTGGCGCAAGACCGAGGCCTGTGGAAGTCCAAGCACGACCTTGTCCAGCAGTGGACGTCTGTCGGTTGACAAAGAAGAAAGAAGAGTTTACGAAAAATCAGTTCTTCCAACGAGTGTTAAATTAAAACGACTTTGAAACTTAGTATATCAACGAAAATATCTTTATCCTCCAGTTAATCCAGACTGGAGGATTGTATGTGTTAAATTAATCTTTAGACAGCATGTCTTAGGATTAATGAAATACCTCCATTAGGCCAACAAAAACCGATTCATGTTTCGTAATGCAGTCTTAGAATAATTACTCCTAGAAACGCAACGGTGAAAAGCCATTTTTAGTAAGCCTTTAAAGGCCGACTACGCAGTATCGTGAATCGTCGCGTTAGTACGACGAGCTCGCAGAAAATTGTTAAAAAATAACGTACTGTGCTGTGAAAGGATGGAATGGATAATGGAAAAGGATAATTCATCACAATAATAATCAAAAACGTAATTAACAGTGCCAGTACATAAAATAATTACATGGCACTCACACATTCAGCAGTGATAGCCTAGTGGTTAGGACTGTGGTCTCCTATTCGGGGGGTCGCAGGTTGATCCCGGGTACGCACCTCTGACTTTTCGGTGTCAAGTGCGTTTAAGCAATTAAATATCACTTGCTACAACGGTGAAGGAAAACGTCGTGAGGAAACCTGCACACCTGAGAGTTCTCCATAATGTTCTCTAAGATGTGTGAAGGCCGCCAATTCGCGTTGGGCCAGCGTGGTGGACTATGGCCTATAGCCCTTCTCAGAGAGGAGACCTGCGCTCAGTAGTGAGCCGTTGATGGGTTGCTAATGATGTTTATAAATTTATTCAAGGCTACAGTCTTGAGTACGGGGCCCAAACAAAATAACCCATTATCCATTGAAAACTTTCAGGATAGAAGAATTCGAAGAGCAAGTAGGCGACTTCCTTCGCAACTGGGCCAAGAGAGACCGCGACACGGCGGCGCTTCTGAGAGAAAAGTTAAAACCTACCGCTGGATGCGCGAACAACATGCATGATTAACAAGAAACTAAGTAGCAAGAAAAGGTTAGAATTATTTTGCTGTAATCCGTCAACAGAAAAAATCTGTATGGTCAAACATGCAATTACAAGCTAAGCACCACTCACCTACCCAGCCAAGCAAGAAAGCCAAGTTCCCAAGCAAGCAATGCCACCGCCACTCACATGCACCACCACACAAGACTTACACTACTCTCGACGCACCTTTCGCCCCGACACCGGGGCATCCTCAGGAGATGTCGACTTTACAATGCTGTATTGCTAGAACAAATATACAGCATCCTCAGGAGATGTCGACTTTACAATGCTGTATTGTCTACAATAGTATATGTATTACAATAGTATATGTATTGTAGACAATACAGCATTGTAAAGTCGACATCTCCTGAGGATGCTCCGGTGTCGGGGCGAAACGTGCGTCGAGAGTAGTGTAAAAGTCTTGTGTGGTGGTGCATGTGAGTGGTGGTGGCATTGCTTGCTTGGGAACTTGGCTTTCTTGCTTGGCTGTTTGACATTTCTTGCTTGCATGTTTGACCATACAGATTTTTTCTGTTGGCTGATTATTCTAACCTTTTCTTGCTAATCATGAACTTCCGCAAAGTAACGCCTGCTTCTATCCAATAAGAAACTAAGTAATATTGCACAATTAGGTACTTAATATTACAATTCTTTTAAATATTCAATAGTATCTAATTAAAACAAAATAGTGGGAAAAATAATTAATGTGTAAGTTCATTGGATAATATTGTTTAATCAAAGAGGCAAAACTTGATTCATAATTTGCAAAAAAAAAAAAAACACATGATTGAATGGGTACGTCTTAGAGACGATTTTGATTGTAGGCAATAAAATAATTATTATTTTTATAAATAATTCGTCATTAGCCAAATGATTTAATTATGTTATTATTTTGTTTACTATTGTATCGATTTCCAGGTGTGTTCAATATTTAATTTTATGAACAGTCTGTTTAAAGTGTTACTTTTTATTTATTTGAACCATAAATGTACAAAAGTGCCAAGCAATATTGATCAATTTATAATAAGTAAAGAATTATTCTTAATACTTTGCTAATTTATTGTCATTCAATTATTTATTGGTCGTAAGATTTTTACTGATTGAATAAAAATCTAAAGAATAAATCCAAGAGAACCCATCCAATAGTTATTTGTGTTATATGGGGCCAAAGAAATTTTTTGTTCCCCGGCGTTATTTTGAATTCAGAGCGAAGTGAAGGATTCTAAAGTAGAATCCTGAGCGTAGCGAGGAATTCAATATACGCCGCCCGAGAACAAAATATTTTGGCCCCAAATGACACACACTATTTTTCATCATTACCTATGAGAAAAAGCTAGGAGTATCAACCTACTATGTATAGAGTATAGATATTACCAATACGTATATTGAAAGTTTAAATAAAACACAAATAAATTTTTATGTTTTATGTAAGTATGGGCGTATATATCTAATCGACAAAGATCACGTGACTTATCGAAGACAACAGCTTCTCAATCATTTTTGAATTTCGACACATTTTTGAATTCTCTCTTCTGATTGGTCCGCGTTAGTGCTTTAGTATGCTAAAGCACTAACGCGGACCAATCAGAAGAGAGAAATGAAAAGTCCCATGGGGTTAAAATTAAATTTTGCTCCCGCTATCCTCTGAAGCCAATATTCGTTTATCGAATAGGTATGATGAAAATGGGTTTTTTACACTTTCAATCGCCAGTTGCTTCTTTTTTACCCTAATCGTTTTTTTTGTTGCTGTAGTGGCTAGCCAAATTTCTGATTCCATAATTTTGTTCATATTTCCTAACAAAATCATCGAGACGTCAGTATGTTAAGTATTGTAAATGTTAAGTATTGCCATTAGAAAGGTTAATTATGTTTTGTAATTGTGAATAATTATATATAGAAAAATACTTTGAAAAATATTCATTAAAATTAAATGATTTCTGAATCTGAACGGTTTTTAAATGTAATGGGTCTAAATTCGCCATTCTTCTTTAATCTTTTAAAATTCGGCAAGCGGTATTCAGGACTGATTTTTCGCAGGCAACCCTATATTACTGTGTTTGTATCTTTGTAATGAAATAAACTTTATTTTTCTTTAAGTTTCATTCATTAACCATAACCAGACCGCTGCAAATTACTATATAGTATCGATTTACCTGTTCATACCTGGCAACCCAAGGGAAACAGTGTGACAGGAAAAAATAGAATAGAATAGGATAGAAATATTTTTTTCGTGCCACTTGCTCAAAAATGACATTCTATGCCACAAAAAGCGAACATAACAATAGTCATTTTTAATCTGTTAAAAACAGGGAAAGAAAATTGTACTGAATTTTATTCATCCTCTAGGGGGAGAATGTGATTTAATTTGGAATACTTACCGAAATTTATACTGAACTACATCTGTGTTTACACCATTGAGTTTGTATATTAAGCATTATACATCTTTTTGAAAAAGGAATACGCATTTATTATGCAATTATAGTTATGATTATTAAATAAAATTACGAAAACGGACGAGGCCGTATGAGCTTGATGCCTTTGCTTTTCCGACAAAAAAATATTAGTCTAGGAATTTGCCGCGTTTTTGTTTTCTTCAAATACATAAACGTTAAGTTTATTTTAATTTATTTTTATAAATAAGTTAATGTTCTAAAAATACGTTACGATGTTAAATCAAAGCGACAGTGACAGTGAATTGTCGGATTCCATCAGTGCAAATCCTCAGACGCATCCTCAGAACAGAGAAATACTCAAATCAACTCATCAACAATAAATGTACCAAACAAAAATGTAACTCTCTCTATCAATAATTGTACCAATGTTTCGAATGTTAACTTTTACTTTTAATTGTCATTATCTATCTTTCTTATAAATAAAAATGAATGTTGGTAAGCGCATGACTCAAAAATGGATGGACCAATTCGCTCAATTAATTTTTTTGTATGTTCCTTAAGTTCCACGGAAGGTTTTAATACAAAAAAAAAACAAAAAACTAACTTCACGCGGACGAAGTCGCGGTCATCAGCTAGTTTTTAATGAATGCTTATCTCATATTATTATTGTGTTAATTTTTTCGCAAATGGTACGAAAAGTAGAGTATTTTCGTCGGTGATAAAGCTGTCTTAGTCTTGGGTGAACTTAAATCCCTCGCTACACTTAGGCGACGTTTTAGCATAGGCGTGGCGTTGCACGTCGCGCGGCGCGTCGCTCGCTCGCTCTCGCTCGCCCTCATACCTTGGCCATATCGCGCGACCGCTCACGCGACTCGACGCCGCACGCGCCGCGCAAAGCCACGCCTATGTTAAAACGTCGCCTCAGGACTCGTCTTAAATCCCTCGCTTCGCTCGTGATTAAGGTTTTTATCACCCTCGCTACGCTCGGGACTAAACCTCCAGTCCTTCGTTGCGCTCGCGATTTAAATCGTCACCCGCGACAGAAGACACTGCTTTATCCCCTTGGTTAATAATCTACTATTATTCAAATTAACTTTTACAAGTGCTTTTGAATAGTCGATGAATCTACCACTGGTTCGGAATGCCTTTCCTGCCGAGAAGAACCAGCAAGAAACTCGGCGGTTGCTCTTTTCAAAACAAATTTACAATACAGTAAATACTATGCTATAATATGCAGTGTTTCCACAATGAGGGAAGTTCCAAAAATGCATACCGACTAACTTCTATCTTAAGATGGGCAGACATAAAGTAGCCCCACTCCCGCCGGCGGCACCCGTTCACGAGCATGACGCATGACCCAGCCATTGCTTCGCTCGACCATATTTGAGGGAACGTAACAACCCGCATCACACGACACCACCACAGAAATGTTTAAAGAGTGCGTGACATACTTATGCTACCCATGTTAAGGCATCGAATTGAATAGGCAACCTAACTTTTGCATACAGGGTGGGCCAAACCAGGTGGATATAAAATTTTTTTTAGATTGTTCACTTAGGTGCCTACCAGGACCCGGAAGGAAAAAAATCGGTTCCCACCCGATTACGAGAAAATTTTTTTTATTGAAAATTTTGGAATATCATTGCTTTGACGAACTTTTAATTTTTTTTTAATTTTTCCAGTGACAATTTCCGCAATTATTTTATGGAATATCTTTACCTAATAACTGTACTCTCTTAGAAAAAAATTCCAGTCTGGTTAGCTGGTTTTAAGAGCATTAAATTTTAAATTATTTCAAGAAAATTAAGTTCACCGTAAATCTACAGAAAACTTTAAAATTCCATTAAAAATAAAAAAAGAGGTTCATAGCCCTGGTGATTTTTTAAAAACTGTAGCAACTTATGTTCTTTCGATTGCCAAAAGAAAAATTGTATGTCAATGTGCCGGATAAAAAGTTATGATTTTTCAAAAGTCTTCGTTCCTCATTCGTGTAAATAACGACCTTATTGAAAAAAATGTTAATTGTTTGTGGAGACTGCAGTATGTCCTTTAATTTTAACTGCCTCGTTGGTCTCGTGTTTGACTGCGGCCGACGAGGTCCCGGGTTCGAGTCCCGGGTCGGACCATATCAAGTATTGGGGTTTTCCGTAAGAAATTCTCAGTACTAGCACGGAGTTAGGAAGTTGGCGTTGTTTCACCCCTGTACCTTGGAGTAAAGCCGTTGGTCCTGCGCCTAATCTCTCTCCGCCTGCGCCTAATCTCTCTCCGTTCGTGTTGAATTTTCCATCCTATCGGGCTATGAGAGTAAAGAAACAGAGAGTGCACCTGTGTTCGCGCACACACTTGTGCACTTTATTATCTCCTGCACAGATGGTTAATCTCTCTGGAGGTCACCGTGGTCGAAATTTGGTCGGGAGGACATTAATCCTTTAATGATGACCGACGGTATCTACATTTTTAAGAGAAAGAAAAATAAAACAATGTTGTATTTTTCCGAATTTCCGGAGAGAGATTAGGCGCAGGACCAACGGCTTTACGTGCTCTCCAAGGTACGGGGGTGAAACAACGCCAACTTCCTAACTCCGGGCTAGTACTGAGAATTTCTTACGGAAAACCCCAATACTTGATATGGTCCGACCCGGGACTTGAACCCGGGACCTCGTCGACCGCAGTCAATCACGACACCAACGAGGCAGTTAAAATTAAAGGGCATACTGCAGTCTCCACAAACAATTAACATTTTTTTCAATAAGGCGTTATTTACACGAATGAGGAACGAAGACTTTTGAAAAATCATAACTTTTTATCCGGCACATTGACATACAATTTTTCTTTTGGCAATCGAAAGAACATAAGTTGCTACAGTTTTTAAAAAATTACCAGGGCTATGAACCTCTTTTTTTATTTTTAATGGAATTTTAAAGTTTTCTGTAGATTTACGGTGAACTTAATTTTCTTGAAATAATTTAAAATTTAATGCTCTTAAAACCAGCTAACCAGACTGGAATTTTTTTCTAAGAGAGTACAGTTATTAGGTAAAGATATTCCATAAAAAAATTGCGAAAATTGTCACTGGAAAAATTAAAAAAAAATTAAAAGTTCGTCAAAGCAATGATATTCCAAAATTTTAAATAAAATTTTTTTTCTCGTAATCGGGTGGGAACCGATTTTTTTCCTTTCGGGTCCTGGTAGGCCCCTAAGTGAACAATCTAAAAAAAATTTTATATCCACCTGGTCTGGCCCACCCTGTATACTATGGGCTGTATACTTTCGATTGGTGTAGAATTTATCCATTAACCAAACCGGTGAAATATAAATTTAAAATTAATTAAAAATATCCTGGACTGAGCTAGGCAACCCATCTATATCTATATCTATATAATATAATAAAACTGTAACAGGTCCAATTCTGTACATTGAAGATATTTTGAAAATTTTTGTTTGAGGGCACTCTACAATCGATACTGAAGCCAAAACAATTCTTTTTTAATTTTTTGTCTGTCTGTCTGTGTATCTTGGCCGCGCATCACGCCGAAACTACTGGACGGATTTAAATGAAACTTGGCACGATTTAAGTTAATACTACGAGGTATAATATAGGATACTTTTTATCCCGAAATTCAGCACGGTTCCCTTGGGAGAGGGGCTGAAAGTCAAAATGAGTATTTCGCTGTAATTCATTAAGGCGTATTCCGATTTAATCCATTCTTTTTTTGTTAGAAAGCAGGTTCTTTAGAGATTGTCCTGTAATTATTTCAAGGTCTTCAATTTCGTAGTTCAGAAATTATAGACATCACAATCTTCAGTATAGGTCCAAATAACTTGAACCCCGTATTCTACAGGATACTTTGAAAGAACGGCTCATCTTAAGCTGGGAAGCGTAATTTATCGTATATAGCCATCGTGGATACTATTTTGTCAAAGTCAAACTACTCCAAAGGCGTCAGATTTTGCCAAACGATCATTAAACCTACATACTACATAGTATAGTCTAGGCAACGGGGCGGTCTGTTGTATGGAGACCCCCACATCAAATCCTCAGTCAATGAAATTTGGCAGGGTTGTTGTATGGGATGACCCAAAAATCACACAAAAATATCCAAAGAAAAATCCATGCGGAAGTTAGGTATTTATACCTAAAAGTACAAATAGCTCAATATTTTGAAATAAATAATTTCTCCGTCCAATTTTTTTTTACCAAACTAATTATTAGCCTTAATAAGAGGTACTTGATAAAAATCCAAAACTTTTTTCAAACGGAACTGTCACTTTTTAAAGAGGTTTCCTTTTTTGTCCGTAAATTAGACCGCAAAATTGCTCAGTCAATTTTTTATTTTTAAATGTCCTTAAAATGTAATTTAGCATAACGTGTAAGAAAATCCAAAAAAAAATCCATACCAAAATCTATTTATCTTACTTCAACTGAAAATTGTTTATAACTCGGTATGAAAAATTTCTCAATCCAATTTCTTTTTTTTATCATAGTAGGTAGTCACATTTACACTCTTATCCTAAATATCCAAAAAAAATATCACGAAGAACATCGATATTGAAACAGATTTTTTGAAATCTAAACTGCGTTTTCGCGATAATGCACCTTAATTCTTGAATCATTGGGTATAGTTTAGCATGCGCGAGCGAAGCGACTTCACAAAATAATATACATGTTACTACATGCCTTCTACAATGCTAAATATTGAACATAAACGTGTAACTGAATATTAATTTATTTGTACAAGATAAATGAGCTTAAATAAGGGCTCATAAATTTTGTTTTTTGTAAGCTTATGTCTAGGTAAGTAAATTAAAATAAAAAATTAAGTGGACTCGGGGACGGGGACATTTTTTATCAACTTATGCAATTATAATATTTATGCAATATTTTTTTTTTGCATACTAAAAACTATGCAAAAAATAATTATAAAACAAACAAACAAGAAAAGCGCACTGTCACTAGTTCGCGAGTGAGATTCGAACCTGCGACATCATACACGGTAAAGAAAGCGGCCGCTCGCCCACTGCGCCGAACAGAGCTACTTGTGAACCTCTAAAATGTTGAACGCTTACTGAACGACGGTGTTAGGTTTATTTTCGTTACGGAATTTCTTGATTCGGTCGCCGCGCTCAAACTGTTTGTCCTAGTTCAAAGGCCGCGATAAAAGCTATGCAATCACTTAAAATTCAATTTTTTTTCATTACTTGGATTTGAGGAAATAAAGGAGGAAATGCATTAAATATATTTTGTTTAAGTACGTATTTGGCACACCAGTTTGCAAACTGTTTAAAGCTTATTGCTAGACAGTTTATGCAACTAATATCGACGCTGGAAATTTCAAATGTCGTAAGGGACATTCTGTTGTAAGTACACTTGATTCACCATCGAACTTGAAATTTGTCTCTCTATCGATCTGTATAATTATTAAAATTTTGATATCTCTTATAAATAAGGACTGGAGAAACGAAATGTAATACTTTGTAGTAAGTAACAAAAAAATAAAATTTTAGTTAGTATACTTAGATCAAATTTTAGATTCTAATTTTCTTGTACTAGCTTTTTGTAATGTCGTAATTCATTTCAAACTGTCTGGTTTCCATGCTGTAACGCGTCTACAAAAATTAAAAATTCTTTACGATGTAAAATCTATTTTGGTATTTAAAAATATTGAATTAACATTGACGTAAGTAGCGACGAATTGATATCGACGCTGGAAATTTCAAATGTCGTAAGGGACATTTTGTCCTAAGTACACTTGATACACTACTGAACTTGAAATTTTTATCTCTATCGATCTGTATAATATTTCAAATTTTGATATCTCTTACAAATAAGGACTTGAGATACGAGATGTAATATTTGTAGAAAGTAATAAAAAAAGTAAAATTTTTGATCGTATAGATCAAATTTTAGATTCTGACTTAGTAAATATTTTCACGATCGCTTCGCTCGCGAAAATTTCCATTACAGATTGATATTTTAGGTATCAAGTATGGAATACATAGCTGCGTAGTAGGGCCGTTAATCACTGGCCTATATCATTGAGCTCAAGGTACCAACTCCTCAATCCTGGTGCTGCTGGGCTTCGGCCCACTAGACTCAGCTAGCCTTAATTAAATCATTGGGTTGTTAAAATAATCAAGGAACTGACACAATATTGTAGAGATTTGTAGGGGCGGCAAAATTTGAATAGCCTACTGGCGGCAAATGTGTAAATCTGGTGTGCGTTGCGCCTCCGTTTGTTTCGACGTTTCTTATATGCCCGTCCGACTTCAACATACGTATAGAAACAAAGATTATATATGTAATTTATAGAGGCGTTTGAAGTTAGTTTTTTAAAATCGTTATTATTTTAAGCTTTTTAGTGGCCTAGGAGTGCAATATCCTGCAGCATCAGGTCTGATTTTCAGGTCAGGTGATAGAATCTGGAGTTCGTGGTGTAGTCCAACTAAAGGTAATTGGTGTTTACAATATGAATTCACAATCAAAAATTCCTAAATTCTCACAGCTTAAGAGTACAGCACCCTGCAGCATCAGAATTGAGGAGTTGGGGCCTCGAGTTTAACGATGTAGTCTATGCTTGATACCTTTTACTTACATTATTAATACACAATCGATATTTTCTAAATCTTCATAGTTAATAGCAAACATTTTTTTTTAATAAAAAAATGCGAATCGGTCTGAAATCTCGAAGAAATTGGTGTACATACCTGCATGGAAAAAAATATGAGCCGATTGCGCGCCGATATAAACTTCCTTTTTTTGAAGTCAATTATAAAGTATCTATATATTTAAGAATCGACCTTAGCCTAAACGACACAAACAGCAAAAGGCGTTAGTTTAGTTTATTTACAAATAGCAAAAGCTCTTTGTTAATAAACTAAGTCAATTTAGAAAAAATACATAGAAGAAGTGTCTCAATGAAAATTAATGATTGTTAAAAATCAATGGAAGAAGAGTCCAACATTTCAAATGCACCAAAAATCTTCTAAAGATGTAAGAATTGAATTGGAACCTGAAATATCTGTAGCAAAATGCAATGATCTGAAAAGTTTAATG
Organism: Oeneis ivallda; assembly: GCA_029955525.1. Lineage (NCBI taxonomy): Eukaryota > Metazoa > Arthropoda > Insecta > Lepidoptera > Nymphalidae > Oeneis > Oeneis ivallda. Next base: position 15,001,168 of record JARPMR010000026.1, on the reverse strand, counting down.
CAAATATAGAACAATATCAATACGGTTTTATACTTCAAATGTTCTAAAAAACTAAAGTTATCAAGCAATAAGTTGTCTTCTATTTAAGAGTACTACTATTTTCTATTTATTGTCATCGAACCAATTTTGACAAGCGACTCACGTCATTAATCTGATAATTTTATAAGCTTTATATCATGAATTAATAGCTGAGTGAACAAGACTTTTCAGGCAGTTACGACAAAATTACTTCTATTATACTATTAGGCTTAAGGTGTAAGATTCTTTTGACGTGATAACGTCTTATAAATCGACTAGTGGACTCGCCCCGGCTTCGCACGGGTAGGCTACAAAACAAACACAATGGTATAATCTAGGGCCTGGAGGTTAATGATAAAGTCTATGTCTATGGCTAAAACCCTCATATAAATATGGAATGCCTGTATTCGATCGTTGTCCTTTACGTGAGTGACTTTTGCTGCTACCCGTGAAGCATTATGTCCTCTATCTCCTATAATATTTATCAGATCTTCATCAAAATTAGAAAAACTATGCCTGATATTATACACTTTTAAATAAAGAAAGAATTATTAAAATCAGTTCATATTTGACTGAGTTATGGAGTAAAATCAACAATAATTTCATCCCCTATCCTGGAGTAACCTTATGTTTTATCGGGATAAAAACTATCCTATATGTTGACCCGAAGTATCAGCTAAAGCTATACCAAATTTCATTTAAATCCGTTCAGTAGTTTTCGCGTGATGCGCGAACAGACAGACAGACAGACAGACAGACAGACAGACAGACAGACAGACAGACAGACAAAAATTAAATAAAAATCTGTTTTGGGTTCAGTATCGATAATAAAGCATCCCCCAGTTAAAAGGAGGATGGCGAATTTTGACCCAGTACTTTTAAAAACCGTTCAGATTCAGGAATCATTTAATTTTAATTAATATTTTTCAAAGTATTTTTCTGTGCAAACCCCATATTTTTAGAAGTTGGGAATCAAAAATATAATTATTCACAATTACACATAAATAACCATTCTAATTGCAATACTTATCATTTTAAGGAGTAAAGAATAAAAACTAACCTGTCAAAACTATTATGTCAATGTCAATTGTCAAATCAATAAATTAATGTCATTCGTGGTTAGTTTATTTCATCTTAATTCCTATAGTTTGTAAAATATAGCTTGAGTCCTGTGACAGTTGTCAGATTAACATAAATAGGTCTGGGAAAATGTTGAAAATCCATCATAATGATATCGATATTAATATTAACTAGCTACAAATGTATATTATTATATTTTCATTGATACTATAATAGGATAATTATTTCTAACTACTTTACTATTATAATTAAATCAAACAAAAGGGATAAAGGTTTCAAAGTGTATTTAATTAAGCAGTGGTACACAACCCAAATCATCGTCACTATCATCACATTCGGAGTCGCTAGAGCAGTCTTGCAGATTAATTATAAATTCTTATTCCGATTTAACGTTAATATGTAGTGCCCGTTAGTTATAGACTTTGGTTACGATAACAAAAGGAACGTCACTATTAATGTGCATAAACCAATAAAGTATGATATTTTTCGCGTACATTCTTCATACACTAAATTATTGAACTTCATAGGCGTCATTTGGATGACATCTGTCACAGGACTCAAGCTATATTTCACAGAGTATATAGTTAAATGGCTTATTTCATGGAAGTAGGAAGATTATTGTCGTAATTCCTAGTTCCATGGTTTATTTCGTAATTCTTTCGTTTTGTTGTGGTTATAGACATATAGATGGCAGCAATATAAATTACATAGTAAGTAGGTTAGCTGTTTAATGTTTAAAAGAAAGCGTGTTCTCTTTGGTATATTCAGACAATGATCTTCAGAACCTATTAGATTTTTCAAAGCTATTAACGTTAATATTAATACTAGTGGTTCGCCCCGAACTGAGACCTCGCGGTAACGGTATCCCATGATTATTCATTCAATCGATACATGATAACCAAAACTGACATTATTATTATGCCCGTTTTCACCAAACATACCTAAATCATCCCCTAAGTAGGAGTCTCTTAACGTAGGTAGCTCCTAAATACAATCCTAAGTCCTAACATCCGTCCCAATATCCTTTTAGGTGTCCCGTACAGGATCGTGATAAATAAGTTGACAGAAAACATCAATCACCTAACTTATAGGTAGCCCGTAAAGGTTAGGGAACGTTAGTGAAAACATTGAATTATTATGTAGGTACTAACGAGTGAAACCGGGTTACGGGCATCTGTACAAATCGTCATCTATCGACGCGAATAGAAAATATACAATATTTAACTAAAATTTAACTAAAAAATAATTTTAATTGAATAATATGGTACAAAAAAAATTACAATACAATTATTGTATTATAATAAGTAACTAAATAATAATGGTCGACGCAAAACTGTTTTGGGATAGGTCGTTAGTCGTAACTCGTAGTTCCATGGGAATAGTTACTGACTGCGCCATCTATTAGCATTATTGTGAAGCTATGTTGATGCTATATGAATTACTGATGTACATTAAAAATTAAATAATCTCGTTTCTTTATAATATTCATATAATTTTAGTATTTGTTGTTCAAGTACAGGATATAAGTGACCTAAAAACATAAAATCAGTTTGAAAATCCATAGCGGATTTTCTTAGGGAGCGTCTTCAAGCGAGCGTATAAAATCGCCACTTTGAAAGCCCCCCATTTCGTCAATTTTAAGGGAAAAATTAAAAAAAAAATATTTTTGTACTCAGTTCAAAATTATCTTTAAAATGATACGTAACAATTTTATGTAACGCGATATTTTTTTTTTTACTTCGCATTCGCTTCTATGAGAGCCCCCCTGAAATAAAGATTTTTATAACTTTTTAAGCCATTTTCGGCTGGAGGCCATCGGTTTACATATTATATCTAAATTTGAAGTAATTACGTTCAGTAATTCAAAAGTTATAAGGCTCTGACAGACGGACGGACGGACGGACGGACGGACGGACAAGTGCAAATCGCTCTAGTTAACTCAAAGACCTTCGCTTCGCTCGGTCGATTATAATATTAACATTAATATATGGTGATTTGCCTTAAAAATAATTCAATGGAATCATAACCTCATTTTTAACAATAGTAGTAGTAATACTGAATATTTTTTTTTCTCCCAACTTTATTTGATTGACTTTGATTAACTTTTTTGTTAGTCTGGTTTACTAGAACAAGTATCAGAAGTTTGATTCGTGAACGTGGGCCGCAAGTCTGGGTCAGAAACACTATGGCGGTTCGCCAAACTCCTTTTCAAAATATATTAAATGTACAGAAATCTTCCAGTTACAGTTTTATTATAAGTATAGATGAACACCGTCTGCACGCACGAAAAAGTGTCACGTTCTACCTGAGCCTGAGGGTGAAAGCGAGAGCGCGGAACAAGCGATAGAGAGGCATGATCGGCCCAAGCGTTGGCTTGTGACACATTTATTCATCGATGTTTCTTAATGACGTTATCACGTAAAACTATGGTCCGTAAACCGACTTTACAGACAACCAATTTTTTTTATTTTATTCCAAAATTTTTCGATATTATTATATTAAATTGATTATTCATATTTTTTTGTTATAATATACAAGATGATGCCCGCGACTTCGTCCGCATGATTTAAGGTTTTTTTGATTCCCACGGGAACTCTGTAATTTTCCGGGATAATAAGTAGCCTATGTGTTAATCCTATTTATAAGCTATCTCCATTCCAAATTTCCGCCAAATCGGTTCATTCGTTGTAGCGCGAGCGTGAAAAAGTAATAAACATCCATCCATACTCCCTCACAAACTTTCGCATAGTCATCGCATCGCATAGTAGGAACTAGGATAGTAGGATATACTGCATCACAAAAAAAAAAATTTTGTGATGCAACAACAAATTTACGATTTTCGGATTTTTTCCTTTACTTGTGCTACATGACATTGCTTCATGCCAAATTTCATGATTCTTGGTCAACAGGAAGTACCCTCTAGGTCTTGCGAGTGTTAAAATATGCGGCATAGACGGCCATAAAAGGCCGTATCTTTTAATTGCGTCGACTACTTTGTCACAGCTACAAGGGATTGCAGACCTGAGTATTTGATACTATTTTCAACTTGATACCCTCCACGTGTTCCTGAGAAAAAGGGTATTGACAGACGGACAAGGGTTCCATTTTTAGTACGGAGTACGGAACCCTAAAAATGAGAGTTATGACAGTTTAAAAGGTAAAATTTTGTTTGGTCCTCCTGAAAATTAGGGGTTTGTCGCTTACAAAATTTGAAATTTCCAGCATCGATGTATCGGATTACACACGGACCTCGGATTACAAAGGGCGTAAAAGACATTTTGGCCAAAACTTGAAATTTTTAATGGTATCATACTCAGTTTTTTACGCTCTTTCGATCTGTCTTATTTACGTCTCAATATTCGCTAAAAATGTCGTTTACGACCTAGATTTTTGGTGTTCTTAAACATGAATTTTCGAATAAATAGGTCACTACTAATGGTACTTCACTATGTAATGCATACATAGCATAATATCTATTAAGTATATTGTAAAAGTATATTGTAAAAGTATTTTGAAAAGAGCAACTGCCGAGTTTCTTGCTGGTTCTTCTCGGCAGGAACTCTACGGCTACTAACCTCGTATAGGCTGACTGACATCTGGGACATCTTCGGTATAGTTCATAAATAATTGATGATTGATTGAATGAATGATGAATGAATGAATGAATGATTGATTGATGATAATTGATAATAATTGATCGTCATAGTCACCGTCGTTGGCAACAGTTTTTGATTGACAATTGCACTGTCGATTCAACGAAATACAGTCGATTATCGAGTGCAGGCTCGCGTCACCGTAGAAAAAATATGTCGATATAATAGGCAGATAATATGTTGGGTCTCGTGACGTCACCACGCTCCTGCTTCCCTTGATGGATTAAATATAAAATATTTCTATCTAAAATTTTCATAGTTTTTAATGCGCTTGATTATTTTTTTGGATATTTTGATACTTGATACAAAAAAAATAAAAGTAATCATATCAATTAAAAAAATGGATGGAGAAATTTTGCACTGTGAGTAAAAAGGTAGTTTTTGAAAAAAATATAGTCTCTTGGTATATTGTTTGGATTTTCAAGTTGTAGGTACAAAACGGCTATAAAAGGACATTCCAGTGAAAAAAATTCACAGAGCAATTTTTCGCTGCAAGTTACATTAAAAAAACTTATTTTTCAAAATTTAGTGGTTTCAACTAGGAGTATATTTTGGATATTTTATATTTTGTTTCTAGACTTTACATGAATGTTTCAGGTGAAGAAAGTTTTTACCGAGCATTTTGTCGAACTGAGATATTAAGCATAAAAGAGTTTAGGTAAAAATACCTATCTTCCGTTCTAATTTTTTTTGGATATTTATAAAATACGTTTAACTACTGATACTTTATCATTCTGTAAAGTTTCGTCGCCTGAGGAATTGCTGTTGGGGTCCACTAGCTTCATTGCCTAGACTAGTAGGTATGGATGTAATACATCGTATGGACGTAATATTACAGTGTTTTCCTATGTAATTTAATATTCTAATCATACTTACTAATATTATAAATGCGAAAGTGTGTTTGTTTGTTGGTTTGTCCTTCAATCACGCCGCAACAGAGCCACGGATCTACGTGATTTTTTGCATGGGTATAATTGAGGACCTGGAGAGTGACATAGGCTACTTTTATCCCGGAAAATCAAAGTGTTCCCGAGGGATTTTAAAAACTAAATCCACGCGGACGAAGTCGCGGGCATCAGCTAGTATGCAATATATTTTTGATTAAAAAAACCAAAAAATTAATTAAGAAACAAAGGGTCCATACTAAAAATATAGTATTGAGAAAGGAACGTTCACATTTATTGACTAAACTTGAGACTTATTGCTCATCTTTGACTGAAATCAGAGCAAAATATGAGGTGGATGTTCAACGTTTGAATGATCAAATTTTAAGCTTGAATGATTCCCTAAAGAAAGTTACCATTGAGTATGAGCGGTCACAAAGTCAGATCCATGAGCAAATACTGGCAGCCGATGAGTTGTTAGCCCTAGGTAATTATAATATGGCGCGCTTTGAGTCATTGACAAACAAGTGTCAATGTAATCACATACCTATGGCTAGCAACGATTGCAATAATAGTACAATACTCCCTGAAAAATTGGCTTCTCATCCTGAGCAGAACACAGCAGTACCTATAGATGGTCAGTGCAGGAAACTACAAAATAGTCAACATAATAGTAATATATCAGTAAATTCTTTGCGGCAAAGAACATTTGTAGTTTCTGATGAGATGGGAAAAGACTTTGGCCATTTACTCGGTAATAACTTGCAACAACAGGTCCTCAACATATGTAACCCTGGGGCCCCCTATGAACATATAATTAAAAATATTAAGGCAAATTGTTTAGATAAGTACAGTACAGTTGTTTTGTTAATTGGTGACAGCCTGAAAATACTTAAAAAAGATGTATTAAGAAGCTTTGAATATAAGCCGGCGCGTACGCCAGTTGCTATCGGCGGCCGGCGCGTCACTCGTAGTCGTTAGTCCAGTTCCGACCGCTACCAGCAGCGCGCGCGCGCACCTCGCCGCTCCGCTCGTTCGAAGTGAAAATTCCCGCGATGTTTTTTTCGAAAGATGGCGCCAACTTGAAGAATTTTTCCTGGTGACTTCTTCTCAGGTGAGTTTTCTTTCAGTGTCATCGATGATCACACAAATGTGCAGATTGGTTCATTGAGGAGCCTTTTCCTTTTTCCGAGATGAACTCTGCTTGCTCCTGTTACAGTTGCTACACGAAGAAACGACATCTTCTTTACGTTCACCACGTGAGCTCTTGTCCTTTTCAGGGCAAACTCACACCTTCCATATCCATGGTGTTCGTATAGAAACAAGCGATGTCGATAAAAAGTTATTTACATACAATCTGTGTTTTATTTCTCTCCTTTAATAAAGTGAATTCCTTGTGTACTTATTTCTCTCTTATTCCTTTCCTTGCTCCCGGTAATTGAGGTAGATCCCCGGTAATATTAATGGGGATCGGTAACATGGTAACTGTCCTGGTATTTGTAAAAAAGGTAAATAAATAGGTAATAGGTAAATAGGTATTTGGAAAAGGTATGGTATATACAAAAGGTATTTTTGGCGGGAAATGGTGAGCTGCGGATGACGTCAGCGTAAGTATCGTAAGTATTATTACCTATATGTGCTAGGTAGGCACAGTATCTCCCATCAAGCGAAGCGTACATTTTTTTTCACGATGCGTCCGCTTCTCGTGGTGATGTAGGGTGTAGGTACACTCGCTTGAGCCGGGTTCATTGAGCCGGTCGTTGCCTTCGTACTCTGTGTTCCGCTGGTAACTGGGTCATGGCTCACTGAACTCGAGCTCTTGCTTTTTAATGTAGTATTCTTGTCGCTTGCGCTTGAGTCTTCTTCGTTTAGTATGTAGGCAGGCTTGAGTCTATCCAATGATATCACGGTGGTTCGTAGGGGTAACTGTATCTTGAAATATTTTTCGTGGCGCTTCAAAACTTGATAGGGTCCGTCGTACGGCGGTGTTAATGGTGGTCTGACTGTATCGTTCCGTACGAAAACGTGCGTGCATGTAGCTAGGTCCTTGTGCACGAATGTAGGTCTTGATGATGTCATCGCGCGTTGTGTAGGTATTAAGGAGTTCATTGTTTCACAGAGGCGTCGTACGTAGTCCGCATCTTCAATATTCGACTTTGTAGGTACGAAGAAATCAGATGGTATTCGTAGTGCTGCGCCGTAGGTCATCAATGCAGGGCTGAGATTATCTTCTTCACGCAGCGCGGTACGTAGACCTAGTAGCACAGTGGGTAACTCTTCTGTCCAGGTCGTCGATGCGCCTCTTGCCATGAGTGCTGCTTTTAGTGTGCGATGTAGTCGTTCGACCTTGCCGTTTGCCTGCGCGTGGTAACTGGTTGTACGTATTCTTGATATTCCCCATTTCTTCAGTAGCGTGTTGAATAGCCTCGATTCAAAGCTCTGGGCTCGGTCACTTGTGAGGCGGTCTGGAACGCCAAACCTGATGATCCAATTCTCATAGAGAACCTTCGCTAAACTTTCTGCGGTGATCTCTTGAACCGGTACAGCTTCAGGCCATCTGGTGCATCTGTCTATTATGGTGACACAGTACTTGCAGTCGTTGGATAATCGTAGCGGACCCACGACGTCAATGTGTATATGCTCGAAACGTTGAGAAGGTGGAAATTCCGCCAGGGGAGTGACGACGTGGCGATGCACCTTGCTGCGTTGACAGTTGATGCAAGCTTTTGCCCATGTTGCTACTTCTTTGTTCATGGCTGGCCAGAAGAACTTCGATGCTACTTGTTTCCGGGTCGATCGTACTCCAGGGTGGCATAGACCGTGTTGCGCTTTAAATGCAGCAAAGCGGTATGCTTTAGGTAGGTACGGCCGGGGCGATGCAGTGGATAGCTCGCACGTGATTGGTCGATCGAGTCCGGGAAGAGTTATTTCGGCAAACTTCAAGTTAGGTTTTTTCTTCAAATTCTCCAATTCTTCATCGTTGCTCTGGTCTATTGCGAGTTGATTGTAGTCTAAGATGCTTGGGCTCTGGATGTCTTCGATGCGTGATAGGGCGTCGGCAACTGGATTTTCTTCACCTTTGATGTATTTGATTCTCGAACAAAACTGTGATACGAAATGTAACTGTCGCTCGCGTCTAGGCGTGTCGCTACTGCTCGCTGGCCTACTGAGTGCGAAAGAGAGAGGCTTATGATCGGTGAGTATCGTGACTTCGCATCCCTCGATCAATCTCCTGAAGTGCTTTACAGCTGTGTACATAGCTAATAATTCGCGATCGTACACACTGTAGCGATGTTGCGTGGGACTCATTGTTTTCGAGAAAAATGCCAACGGTTTCCAGTGGTTCTCAACCTTCTGTTGAAGCACTGCACCCAAACTGTGATCAGAGGCGTCTGTCATGATAGCGAGTTCGCAGCCAGGAACAGGGTAGCTTAGCGTTGTTGCTTCGGTGATGCTTTGACGGCATTTTTCGAAGGCTTCGTTAGCTTCTGGTGTCCATTCTATTGGCGTTTTGTCATTCTTTTTCTTGTTGTGAAGAAACTTGTTGAGTTCGTGTTGATGTTCGGCTTGATGTGGTAGGCAGTCTCGGTAGAAATTAATCATGCCTAGGAATCGACGTAACTCGACGACAGTCTTCGGTTTCGGATACGTAGATATTGATTCGATGCGTTCCTTCGTAGGTTTTATTCCGCTGGCGGAGACTTCGTAGCCTAGGAAGTTGATCGTTTCTACTCCGAATTGACATTTGTCGACGTTGAGTGTGACGCCGTATTTGTCGAGACGTTCTAGGACTTGATGGAGAAGCTTCTGATGTTTTCCTTCGTCTTCGGAAAATAAGAGAATGTCGTCAACAAAACAAAAGCAGTCTTCTATGCCTCGGAGAACTTGATGCATGAATCGTTGAAATGTTTGACTGGCATTTCGAAGCCCGAAAGTTAAGCATGTGAACTCATATAAACCGAACGGAGTGATCAACGCTGATTTTTGCGCGTCTTCTTTGCTCGCCATAGGTATCCAGTAGTATGCCATCTTGAGATCAAGTTTTGAAAATATTTTCTTGTTGTTGAGTGAGTACGTGAAATCTTGAATTCGCGGAATAGGATAACGATCCGGTTGCGTCACTGAGTTTAATCTTCGGTAGTCGCCGCACACGCGAAGTCCGCCGTCTTTCTTCTTAACGACATGTAGAGGACTGGCCCATGGACTTTTCGATGGTCTGCAGATGCCAAGTTCCACCATCCGTTCAAATTCGGCTTTTGCGGCTTTGTATTTATCGGGCGGTAGAGGGCGGGCGCGAGCGGAGAGCGGAGGACCTGTTGTTTCTATGTGATGTACGACGTCGTGCTTGGCTGGTTGCTTCAAAGACATGGGTCGCAGTACGCCAGGATATTGCTTCAAAATGTCGTGGTACTGCTGATCGGAACTCACGATGCGAATGGACTCAGCTTTTGTCGATATTTGTATGGCGTCGATGGTGAGTTTAGTTTCGTCGTCAATCAGTTTCTTCTTGTGAAGGTCCACAAGGAGCTTGTAATGACGAAGAAAGTCTGCCCCCAGTATGGATGTCTTCACGTCAGCGATGATGAATGTCCATGTGAAACAGCGCCGTAGTCCTAGGTTAAGCTTGATAGTTCTCTCTCCGTAGGTATTTATAGGTGAGTTGTTCGCCGCGTAGAGCTTGTAGGTATTTGCGACCTTTTTCTTCATTTTTGATGTTGCGGCCAAAACAGATATGTCCGCGCCAGTGTCCACGAGGAAACGTTCGTGTGTGTCGCGATCATGAACACAAAGGCGGTTGCTGTTCTTGGGAACACCGACGTCCGCCACCGTCGGTGTTGATGTTAGTTTTCCGACGTCTTGTTACGTTGAGCGCACGGTGACTCGCAGCGTCTTGCGTTCTTCCCAAACTTGTGATGGTATCGGCATAACCACGTAGGGTCGCCAGGCTTCACACGTGCTGATGATGATCTTGACTGAGAACGTGAACGGTAGCGTCCTTGGAATGGTCGACGAGGTGTTTGGCGCGTGGACTCCCGTGCTCGCAGTTCCGCTACTTCTAGCGTTAGTTTTTCAAGCTTTGACAATATTTCTGCATATGCTGGCTGGTTAGACGGTGCTGCTGGAGGGGTTGGGTGTGAAATTGCTGCTACGGTGTTTCCGGACGTGCTCCCAGCGTACTCCATCATCCTGTCTGCCATCGCTGCGAGGGTATCGAGCGAGGACTCTTTGTTGACGGAGAGCACGCAGCGGCAGTGGGCTGGTATGTGATTTAGCCATTCAATCTTCAGACCCTCTTCTGTGATAAGTCCGTTGTTAAGTTCTCGCATTTTTCGGAGCAGCACGCTGGGTTTCTGGTCCCCGATGTCTAGGCCGCTGATGAGCTTTTGAAAATTCTCGACTTCTGATTTTTCGTATACGGTGAGCAGCCGGTTCTTGACAGCTTCGTATTTTCCGGTTGCCGGTGGACTGTACAGAAGATCGGTGATGTGCTGTAGATCTGCCGGTTCCAGCTTCGACAGGACGTATCGGTACTTTTGGTCATCTGAAGTCTTGAGAGGATCGACGACTGCTTCAAACTGGACGAACCACGCTCTTGGAACGGTGCGCCAAAATGGAAGGAGCCTCGACTGGACAGAAATTGCTGCCAGGTCGGAGAGCTTGGATTCCGTGGCGATTTTCACGTCGGTGGCTTCTTTTTCGGCCATAGTTTCAGGCTTCTTGATTATTCTTGATTATTCTTCTTTTTTCCAGCGTCGGTGGTCACCACTGTAACGGTGTACTGCGAGCAGGTTGGTAAAGAAACCACTTATTGCTTCATGTCGAAGAGTCGAATAATAATTTAATGGGAATGCACTCTCAATTTATACAAACAGGCTTAAAACTAATCACCAATAAAAAACAAGATTAAAATATTTACAATTTTCGTCCACCAATCAGAACGCTTACTTAAAATCAATTAGGGCGTTCGCGCTTCCAGGAAAATCTATTTTTAGACACAAATCTTGTTTCGTTGAACTTGCATTCCTTAGCCATGACGTAATCCTACATAACTCGGCGCGCGAGGGGGCGCGACGCGCGGGGAGGCGACGCCGGCGCGTACGCCAGTTGCTATCGGCGGCCGGCGCGTCACTCGTAGTCGTTAGTCCAGTTCCGACCGCTACCAGCAGCGCGCGCGCACCTCGCCGCTCCGCTCGTTCGAAGTGAAAATTCCCGCGATGTTTTTTTCGAAAGATGGCGCCAACTTGAAGAATTTTTCCTGGTGACTTCTTCTCAGGTGAGTTTTCTTTCAGTGTCATCGATGATCACACAAATGTGCAGATTGGTTCATTGAGGAGCCTTTTCCTTTTTCCGAGATGAACTCTGCTTGCTCCTGTTACAGTTGCTACACGAAGAAACGACATCTTCTTTACGTTCACCACGTGAGCTCTTGTCCTTTTCAGGGCAAACTCACACCTTCCATATCCATGGTGTTCGTATAGAAACAAGCGATGTCGATAAAAAGTTATTTACATACAATCTGTGTTTTATTTCTCTCCTTTAATAAAGTGAATTCCTTGTGTACTTATTTCTCTCTTATTCCTTTCCTTGCTCCCGGTAATTGAGGTAGATCCCCGGTAATATTAATGGGGATCGGTAACATGGTAACTGTCCTGGTATTTGTAAAAAAGGTAAATAAATAGGTAATAGGTAAATAGGTATTTGGAAAAGGTATGGTATATACAAAAGGTATTTTTGGCGGGAAATGGTGAGCTGCGGATGACGTCAGCGTAAGTATCGTAAGTATTATTACCTATATGTGCTAGGTAGGCACAACATGTACAACAAAAGTCAAGTTGCAAGTTTATACTTTGTGCTTTTCCCTACTCTGTCACATTGACCCCAGCACAGAATAACCATATCTATAAGCTTAACTTGCTTTTACATAACCTAACTTATGGTCATAGAGAATATTTTCATTTCTTTAATACCAATAAGTTTATTAAAAAATTTCAATTGACAAGGGATACTATGCATCTACCCTTTAGATATAGGAAACGAATAGCTTCATTAGTAGCTTACAATATACAAGATTCAGCTATTTTTAGCTTGAATGGTGATGGTACATATTGTACACATAATATTGACTTAGTTAGTAATATTACTAATTCAAGTATTTTGACAATAAAATCTATTGATTCAATTTTAGTTGACAAAAGTACATGTTGTACTAACACTATAGACATAATTAGTAGTAGTACTAATCCAAGTTTTTCGACATTAGACTCCAATAGGAATAATTCTAATATTGTTTTAAACTAACCAATAAGACAACAGATGAGCAATATAAGATTAATCTTGTACACCAAAATATACAGGGCTTATCTGGCAAAGAACACGAGATTGAGCTATTTATTAAAGAATTCGATATTGACATCTTATGCCTCACCGAGCATTGGCTCAATTCTCATCAGTTAATTATACATTTTGATAATTATTTATTGTCAAGTGCGTTCTCCAGAAGGACTGCTATACGCGGGGGTTCTTTAATAATAACGCGCAATAACATTAATTGCAAAGAGCGAAAAGACATTGTTAGTCTTTCTATGGAACGCATTATTGAGCTGTCTTGTGTCGAGCTGGACCGATATATTATAGTCTGCGTGTACCGACCCCCCTCGGGCGATTTTGTTCATTTTGAGGAGGTCATGGAGGACGCCTTAGGGCGGCTATGTAGGTCATCAAAGAAAATAGTAATTTGTGGAGATTTTAATATAGATATTTTGCATCACACGCCTATCACAGGAAGATTACTAAACTTGTTTAAAAGTTTCAACCTGGAAAATATTTTTGTTGAAGCTACAAGAATAACAGCGCATTCGGCAACTTGTATTGATAACATTTTCTCTGATTGTAAAATTATCAAAAAATCGATTATCACTTGTTTAAGATCTGACCATTGCGGGCAAATGATATCTATTCCGAGCAGTGAGCAGAATGTAACAAAAGTAGTAAAATATAGGCCAGTTACCACCAATAAAGTAAGGCAATTTAAACAAAATATAGCAGCTGCAATGCCGACGCTTGATGTTGCACAGGGTGGTCCGGATGAAATTTATAGAGAGTTTTTTGATCTATTAAACTCTCAATTTAACTCTGTCTTTAAGGTAATAGAAAAAAGATTATTTAAAAATCTTAAATTTAGTGATTGGGCAACTGTTGGCATCTATAAAAGTAGAAATAGGCTGTTTGACTTGTATGCAGAAAAACAATATAATTATGCCCCCGCGTTTATAGAATATGTAAGAAATTATTCCAAATTGTTTAGAAACGTGTGCATACAAGCAAAGTCACTCCACATAAAACAAAAAATTGTCAATTCAGATAATAAAATAAAAGCAGTATGGGACATTATTGGTGATGAAATGGGTAAGAATAAGATACATTATAATAAACTGGAGCTTAAAATTAACAACCGTGTAATTGACTCCGATATAGAAATTGCAAATACATTTGAGAACTTTTTCAAAAATATACCAGTAACCACGACCAGTTCTCTAAATTCCTCGCCAACAGAAGCCTATAATCTTCTAAGAAGCAATGTCTCTGAGTGCAATAAATTATTTAGGTTTAAACATATTACCCCATATGATATTATCAAAACATTTAAATCATTGCAAAATAAAAAAACAGGAGATCTATGGGGAATATCAGTTAAAATAATTCACAATATCATTGATATTATTGCGCCCTATCTTGCTTTAATTTTTAATAAGTCTGTAGATTCTGGATCTTTTCCAGACCTGATGAAATGTAGTAAATTAATACCTCTTTTTAAATCGGGAAGCAAATGTGACCCGAATAACTACAGACCAATTTCAATTTTGCCAACTCTCAGCAAGATATTTGAAAAAATAATGCTCAACCAACTGCTTCTACACTTTAATTTAAATAAACTTCTTCACCCTGAGCAGTACGGTTTTACTAAGGGTCGATCAACAACCGATGCAGCCGCAACGCTGTTGCAACACATATTCGATGCATGGAATAACTCACAGAATGCCATTGGTATTTTCTGTGATTTATCAAAAGCTTTCGACTGCGTTGATCACGAGACCCTTTTGCTTAAACTGAGCCACTATGGTATTAAAGATTTTGCGCTTAGCCTCATTGCGTCTTATCTTAGTGATCGTGTTCAAAGAGTATGTGTCAATGATGTAAAATCATCCGGATCAGCCTCGGTAATGGGTGTACCCCAGGGTTCTATTCTAGGTCCATTCATGTTTTTGATTTACATAAATGATTTACCACATTTTATACAAAATACTTGCGATATTGTACTATTTGCTGATGATACGTCTTTGATTTTTAAAGTCGATAGGACGAAAGACAATTTTGACGATGTAAATATTGCATTATCTCAAGTTTCTGAATGGTTTACGGCAAATAATCTACTTTTAAATGCTAAAAAAACCAAGTGTGTTGAGTTTTTATTGCCCAACACCAGAACTGTGAGTAAAAATTTAAAGATAAGTAATGAACCCTTGAAAAGTGAGGACTCCACAGTGTTCTTGGGATTAACTCTGGACTCAAAACTGCAATGGGGCACCCATATAGCAACACTTGCTGGCAAGCTTAGCTCTGCTGCTTACGCTGTTAGGAAGATTCGACAGTTAACTGACATAGAAACTGCAAAAATTGTTTATTTTGCATATTTCCATAGTATTATGTCATACGGAATCTTATTATGGGGTAAAGCAGCCGATATTGGAAAAATTTTTGTATTGCAGAAGAGGGCAATTCGCGCAATATATAATTTAAAACCGCGGGATTCCCTTCGAGAAAAATTTAAAGAAATAGGCATTCTTACAGTAGCTTCACAATATATTTACAACAATATAATATTTGTCAGACAAAACATCGTGAATTACAAAAAAAAGGGTGATTTACACGATAGGCAAGTTAGAAATCCGAACAGGCTCGTGATTCCTCGATGTCGCCTTGAGAGGGTCCGAAAGACATTTGTGGGAATGGGCGTGACGTTTTATAATAAAATTCCACAGTCTATCTTAGACTTGCCTTTACACAAGTTTAAGAAATCAGTTAAAACTAATCTTATGAAAAAAGCATATTATGCAATTGAAGACTATTTAGACGATAAAAAAGCGTGGACATAATTCTTTCCAGCGATTCATGAGACAGCAGGTGGTAATTGAACTGTTTAACTATTCTATTGAATGTAAACTTATTTTGAAAAGAGCAACTGCCGAGTTTCTTGCTGGTTCTTCTCGGCAGGAACGGCATTCCGAACCAGTGGTAGACTCATCGACGATTCGAAAGCACTTGTAAAAAAGTTTACTTGAATAAAAAACATTTCTATTCTATTCTATTCTATTCTATTCTATTCTATATTAAATTACATAAAAAATAATGTTTATACTACACCTGCTCGGAACCTCAGTACCTTCTGATTTGCGTCATATCGGAAAAGAGCGAGAAAGAAAATACGTCTTTACGTGGAGACAAATCTGCGGGCTGAAAAAATGTATGAAATTTCATTACTTACGTGCTTTAGCGGGCTGAAAAGTTGTATGAAAATCCATTACACACATGGTTTTTTTCTTAATTTTTGATAAAATCAGTTCAGTAATACCAATACTTAAAAAATTATAAAAAAAATAGAAATCTGTTTCAACAAATAAGACTCATTATTTTCATAGTAAGTACCTAATAAATTAAATAACGAACTAAAAATATAAAAAATAGGAACTAAATGATAAATAATAAATAAATATAATATCATCATAATATTGTCTGGTATGTGCTGGTATCGCTTCTAATAGTTTTATAGCCGCCAGTTGTACCCTTATGTTATTTATTTTGTATATTAGTGTATTTATTTCATTTTCATTTCAATTTTTAATTAATATAATTAAATATAGAAGAATATCATAAAGACGATTTTTTTTATAAGTAGGAATACGCGGTTACAGATTCTATTAGGCTGAATAGGTCATGGATCTTTGCCTGTCCTCAAGAGGGCGAATGAAAAACAACAACAACCTACAAAATTGTTCGCGCTATTTTCTTTGTGTACCAAAAATTATTGTCAAAAAAACAAATTGTTACTGGCCGCTTGCATTTTCTTTGCATTTAAAAAAATTTAAAAAATTCTTTCTTTTGTTTTATCATAATATTGAATTTATAAAATTACCTAGTACTTTTGATGACGCCGCCAGAATTAAAAATTATTTGCTGAAGCAGCGATTGCAAATCTTTTGCCCGAAAAATCCAAAAATAGATACAAAGATAGATAGAAACAAAAGCTTCGTTGTATCTATTTCGTAAGCACGAAGATTTTGTACAATGGAAAAACGAGAAAAATGCACCGTCTTTTTCTGAAAATGTTGTACTCTTTTAACTAACATTCATCTACTCATCCATCTACAAAGCCGGCAACGTCACCAGTGGCAAGTGGCAACTAGACAAGCAGTTGACCCTTTGGAACCACAGCCTTCCACAAGCGCTGTGCCACCAGCACAGGCATTTATCTCGTCAGCTGTTTTGTCTCAGACGTCTAAAACCATTACTTTGTCGAACAAAAACATCACCCTGAGTTTTAATGATTGTACGAATTTCAATATAAACTTTAATTAAAAAATGTCTGTTATTTTCCTCGTAGGTGTAGTATAAAGCACTATGTATCACTCGGGAGAAAGTGCGATTCCTAACTCGGGTGTAATCGGTCACTTTCACCCCTCGTTGAACAATGTACTATTGATCCATTAACCAGCTCGGTGAAGGGCGTTCTATATCGGGATCTTAGACTTAGATTTTTTTTGAATTTTGAATTAAAATTTGAATGAAAAGCTTTAATGATTGTTATTTTAATTTAAAATTTGGTAGGTAGGTTCTTTCTAGGATCAAGACATCAGCAAAGAAAAGGTTTTGAGTAAATCCATCCTAAAGGGGTTGAAAATCCTGTTTAGAAGTCAGTCATGAAAAAAAGTTTACAATTCAATAGAACAGTTATACAGTTTAATTACCACCTACTGTCTCATGAATCGCTGGAACGAATTATATCCACGCTTTTTTATCATTTACTAGCTGACCCAGCGAACTTCGTACCTACCGCCACTACTTATAAATGAAAAATTAGTTAAATTAACATTTTCCAGTGGACCAAATTGTGAATCTAAACCATCCTCGAATCCCCTTGAACTCACACAAAAAATTTCATCAAAATCGATCCAGCTGTCTAGGAGCAGTTCAGTGATATACACACGCACACAAGAAATATGTATATTAAGATATAGTCTTCAATTGCATAATATGCTTTTTTCATGAGATTACTTTTAACTGATTTCTTAAACTTGTGTAAAGGCAAGTCTAAGATCGACAGAAGTTCGTTTCCACTGACTTCGACAGCGACCAAAAAGCTTTGCTACCACGCGGATAGGAAGCTAATTTGGCCCCAATGCGGCTCGTGGGGTTAAAACATGCCCTTTTGAGAACCTTTTTGTAGAACTTGGCATCAGAGTTGAACGCTCTCTTCTTCATATTGATGTCCGGAGATTTAAGGGTACGGGCTTCAGCCCACGCTGCAAACGCTGAGTCCTTACGAGCTGCAGCATCAGCACATTCAGCATTGTACCACCGAGGAACCTTGTTTTTTTTTTATTCAATGACAAGCTAGTTCTCGACTGCGATATCACCTGATGGTAAGTGACGATGCAGTCTAAGATGGTAGCGGGCTAACTTGGAAGGGGTATGGCAGTGAACATTCAACCCATACCCCTAATCGGTTTCTACACGCCATCGTGCCGGAACGCTAAATCGCTTGGCGGCACGTCTGTGACGGTAGGGTGGTAACTAGCCGCGGCCAAAGCCTCCCACCAGATCAGACCAGAGACAATTTAGAAATTATAAATTCCCAAATCGCCCCCGCCGGGAATCGAACCCGAGACCTCCTAGTTATAAGACAACAGCGCTCACCACTGAGCTAGGGAGGTCGTCGAAAACGGGCCATCTAGTGATACGTCAGCATACGGAATAAAGTACTCCATCGCTTGACGCCTTTAAATATCATTCGTCTATGCTTGACGTATAACCTCCGATACGGCTTGCTCATATTCAGGATTTTTTTTATACCCAAATAAGGGAATATTTGTGCCCTGCCAGGAAGAGAAGCTTTGGCGGAGCGACTCTCTTTTATTCATCCTTTACATGACAACATTCATTTAATAATGGTCAAAATAAAACTCCAAGTTTTCACAGTAATTATTTATTTCACTTACAAATTAAAATACATTATGTACTTTCATATACCTATTTAATCAATCAAGGACCTAGAACTAAAGAGTAGTAAGTAGGTAAAGCGAAACGAGCGACATTTCTGTTCCCTGACCAGCACCCCGATTCAGAACATTTCGATAACTTCCCGTTTCGATACGATTAGATATCGATCTCGTATCGAAAAATTTTTGTCGTGCGATTCAGAACGTTCGGTTAGAGAATTCGATTCGATGTCGACTACGGAATCGGCTTCGTTATCGGTATCGACAAGATACATTAAATTACATGTGGATTTACGAAGTTTGTTGTTTTACCAAAATTTCACTTGTTATTAAATTCATGTTAGCACTAAATAAATAGATTTTAATCATTTTCGAAGGTCATTGAAGTAATTATTTAAAATGATAACTTGTTAAATTATTGACGGCCAATTTTCAGCCTCGTCGATAGATGGCGCTAAGTTCATGTTTCATCCCTCTGGGTTCTTATTTTATTTTGTTGTGGTGTACATAATATTATGTTATTTTAATGTTAAAATACGTACAATATGGTAAGTAAACATTTACATACCAAAATCATTCATCATAATCATTTTATACGAAAAACCAGTGAACACAGTACGTAAACAAAAGGATACCGAATGCCCTGTAGCTTTCGATAAGTTACCAACTAAAATTATCGGACGTTCGGAAAATCTTATTCGATAAGGTTGTTGTGAATAGCGTTTGATAGAAGATATCGAACGATATCTACGTCGGTTCGATTCGGTTTCGATTTCGACAACTTCTCTGTCGATACGAGTATTCTGAATTGAAAATTCATCTTATCGTACGAAAACAAACCGAATCGATCGATAATTATGTTATCGTAAGCTTCTGAATCGGGGTGCAGTAGTGGGCCCACGATAGGTTGATAATTGATATGGATGACAATAAATGAGGGTACTTTCAGCTGTAGGTTAACTTTTATCAGAAAATGCAGGGGTTCCCGCGTTACATTAAAAAGAAAATAATAGTCCTTGTGAACGAAGTCGCGAACTAAAGATTGTTAATAAAGTTGATTCTCTTTATGTTACAGTTTTTGCAATTCATGAAGGCGAGTGAGCTTTTCTCGTGGTTACTTCGTGTACATGCACATTGCATAAGTGTGCAAGTGTGAATTGCAAGAACTATACGGCGTATAGTTCTTGCAATTCACGAGGGCGACTGACTTATGGTTGTGTGTGTCGTATCTGTATAAGTGTGAGCGAGCGCAATGCTCGCGCCTGCCCGCTCCCACCTAGGCTTTGACAGGCACGCACACTTATGGTTGTGTGTGTGTCGTATCTGTATAAGTGTGAGCGAGCGCAATGCTCGCGCCTGCCCGCTCCCACCTAGGCTTTGACAGGCACGCACACTTATGGTTGTGTGTGTGTCGTATCTGTATAAGTGTGAGCGAGCGCAATGCTCGCGCCTGCCCGCTCCCACCTAGGCTTTGACAGGCACGCACACTTATGGTTGTGTGTGTGTCGTATCTGTATAAGTGTGAGCGAGCGCAATGCTCGCGCCTGCCCGCTCCCACCTAGGCTTTGACAGGCACGCACACTTATGGTTGTGTGTGTGTCGTATCTGTATAAGTGTGAGCGAGCGCAATGCTCGCGCCTGCCCGCTCCCACCTAGGCTTTGACAGGCACGCACACTTATGGTTGTGTGTGTGTCGTATCTGTATAAGTGTGAGCGAGCGCAATGCTCGCGCCTGCCCGCTCCCACCTAGGCTTTGACAGGCACGCACACTTATGGTTGTGTGTGTGTCGTATCTGTATAAATGTGAGCGAGCGCAATGCTCGCGCCTGCCCGCTCCCACCTAGGCTTTGACAGGCACGCACACTTATGGTTGTGTGTGTGTCGTATCTGTATAAGTGTGAGCGAGCGCAATGCTCGCGCCTGCCCGCTCCCACCTAGGCTTTGACAGGCACGCACTTATGGTTGTGTGTGTGTCGTATCTGTATAAGTGTGAGCGAGCGCAATGCTCGCGCCTGCCCGCTCCCACCTAGGCTTTGACAGGCACGCACACTTATGGTTGTGTGTGTGTGTCGTATCTGTATAAGTGTGAGCGAGCGCAATGCTCGCGCCTGCCCGCTCCCACCTAGGCTTTGACAGGCACGCACACTTATGGTCGTGTGTGTGTCGTATCTGTATAAGTGTGAGCGAGCGCAATGCTCGCGCCTGCCCGCTACCACCTAGGCTTTGACAGGCACGCACACTTATGGTTGTGTGTGTGTCGTATCTGTATAAGTGTGAGCGAGCGCAATGCTCGCGCCTGCCCGCTCCCACCTAGGCTTTGACAGGCACGCACACTTATGGTTGTGTGTGTGTCGTATCTGTATAAGTGTGAGCGAGCGCAATGCTCGCGCCTGCCCGCTCCCACCTAGGCTTTGACAGGCACGCACACTTATGGTAGTGTGTGTGTCGTATCTGTATAAGTGTGAGCGAGCGCAATGCTCGCGCCTGCCCGCTCCCACCTAGGCTTTGACAGGCACGCACACTTATGGTTGTGTGTGTGTCGTATCTGTATAAGTGTGAGCGAGCGCAATGCTCGCGCCTGCCCGCTCCCACCTAGGCTCCGACAGCCACGCACACTTACGCAATGTGCATGCACACAAAATAGCCATTTCATTCCGTTTCAAATCATTTCATTTCATAACCACAAGAATGTGACATGAATTGTAAGAACTGTACCACAAACCGCATTATTAATTAAAACACCCAATGTGATCCGTTATGCCATACTGGCGTCATCAACATCAGTGTCCGCCACATTTTTTTTTTTGGAACGTAAGTTCCTTATCGCGCGGTGCGGAAGGGGGCTAGACGGAAAAAATTAAGGAACCGACACTCGACACATTTTTGAAACCGACACTTTTTTGTTGAATGTGAATTTTGCATTGTATTCGGTATTTTCGCGGTACAATATTGGGTCTCCGTAGCCTAGTGGCTTCGGCAGTCGCTTAACAGTTACAAGTCGATGGTTCGAATCCCAGCTCGACAGACTGAATTTTCTATTTTCAATTTTATAATTTCTACATGTGGAATTTTCCCTAATTTTTTAAGGGAAAAATTCCACATGTAGATATTGTTTAAAATAAAATTGAAAATGGAAAATTCGGTCTGTCGAGCTGGGATTCGAACCATCGACCTTTGGCTGTTAGGCGACTGCCGGAGCCACTAGGCTACGGAGACCCAATGTAGTATCGCGAAAATACCGAACACAATGTAATCGAAAGGAACTACGTTCCATCCGGGTGTCCCTTGACACCTCTCAAGTTTTTTTTTGGCGTCATTCGTGTCCGCCATCCTATCCTCTAGCATCCTATCGTCTATCACCCTATGCATCGGAGGCGTCGTGCGAGTCGCCGTCGTCTTCACTGTATTCCTGCTTGCGCGCGCGTCTCTGTGGTCGGTGACGCTTGGGCCACGGCACTTTGTTGTGCACATGCGCCACGTGGTTAACCTTGGAGCCCAGGGTAGTGAACGACTTGTTGCATATATCGCACGTGTACCAGGGCCTCTTTTTAGGGTCATGTGTCTGGAAACAAGTGTAAATCGAATAAATAATAGTTTAAAAAACTAAA
Source organism: Oeneis ivallda (assembly GCA_029955525.1). Taxonomy (NCBI): domain Eukaryota; kingdom Metazoa; phylum Arthropoda; class Insecta; order Lepidoptera; family Nymphalidae; genus Oeneis; species Oeneis ivallda. The sequence continues at coordinate 14,978,651 of JARPMR010000026.1, read as the reverse complement.
AAAAACACGCTTTTGTCGAATCGAAATCGAACTAAAAAGTAGAAAATAATTTTCGATAAGTTTAAAATGAGAATGTAGTGATTAACAAAAAAATATATATTTTACTAGCTGACTCAGCGAACTTCGTACCGCCAACTTATCTATATAAATAAAAAACAAATAAACTATCCTAATCCAAAAACACTATCCTATCTTTCAAGTTGGATGATGGATCAAAACGCACACGGTGTGCAAAGGAGTTTGGCGAACCCCCATAGTGTTTCTGACCCAGACTTGCGGCCCACGTTCACGAATCAAACTTCTGATACTTGTTCTAGTAAACCAGACTAACAAAAAAGTTAATTATAGTCAATCAAATAAAGTTGGGAGAAAAAAGATATTCAGTAGTAAATTGTTAAAAATGAGGTTATGTTTCCATTTAATATATTTAAGGCAAATTACCACTATAGCTTTGAATCAATCATTAATCTGTGCTTTGAATAATCTAATAGGCACAGAATATTATTGTCTGAATAAACTTATGAGAACACGCTTCCTAACAACCTTACCTAAAATGTGTAATTCGTCGCAATTCCTAGTTCCATGGTAATTCGACTAGTACTGTCATGTAATGCGGCCAATGTTTATGTTGCGGTATTAGCATGGAACTAGGAAAACGACTAAGTGATGGTGGTTGTCATGCTGTTCTATTTTTTGGAAAAAGATTATTAGAGATCCATTACTTCCATCACTTTCGTCTGATGTCATCTTATCGAGCGATATGTAAGGAACTTTGTTTGGAACCAATTTGCTTGTAATTACTTTAAGTTCAGAAAGAAATGCTGTGTCTTGTCCAAAATCACGCCAAATCGTTAGAATTAATACACTACAATGCATAACAAACACAAAACGAACGAAAAAATAAAATAAACGCGCAAATTCCAAATGCATTACAAACAATTAACAAATGAAATGACCACGGACAATGAACATGAATGACGACCTTCATACTATAAATTAGAAGTAGTGGTCTCCTATTCGGAGGTAGCAGGTTCGATCCCGGGTACGAACCTAGACTTTTCGGAGTCAAGTGCGTTTAAGCAATTAAATATCACTTGCTCCAACGGTGAAGGAAAACATCGTGAGGAAATCTGCACACCTGAGAGTTCTTCATAATGTTCTCGAAGGTGTGTGAAGTCCGTCAATTCGCATTGGGCCAACGTGGTTGTCTATGGCCTATAACCCTTCTCTGAGAGGAGACCTGCGCTCAGTAGTGAGCCGTTAATGGGTTGTTAATGTTCATGATGGTGATGATGATAAGGAATTACAACTCATCTTCCTAGTTCCATGGACATTTGAGTGAGTTGACCATGGAACTAGGATTTGCGACTATAGTCTTCCTATTTAGGTATAGGGAGTTGACAATTGACATTGACATAAATAATTTGACAAGTTTTTACTCTTTACTCCGTAAAATGTTATGTATTGCCATTAGAACGGTTAATTATATTGTGTAATTGTGAATAATTATATTTTTGATCCCCATCTTCTAAAAATATGGGGTTTACACAGAAAAATATTTTGAAAAATATTAATTAAAATGAAATGATTTCTGAATCTGAACGGTTTTTAAAAGTCCTGGGTCAAAATCCGCCATTCTTCTTTGATTAAAATCGGTTAAGTAGTTTAGGAGTCCATCGCGGACAAACAACTTGACACGTAATTTATATATATTAAGATTGTAAAAAAGCGTGGATTGCGTGTTGGAAATATTTTTGTGAATATTTTTGTAAAATTAGTGTCATCATGAAAATATCTGATAAAGCACCCACGCGTTTTTACAGTAATCTAATTTTTGTTTTTGTTAGTCTTCTTGTCAAGTTTCTATGTCTACTACCGGGTATCAGAGATAAAAAAAATCGCTATCCTGAGGATCCTGACAAGAATAATGGGACAAACTATTTAAATCATTGCATTGTCATCGGTCCTTGATATGCGACGTTTCAAATCAATCCGACGTTTTGAAGGGGATGAAAATCGAGTCATAAAATTCTGTTACATAGATACAAACCAAGCTAATATAAGCGTGTAAAAAATTGAATCACCACAATATGTGATATATTTAGCATCCAGAAGTGAAATTACTCTCTCAGATACTTCTTTCCTTCGAAATTGCATAATTATGAATGTTATTATAATTGTAACAACCTACAAGTCGCTTCGTTTACGACCTCATAGTCTGAGAACTTGGGCCTATACGACTAACGCTTAGCAGTATTATTTCAAAATTGTTTTGAAATATAATAATTAATCATAAAAATAATGACAGATTTAGAAAGTTGAATTTGAAAAATTATTTTAAGGTTGACATGAATAATATAAACTTTCTATCTGCTGCGAGTTGCGACTGCTCGCTGTCTCCGACTTTGTCGCGCTGCAGGAAACATGGCTATAGTAACGAGCTCGCGCCTCCACGCGGGTTAATGACCCCGCCCCACGCGCCGCTGTCGGTTGGCGCGGCGCGTGAACTCCCCCGCGGCACACGCGGCGTATTGCCACTGTGACTCCTCAACTTTTTTTTTTAAAGAATATTAGTCCAGTCAAATTACCGAAAGAAATAATCACTAAAATACCTAGTTTGGGAATTATGAAGGATCGATCGGGGGGTGTATTCTGAGCTTATATTCCAGTTTGAGGGAATCTAGGGAGGTCAGCTCAAGGTCATTTCGATGAAAATGCGTTTAATTCGATATCTCGAGAACGGTTAGTGTTAGGCAAAAAATTGTAGAGACCTTTTCTCTTCTAAATTAAATTTACTAACTTTTTTATCCGAAACTTTTTTTTTATCATCAATATTTTTCAATTTACATATTGCTTCCGAAAGGCAAAAATTTTACTTTTTTTCCTCCCTTTTTTATTTTTCGCCATTGTCTCCCCAACCGTTCAATTTTATTAAATTTTACCCGAATATGAAAGTGTTGCTCTTTTAATTATGAACAACTTTATATATAAACTCTTTTCTGTAATGCCAATACCTTCGGAGTTATATATTACTTTACCGAGCGAAATCCGTGCCACTGTCGCGACGCGTATTCACAGACACACTGTCGCGTGCATTAGTGTGGGTAAGGGACATCTGTTCCTCGACTAGATTTCGATTTTGTGGCACGGATTTCGCTCGGTAAAGTAATATATAACTCCGAAGGTATTGGCATTACAGAAAAAAGTTTATATATAAAGTTGTTCATAATTAAAAGAGCAACACTTTCATATTCGGGTAAAATTTAATAAAATTGAACGGTTGGGGAGAAAATGGCGAAAAAATAAAAAAAAGGGAGGAAAAAACGTAAAATTTTTGCCTATCGGAAGCAATAAATTGAAAAATATTGATGATAAAAAAAAAGTTTCGGATAAAAAAGTTAGTAAATTTAATTTAGAAGAGAAAAGGTCTACAATTTTTTGCCTAACACTAACCGTTCTCGAGATATCGAATTAAACGCGTTTTCATCGAAATGACCTTGAGCTGACCTCCCTAGATTCCTTCAAATTGGAATATAACCTCAGAATACACCCCCCGATCGATCCTTCATAATTCCCAAACTAGGTATTTTAGTGATTATTTTTCCCATTCTCAGCCGTAATTTGACTGGACTATATCAGCCAAGTTGAAGTTGACTCATATCCTCCTCTCCCCTCCAAATGCATCTAGTGCAACGGGTGGTATACGAACCTGCGACCTTTCAGTTTTCAGTCCGCACCTTTAACCGTTGGACTATTGAGGCTTATTTAGGCAACTTGTGAAACTTGAAGCTCAATCTGAAAACCACTCACCAGCATGTGTCGCCGTCGGTTCGAATAGTTCGTGAACTCCTTGTGGCACACGTTGCACGAGTATGGCTTCACTCCGGCGTGCACGTTCAAGTGCTGGATGAGAAGAAAGGCACACTGGGGAAACACAGAGTTAATGTTAACACATTGCTAAACTTTCAGGTAATTGGGATCCCAAGGTGTTTTCAAAAAAAAAAAATCAAAAAAAAAAATTATTTATTTCATGTAGGCCAACCTGTGGCTCTTATGACACGCCAAGATTTTACCACGCACCGGTTCGGAAAGCGGATTTTGCTGAGAAGAGCCGGCAAGAAACTCAGCAGTTGCTCTTTTCAAAATAATCATTTTACAATATTAATAAGTAGCTATTACATTGTAATAAGTTTTTATACTATCTTGTGGGCAGCTGGATGCCAAGCTGATTTAACCCGTGCATCTTTGTTAGAATAGAATATGACATTTCCCTACAATTCAATTCATGTCAAAGACGGGCAGACAGAAAGTAGCCCCATTCCCGCCGGCAGCACCCGTTCACGAGCATGACGCATGATCCAGCCATTGCTTCGCTCAACCATATTTGAGGGAACGTGTTGGAGTGGCGACCCCGCACTGGAAAGCGTAGTGGATCAACGACATCAGATGAGGCGCAAGGAGCCGCTGGAAGATAGTGGCGCAAGACCGAGACCTATGGAAGTCAATGCACGAAATCTCTGTCCAGCTGTGGACGTCTATCTGTTGAAAAGAAGAAATGTCTAGGTTGCTGTTAGTCTAGCCATGGCCTGGCCATCTGCCCAAAAAAATAATTTTTATGATGACTGATTTTGAAAAAATATTGGATGATGTTCGGAAGTATGTACTACTTTAAAAAATATCTTATTTCGGCAAAAAAAGCTTTGGTAAATAAAGGATCTTGACCAAGGATCGTAACTAGTTTTTTCACGCCTGAAAACCAAAACATTATAGGGGAAAAAATCGCAATTATTTACAACCTTTTTTTTACTAAATCTATCCATCGCGTGGGTGAGCTGTGTATGCCAGTCTTAACATGAATTGAATTGTAGTACTTTTTTTTTTTGGAACTTCCCCTCATTGTGGAAATATTATATTTTATTCTAACAAAGTTGCATGGGTTAAATCGGCATGGCATCATTATCCTACTAATATTATAAATGCGAAAGTTTGTGAGGATGGATGTATGGATGTTTGGATGGATGGATGGATGTATGGATGGATGGATGGATGTTTGTTACTCTTTAACTCGTCAACGAATGAACCGATTTTGCTGAAATTTTGCACAGACATAGATTATAGTCTGGAATAGCACATAGGCTACTTTTTATCCCGGACAAGCAAACAGTTCCTGCGGGATAGCATCGCTATTTTTTACGCATTTGTCCTTCAAAATACGCGCAATGGAGTTTTAGATTTACGTGATTTTTTTGCACAGGTGAAGTTAAGGGCCTGAAAAATGACAAAGGCTACTATTTATCCCGGGAAAACAAACGGTTCCTGCGGGATATTACTATGCTACTTTTCACATATTTATCTTTTAATTACGCGGCATTTATGTATGTATGTATGTATGTATGTATGTATGTATGTATGTATGTATGTATGTATGTTCCTACTACCTATCCTTTTATCCTATTTCCTAATACTTCCTACTTATTTATATTTATATTATAAATGCGAAAGTTTTGGAGGATGGATATACGGATGGATGTTTGTTACTCTTTAACGCGACAACAAATGAACCGATTTTGCTGAAATTTGGCACAGACATAGATTATAGTCTGGAATAGCACATAGGCTACTTTTTATCCCGGTAATATCCTACTATCCTACTAATATTATAAATGCGAAAGTTTGTGAGGATGGATGTATGGATGGATGGATGGATGGATGGATGGATGGATGGATGGATGGATGGATGGATGGATGGATGTTTGTTACTCTTTAACGCGACAACGAGTGAACCGATTTTGCTGAAATTTGGCACAGACATAGATTATAGTCTGGAATAGCACATAGCCTACTTTTTATCCCGGAAAAGCAAAGAGTTCCTGCGGGATAGCATCGCTATTTTTTACGCATTTGTCCTTCAAAATACGCGCAATGGAGATTTAGATTAACGTGGTTTTTTTGTACAGGTAAAGTTGAGGGCCTGAAAAGTGACAAACGCTACTTTTTATCCTGTGAAAACAAACGGTTCCTGCGGGATATTAGTATTCTACTTTTCACATATTTATCCTTCAATTATGCGCCAACGGAGTAACAGATTGACGTGGTTTATTGGATAAGCATAGTTGAGGACTTGAAAAGTGACAAAGGCTACTTTTAAACCCGGAAAACAAACAGTTCCCGCGGGATATTGGTATGCTACTTTTCACATATTTCTCCTTCAATTATGCGCCAACGGAGTAACAGATTGACATGGTTTTTTGGATAGTCATAGTTGAGGACCTGAAAAGAGAAAAGGCTACTTTTATCCCGGGAAAACAAAAATGCCCGCGGGATATTCATATGCTACTTTTCACATATTAATCCTTCAATTATGCGCCAACGGAGTTACAGATTAACGTGGTTTTTTGAATAGGCATAGTTGAAGACCTGAAAAGTGAAAAGGCTACTTTTTATTCCGGGAAAACAAACAGTTCCCGCAGGATAATCGTTTGCTACTTTTCACATATTTATCCTTAAATTGTTCGCCAATCATGCATGCATACATGTATGTATGCATCATACATACATCAAAGGGTATACTTCCCAGGTGGTCCCATTTAAATTTTATCGAAATCAGTCGAGCGGTTTTTAAAAAATTAACAATAAATTATATACTTATTAGTGGCACGGGTGTTTGAATGTATGTTTCCGGGACAAAAAGTAGCTTGTGTTATTTTACAGGTCCTCAACTTTGCCTGTGTAAAAAACCACGTTGGCTTTATGCACTTGCACTTTATATGTGAAATCCTATTAATACTATAAATGCGAAAGTTTGTGAGGATGGATGTATGGATGTTTGGATGGATGGATGGATGGATGGATGGATGTTTGTTACTCTTTAACGCGACAACTAATGAACCGATTTTGCTGAAATTTGGCACAAACATAGATTACAGTCTGGAATAGCACATAGGCTACTTTTTATCCCGGAAAAGCAAACAGTTCCTGCGGGATAGCATCGCTATTTTTTACGCATTTGTCCTTCAAAATTCGCGCAATGGAGTTTTATATTAACGTGTTTTTTGTATAGGTAAAGTTAAGGCCCTGAAAAGTGACAAAAGCTACTTTTTATCCCGGGAAAACAAACAGTTCCTGCAGGATATAAGTATTCTACTTTTCACATATTTATCCTTCAATTATGCGCCAACGGAGTTACAGATTGATGTGTTTTATTGGATAGGCATAGTTGAGGACTTGAATAGTGACAAAGGCTACTTTTAAACCCGGGAAAACAAACAGTTCCCGCGGGATATTAGTATGCTACTTTTCACATATTTATCCTTCAATTTTGCGCCAACGGAGTTAGAGATTGACGTGGTTTTTTGTATGGGTATATTTGAGGACCTGAAAAGAGAAAAGGCTACTTTTATCCCGGGAAAACAAACCATTCCCGCGGGATATTCGTATGCTACTTTTCACATATTAATCCTTCAATATTTGCCAACGGAGTTACAGATTGACGTGGTTTTTTGAATAGGCATAGTTGAGGACCTGAAAAGTGAAAAGGCTACTTTTTATTCCGGGAAAACAAACAGTTCCCGCAGCTTATTCGTTTGTTACTTTTCACTTATTTATCCTTCAATTATGCGCCAACGGAGTTACAGATTGACATGGTTTTTTGATAGGCATAGTTGAGGACCTGAAAAGTGAAAAGGCTACTTTTTATTCCGGGAAAACAAACAGTTCCCGCAGCTTATTCGTTTGTTACTTTTCACTTATTTATCCTTCAATTATGCGCCAACGGAGTTACAGATTGACATGGTTTTTTTGATAGGCATAGTTGAGGACCTGAAAAGTGAAAAGGCTACTTTTTATCCCGGGAAAAGAAACAGTTCCCGCGGGATATTCGTATGGTACTTTCACATTTTTATCCTTCAATTATGTGCCAAGGGAGTTACATATTGACGTGATTTTTGGGATAGGCATAGTTGAGGAACTGAAAAGTTACAACGGCTACTTTTATCCCGGGAAAACAAACAGTTCCCGCGGGATACCCGCTCCCTACTTTTCACATATTTATCCTTAAATTATGCGGTAATATGCATGCATACATGTATGTATGTATGTTTGTATGTATGCATGTATGTATGCATATATGTATGCATGCATGTATGTATGTATGTATGTATGTATGTACGCATGCATGTATGCATACACGTATGTATGCGTGTATGTATATATGTATGCATGCATGTATGTATGTATGTGTGTGTGTATGTATGTATGTATGTATGTACGCATGCATGTATGTTTGTATCCTCCCCCTCCAATAACTACATTAACTATATTCGATCCTACTTATCCCACTAATATTATTAATGTTGTTAAGTTAGTGTCAAGTTTGTGAGGATGGATGTATATTTTATACGGATGTATGTTTGTGTAGATGTAGTATAGGGATGTATGGATGGATGGATGTATGTTCCCTGAGATAGGGGTTGAACTATTTTGACTGTTTTACTCCATAACTTCGTTGAATTTAAACTATTTTTTATTATTATTTTAACCGACTTCAAAAAAGGAGGAGGATCTCAATTTAACGGAATCTTTTTTATGTATGTTCACCGATTACTCGACCACACCTGATTCGATTTGGAAAATTCTTTTTTGTTTCAAAGGGTCCCAGGTGGTCCCATTTAAATTTTATCGAAAAATCAACAATAAATTATATACTTTGTAGTGGCGCGGTCGTTTAAATGTATGTTCCCGGGACAAAAAGTAGCCTGTGTTATTTTCCAGGTCCTAAACATTACCTGTGTAAAAAACCACGTCAACTATATGCACTTGCACCTTATATGTGAAATATTATAAATGCGGAAGTGTGATGGTTTCTCCTTCAATCACGCCCGAACAGAGCTACGCATCGACGTGATTTTTTGCAAGGATACCTATAGTTGACCTGGAGAGTGACAGGCTACTTTTTATCCCGCAAAATCAAAGAGATCCCGAGGCATTTTAAAAACTAAATTCACGCAGACGAAGTCGCGGGCATCAGCTAGTATTATATATGCGAAAGTGTGTTGGTTTGTCCTTCAATCACGCCCCAACAGATCGACGTGATTTTTTGCAGGGGTACCTATAGTTGAGGACCTGGAGAGTGACAGGCTACTTTTTATCCCGCAAAATCAAAGAGTTCCCGAGGCATTTTAAAAATTAAACTCACGCAGACGAAGTCGCGGGCATCAGCTAGTATTCAATATAATAATATTGTAAAATGATTATTTTGAAAAGAGCAACTGCTGAGTTTCTTGCCGGCTCTTCTCAGCAGAATCCGCTTTCCGAACCGGTGGTAGAGTCATGGCGTGTCATAAGAGCATCAGGTTGGCCTACATGAAATAAATAATTTAGTTTTTTTTGAATTTTGAATATCAACATTTTGACTACAGTCAAATACCCAATTGTGAACAGATTCTCACTCGAAAGCTCTTTCCGCAAATATCGCACAGTGGAGCCTCAAACCCCTCATCCCGTCGAGTGCGCCGGCGTCTCTTCCGGCTTGTAAATGTCACTGTGTCCATGGTGTCGTCTGGCTGCGGCTCTGCGCGCTTGTAAAACTTTTCGTTCCGCCTGGGAATATAGCTGTAGAAAATAAATCAAACTTTCAACACTATACAGGATTTTTATTTTTATTAAGTGACTTTTCTGGGAAAATTTCGCGGGACATCGATCACAAGAGAAAGGTTTTTCACCCGTGTGATTCCTCATGTGAACAGTTGAGCCCTTTTTCTTGGCAAATTTCACGGAACATAGATCACCAGAGAAAGGTTTTTCACACGTGTGATTTCTCGTGTGAACAGTTAAGCGGTATTTCTCGGTAAATTTCGCTGGACACAGGTGACAGGAGAATGGTTTGTCACCAGTGTGAGTACTCATGTGCTTCATTAAATCATATTTGCGTGCAAATTTCAGCTCGCATTGATCACAAAAGAAAGATTTCTCGCCAGTGTCGCCATGAGAAAGACTCATGTGAACAAAAGACATCGTGTGAGAGAAAACCTGCACAGCTGAGCTCTACATAGCCCAAAGGTGTGTGAAGTCTGACAATTTGCATTGTGCCAGCGTGGTGGGCTATTATCTCTTCTCTGAGCAGAGAAGCAGAGAACTGCGCTCAGTAGTGAGTCGCTGATGAGTCAATTGCTGATGATCATAAAGGATACTCACCCGGAACTGACGTGTTTAGGCGACACTGATATATGCGTCTCATACGCAGCCTCGGACGCGAAGCGGATGTTGCACTGCGCGCACGACGGGCCAGACAAGTTCTGAAAACGGTTCTATTTTTACAAGCTTTTAAAGTGAAACTTTTATTACATCGTCTCAAACTTTTTCGTCTGTGTGTTGCATGTCGCGTGACGGTCGGCCGCGGAGTAGGGATAAAGTGAAAGGCGCTCGTCAGAGCAGCCAAGGCCAATATGGCGGCGCCTATAGTTTATATTATTATATATTATATTATATATAGTTTATAGTAAAAAAGTTTCACTTTTACCGTGGTTACATAAAACCACACAATCCTTTTTTTTTTTAATTGATATGTACCTACTCGTATATACGTTTGTTTATTTAGGTTAAATATTGCAAGCTGAATTAGAATCACTTCCCGGGTTCCGATTGAGCTGTGCATGTAAATTTAAGTCGGATGACAGTGCAATATTATTGTGGCATGCAGCTGTTTTGATGATGGAGCCTGAAGGTGGCCAAGGGAACTCTGTAGTAAAAACGATATAAACCCATCAGATTGAGCTCATTTGATTTGTCTTGACAAGTTATTTGGTCCTACATGATACCCAGGGTTTGATGATAGAGGCGGAAAGCGGCATTGCGAACTCTGTAATAAAACGACGTACAGCCATCAAGTTAGAACTCTTTTTATTCGTCACTAGCTTTTGCCCGCGGCTTCGCTCACATTAAGTTCGATTTTTCAAACTCTATTTTACCCCCTTAGAGGTTGAATTTTCAAAATGGTTTCTTAGTGGTTGGTTAGCACACGTTAAGTTATATTTTTATTGGTAATTAAAATCCAACTTAACGAGATTCGTATCTCCGTAAAAAGCCAACATACCAAGTTTCATGGCTATACCTAAGTTGAAAAACGACAGACTTAATAACAATCATTCACCCTCTATTTAACTCCATTGGGAGTTGAACATTTGAAAACTGTCAAACGCGTACTTCTTTATTTTAAATTGAAAGGCAAAATACCAAGTTTGATGGATATTCCTTGAAAATTAACTTAAAAATCTAGACTTTTATACAAATATTCATCCCCTATTTGAAGTCTTTGGGGGTGGAATTTTCAAAATTTGCGAAACACGTATTTATTAATCTTTTATCAAACGCCCAAAAATCAAAGTTTCATGGATATTACATGAAAAAAAATTTGATAAATGACGGACTTTTATAGAAACTTTCAACCCCCTTTTAACCCTCTTGGGTTTGGAATTTTCAAAAATCCTTTCTTAGCGGACGTCTACGTCATAATAACTATCTGTGTGCAAAATTTCAGCCTGATCCGTCCAGTGGTTAAAGCTGTGCGTTGATAGACCAGTCAGTCAGTCAGTCACTCACCTTTGCCTTTTATATATTTAGAAGATGACAAGTAATCTGGTCCTAGAACCTAGATGATATCTATTGACAGAGCCGGAGGGTGGATATTTCCGGTTTTGATCCAGGCCAGGCCAAAAAATGTATGGGGTTTTCTGCTTTGGGTTGTCAAGTCGTTCACGTCTCCCTATACCGACTGATGTTAATTATTTAATTAATGAGTAACGGATATTTGCTTAGTTACTAAATGAAGAATTCCTTTCTTTGTTGTGTCTTTTAGTAAAAATAATAAGGGTCCGCCAATACTATTGTATATATTGCTATATATAACTTACTTGTACGTCTTCGAAACGATGACTCATTTTGATGTGCGCATTGACACCCTGTTTACTGACGAAGCTGAATCCGCACAGCGGACACGCGCAGTCTGAAGGGTGCTTTATTCGTACATGTGAAAAGTATGAAGTCCTTTTGCTGTAAGGAATTTGAATTTTTCTATGAGACAATTAAGTCAATGTAAACACTCAAAATGAAGCAGTGATAGCCTAGTGGTTAGGACTGTGGTCTCCTATTCGGGGGGTCGCAGGTTCGATCCCGGGTACGCACCATTGACTTTTCGGAGTCAAGTGCGTTTAAGCAATTAAATATCACTTGCTTCAACGTTGAAGGAAAACATCGTGAGGAAACCTGCACATCTGAGAGTTCTCCATAATGTTTTCGAAGGTGTGTGAAATCCGCCAATTCGCTTCGGGCCAGCGTGGTGGACTATGGCCTATAACCCTTCTCTGAGAGGAGACCTGCGCTCAGTAGTGAGCCGTTGATGGGTTGTTAATGATGATGATGAAAACCCTCAAAAAATCGTGTGTTGTAGCTGCACCCACCTGAACTCGGCTTCACAGTGTGGACACTTGAACGCGAGGCCGCTGTGCCAACGGGCGTGGTTGATTAACAGGTCGCTGAAATAAAAGGCTAGTTAGTTAGCTGCTTGTAGACATCTCACAATAATGAGAATTCAAGAAGACCCATCCTGTCCAGAGTGTGGTGAGGAAGACACCAGCTTCCGCTTTATAGCTAAGTGCCCTATGTACTTGTTGCGTTACACCACGGCTGCAGTCTAACAGCGTGTTCTTGTAGAGAGACGTCGGTGAAGGAAATAGAGAAACACAGACTGCAAGTGTCGTTTATTAATTAACGTATTTACAATGGTCTTATATACTAATAAAATTATGAATAAAAGTGGGAGAAGTTTGGACTTCAATCTTATGTACGTGCAAAAGTTGCTGATTAATATTATTATAAGTTTGTTGAAATAAATTACAAGGTTTATTATTGCGGAATTAATTATGCTATGAGGTGCACTATGGTCACGTCCCGTACGTACCATAGTACTCATTGGTAAGATGGGAACTACAAGGCAAGGATAGATTAAGTGAAGAAGACCTAACAAACCTTTCAATAGGAGACATCGTTAGGTTTACGAAAGCTACAGGTAGGTTTGAGGGGGGTGGACTGCCTAGGCACCAGTAACCTGTGTCCAAACACGGGGAATTGGGTGGAATAGTTCCGACACAGGACTGATCACCCGCCTGGCGTTAGCAGGCGTCCCCTCCACAAATACAATACAATAGCTGCTTGTTGGCTGAGCGAAGTGAGGATTCGAATATTTTAGTATGTAGCCAGTCTTAACTACTCCGCCATTTTGTATTTTTTTTTAAGTAAAACTTCTTTACTTGGGGACTTTGACTTGGGGTTTGGGGTTTTTGACTTGGGGACTAAGCTGGTGAATGCGTTACGAAAAGTGTGATCTGTCGAGGCGAACGGAAGTTGAGAGGGAGATATAAGTTGGTGAAGATAGAAAGAGAGAGAGTTACGTTTCGTATATTACTGTAGGGACAAGAGAGAGGTGCGAGCACACATTTTCCTTCTCTCTTTCTCTCATAGCCAGTTGCGTTTCGTAAGCTGTACTTCAATCGTGTGATCTAAAACACACTCGTATTTTTTTCAAAACACGCTAAATGACATATTAAATTAATCAATAGCCAGATGACAATCAAGTATTATTTTATTTTTTATTAATTTATTTTATAACCTAACTAGCTGATGCCCGCGACTTCGTTCGCATGGATTTAGTTTTTAAAATCCCTCAGTAACCCTTTGATTTTCCGGGATAATAAGTAACCTATATCACTCTCCAGGTACTCAACTATACCCATGCAAAAAATCACGTCGACCCGTAGCCCTGTTGCGGCGTGATTGAAGGACAAACGCTCGCTCGCTCGCTCGCACGACGCTCAATCGTACTGAGCAAGTTAAAATAAGTATCGATGAACCAGCCGATTGCTACCGGATTGCACCAATAGCGTTATTTAACAAAAACTTGTTACAACTTGATTGCGTAAGGCGTATGGGCTATCCTATGAAATCTATGTTAAGTATTTCTAGGTTTTATACCATCATATTACAGGGCAGAAATATAAACTAAATATTCGATATAGAGTAGTAGGTTGGTTTTAGTCTTAGTAAATTTAAAAATAGTATCTAAATGAAATTACAAACCAACCATCACCCCCTAAACCACGCAAACGTCCCCCATTTTTTCTGGGCCCCTTAACGCCCCCCTCTAGGTCTCTAACGCCCACAAGGGGGCGCGGTGAAGCTACCGGAAGTATCTCTTCAATTTTAAGCTATTGCATAGCTTTTATCGCGGGCTTTGAACTAGGACAAACAGTTTGAGCGCGGCGACCGAATCAAGAAATTCCGTAACGAAAAAAAACCTAACACCGTCGTTAAGTAAGCGTTCAACATTTTAGAGGTTCTCAAGTAGCTCTATTTGGCGCAGTGGGCGAGCGGCCGCTTTCGAGCGCCGATGTCGCAGGTTCGAATCTCACTCGCGAAGTAGTGACAGTTCGCTTTTCTTGTTTGTTTGTTTTCAATTTTTTTTTGCATAATTTTTATTATGCAAAAAAATATTGCATAAATATTATAATTGCATAAGTTGATAAAAAATGCTATGCAATAGCTTTACCGCGGCAGTCCCTGAGTGCCACTTAATTTTTTTTATAAAGAGATTCACGCGATCTGAGATATAGACTAATCGGATGGCTCTTTTCTGCAATATAAAAATAGTTCAAATATTGACCCACAATAAGATGTATTATTATTCCGCCCCACAATAAGATTCCATTAGAAATTACACTATGAAAGTAAGCGAAGTAGACAAGATGTTTCAACATCAGCAATTTACTTTTTTTTTTTATTATCAAATAAGAGGAATATACAAAAATGTTCTTATTAGCACACGAAAAACCACTTATGTTTAAATTGTGAGCTATAAGCCGATTCTGTTAAACACAAATACCTATAATAACATTAACAAACCAACATCCAAAAAATATGATTTTAGTTTACGTTTTAAATTATTTTCAGTAAATTGTAATCTTACTTTACTACTATCTAAATTGTTTATTAGACGAGGGACTATGTATGCAGTGGTGCGTTTACCATATTTATTTTTAGATTTAATAGTTTGTAATGTTTAATGATTTACTCTACGTGTATCACATTTAATTGGAATAATATGTTGTATATTTAAATCAGGGTTCGAGGATATATATCAATGGATATATATTCGATATATATCAAACTGGGTTTGACGATATATATCAATGGATTTTTTTTATAATATAATGCAATACAAAATGGTTTAAAAAATTAATATTATTAAGTTTGTTACTGTATTTCTACTTGCCAAATGAAGATGGTGTGGGAGTAGAGTTAAAACATACTCCCTAATGGTAAGTTCTAATTCATAAAATATGGCAACACTTCTGCCGGCATTTGGCGTCAATCCGTCAGTCGTGTCAGAAAAATTTCTTCAAAAAAATAAAAAAAGGTTTTATGTTTTTGAGTAGAAAATCTTATGTTTTTGAGTAAAAAATCTTGCTATACAAGATTTTATGTTTTTTTTAGTTGAGTTTGCCTGATCTAAAAGAAGATTTAATATTTTTTAGTTAATTTTGCCTTATCTAAAAGAAGATTTTATGTTTTGGTTTCATTTGTCTGATTTTAAGTACCTAAATAAATAAAACATTAAAAACATTTTTTTTTGATAATTTTGGTATGTTTATGTAACATATTATTCATAAATAATACAATAAAATAATAATATGGCTTTGCTACGAAATTGATATATATCAAACTTGATATATATCTGATATATATCATAATTATATCCGATATTTTGATATTTATAATAAATATCGGATATTTTCGAACCCTGATTTAAATTAAAGAATTGCTCCTTTAGCAGCTGATATTGGACCTTCTCATGAATGGGTATTACTTTGCAGTGCTTAAATAGATATGCTGTTTCACTTACTTACAGTTGGTGACGTAGTTGCAGCGCTTGCAGCTGTACCTTTCCGCGTGCGACAGTACGTGACTTTTAAGCCGACTGCGCGTTTCTTTCCTCAACCCACATATGGCGCACTCCCATTTTCCGTGTTTCTAAAAAAAAAAACGTCAAATGCATTTCAGAACTCGCAGGATGTATAAGCCTTATAGTATGTGCCAGCCAAACAACATTTTAAGGTTGATTATACGGGTCTGCCCGCGAAATTCAAATTTAATTTGGTTTTTCGCAATTTGTAAACTAATACGACAAAGTAGGGTTATGGCATTCTAATGGCGCCAGTAGAATTATCATCTTCACAGGTTGAAAGTGACCATTTTAAGAAATAAATCAAAATATCGAGTTGGGCGTGAGTTACTCACAAATTAGCCGATAATCTGACTAATTTCTTAAACTGGACACTTTCAAGTAAAGATTTTTATATAAACCTGTGAAGATGATACTGACATCGTCGCAATTAGAATGCCATAAGCCTACTTTGTCGTATTAGTTTATATACAAATTGCGAAACACCAAATTAAATTTGAATTTCGCGGGCAGACCCGTATAATCCACCTTAAGCCTAAACGCTTAAAACTAAAGGCCAGTGGGGAAGATTACTTTCCTTTGTTAACGCCAATGGGGAATAGTCCTCCTACGAACGCCTACAACGCAAGATCAGTTTTTCTGTCCTAGAATTCCATGTAATAAATACAGTATATTTCTATTCTATTTCTATTCTATTGCAAGGAAAGCTAGCCAGAAATTCACGTAGTAATTACTGAAATCTCTTCACAATCAGCGAGCACATCACGTAACATATACAAAAAAAAACGCAGTAGAACTGTGAATAGAATAGAATAGTGTTTTATTCCAAAGGCCGATGTGCAATATAATATATCGCCGGGTACTGTAGAACCTTTAATCGCGGAAAAACAGTGGGTTTCCAGTTTCCACGTGATTTTTAAGAACCTGACTCCATGGAGACGAAGTTGCGGAAAAAAGCTAATAAAAATATAAAAGGTTGTGGATGATGGAAAAAAGCTTACATCTGTGTGCTTCTCCATATGTCGATTGTAAGTGAAGATAGACCAGTTTCCCGTGAAGCAAATGTCACACTTGTATGGATATGATTTATAGCGTTTGGTGTGTTGTCTTCTTTGTATATCTGCTAACTGTTCTTCGTAAGTTAATATAGTCTTGGTGAACAATTTTATGATGCTATTCCGTTTTTTGGGTTTAGGACCACATGGTTTAGGTTCCTTCCGCGTTTTGGGTATTGGAACACTTGCTTTAACTATTTTGCTTTTACAACTCAACTGTCTGCCATTTTTTTTTGGTGTCAATTTCCCAGGACGTTTTTTGTTATTTGATTTTGCAATCTTTTGTTTAACATTGTTTAAAAGTTTATCTTCATTTTGAATATTATTTGTTTTATCAATGCTAGGTATTAAATCTTTATTTTGTATTATTGGCCTACTGTCTTTAACAAATATGATATTACTTAGACTTACTCTATTTTCCGATTTATTTTCATCTTTCAATCTATTTAAAACTTTCAAATAATTCTTGCTTAAAAGTCCATTATTATGATAATTATTCATGTTATCGACAAAGCCATCTTCAACATCGTCATCAATATCAATATCATGTTCTATGTCATCTCCCAGGGAATTCACTTCATCAGCACTATCACTAATCATAAACACAATCTCTTCATTATTTGTAACATTGGTTACATCAGAATTCATAATATCATCATCAAATTTATCGGTTAGCCCAGCATCACAGTAATTTGTATTATCATCATTATTGAAATTTGTATTCTTAACTTGACCACCATTGTTAATTATGCCAGTGATTTCGATATCATCATTATATAACTTGTTATCATTATTGATGTCATTAGCAGCATGAACATCATTCTGAAAATCATCTGATTCGCTTAGATGCTCTACATCAAAAACTGTTGCATCTTTTTCCTCATATTTTACTCTTGTCATGTCAATATTTCCTTTTATATCATAACTATAACCTTCCTCTGAATATATTGTATTGTCTTCTTCATTCACATAGAGGTCACAGAGGTCAGGTTCAAATGTGTGTTTCGCTATATTAGATATTAGTTGTTTCTCAACTCTATTAATGGATTTTAAATTGTGCAATGTCAACTGAAAAAGGTTAAATGAATGTTATATTTGTAGAAATTATTTATGTGTCTAAGGCTTCCTTACCATTTAATAAAAAATAATGTTATACTCACTATTTTACCATTTCCAAGTATCTGCATTAATGATTTAAAGGCTCTTAAGCCCTTATTTCGCAATCTGTCACAGTTCACCAACCTCTGAGCACATTCTACACATACCCTTGGCTGAGTGTTTATTTTGTCCCGAATATAACTAACCTGAAGAAGTATTCTATTAGTTTCGAATAATAACTACTAATTAGTAGTTGTGTACTTAAGATGTCCAGCAGTGGATGTTTGAAATGACAAAGAAACTAAACACTTACTGCAATTTTAGACTTACTTCGTGGTTCAATGACATAATTATAATGCTTTATTGCATAAGTGAATAATTATTATGCAAATATTCACACACCACTACTGGTTAAAAATTCAAAATTCAAAATTATTTATTTCATGTAGGCCAACCTGTGGCTCTTATGACACGTCAAGATTCTACCACCGGTTCGGAAAGCGGATTCTGCTGAGAAGAGCCGGCAAGAAACTCAGCAGTTGCTCTTTTCAAAATAATCATTTTACAATATTAATAAGTAGCTATTACATTGCAATAAGTTTTTATACTATCTTGTGGGCAGCTGGATGCCAAGCTGATTTAACCAGTGCATCTTTGTTAGAATAGAATATGACATTTCCACAAAACGTACTACAATTCAATTCATGTCAAAGACGGGCAGACAGAAAGTAGCCCCATTCCCGCCGGCGGAACCCGTTCACGAGCATGACGCATGATCCAGCCATTGCTTCGCTCGACCATATTTGAGGGAACGTAACAACCCGCACCACACGACACCACCACAGAAATGTTTAAAGAGAGCGTGACATACTTAGTCTACCCGTATTAAAGCATCGAATTGAATACTAATATTCAAACACTAATTTTAAGATCCCATGCAACTTTGTCATTAAGAAAGTCATTAACTTTGTAATAACCGCGACTCAGTAAGTGAGTTTTTACGCATTGTTTAAATTTGTGCAGTGGCAAATCTAGCAATTCCTTTGGAATCATATTATATAAGCGTACGCTCAACCCCACAAAGGATTTTTGCACTTTGCGCAGGCGACATGATGGAATTTCTAGTTTATGACGATTTCTAATGAGTCGATTGTGTGTATTGCCTCTTTGTTTATGCAGATGAATATTTTGTCTCACAAAGACTATATTATTATAAATGTACTGTGAAGCTACCGTAAGAATACCAATCTCTTTAAACTTTTCACGAAGATACGCGCGAACCGAGTTTATAGATAAATCGAATGGCTCTTTTCTGCGATATAAAAATAGTTTCAATATTAGCTGCTCCGCCCCACAATAAGATTCCATAGGACATTACACTATGGAAGTAGGCAAAGTAGACCAGCCTAGCCGTTTCTAAATTGTATTAGGCTCGAATTCCTGTTTACAATCATGTTGTACCTGCATTTTTGTGAATAAAATTTCATTCATTCATTCATTCATTCATAGATGCATGCACCATGCATTGCATGGACCATGCGATGTATGCACCATGCATTGCATGGACCATGGTCATGACGCAGCATGACTTGGCAGTTCCGTCGTGATCACTGTCCATGCAACTGGATCACAATATTGACATTATAAAAACAGTTATCGTGGTACGTACTGGTATAATACATCATAATTACTTACTGCAATCCCTGTCAGGCTTGTGTAGACCTTCTCTAAATAATTATGGCTCATCGGATACATTTTACTGTGACCAGAGGCCAGGCATATCATGCAGAACTGTAAAAAAATTAATAGCCATATGATACCGGATTATAATAATATGTATGATATGGGATTGAGGAGGGATTGGAATCCCTAACTATGACTCTCAGAAATGAGAAATTCCATGTGGACAGTGGAACCTTACCTGTAAAGGTATAGCGTCCTTATTAAGCTTTACAACTCCATCATTGGTCACAGTGAAGTCACTTCTCCTGAAATGCTCGGAGCACACCGCTGCACCGGGTGGCAAGTCACTCTCTGTCAGACCCAACATCTGCAGCCACGCTGCCCGCTGGCTGGCTGTTGTAGGGAACCTGGAGTGTGATGCAGATAAATATATCATTCACACTTTCACTAGCAAAATCATGAATGAATGATTGTAATAGCTACTTAATATATTTTGTAACATTATATTTTGAAAGATGAACTGCTGAGTATGTTGACAGCTTTTCTCAGTTTTTTCAAACCGGTGGTAGAGTCTAAACTTGTCACAAGGGCCAGGACTTGGCCTCCATGAAATAAATAATTAATGGTAGATAGATAATTGATGGTCGCTAACTGTGGGCCTCATAAGAAGGCTCAGGGTCGCTCAGCGAGCGATGGAGAGAGCTATGCTCGGTATATCCCTGCGAGATCAAATCAGAAATGAGGAGATTCGTAGGAGAACCAAAGTCACCGACATAGCTCAGCGAATCG
This sequence comes from Oeneis ivallda, assembly GCA_029955525.1. Taxonomy (NCBI): domain Eukaryota; kingdom Metazoa; phylum Arthropoda; class Insecta; order Lepidoptera; family Nymphalidae; genus Oeneis; species Oeneis ivallda. The sequence continues at coordinate 14,958,017 of JARPMR010000026.1, read as the reverse complement.
CGAAACTGAAGTGGAAATGGGCGGGGCACATAGTTGGAGTGGCGATCCCGCACCGGAAAACGCAGTGTTGGCAGACCCCCAACAGGTGGTTCGACGACATCAAACGAGTCGCAGGGAGCCGCTGGATGCAAGCGGAGCAAGACCGAAGCCTGTGGAAGTCCATGCAGGAGACCTTTGTCCAGCAGTGGACGTCTATAGGTTGATAAAGAAGAAGATAGTTGATGGAAGCTGCGATAGCCTAGTGGTTAGAACTGCATTATCCTATTTGGAGGATCACAGGTTCAATCAGTGTAGAGGTACACAAGTTGAGTTAAGGATAATAATATCCTTATAAATATTATAAATGCGAAAGTGTGTTTGTTTGTTGGTTTGTCCTTCAATCACGCTGCAACAGGGCTACGGATTGACGTGATTTTTTGCATGGGTATAGTTGAGGACCTAGAGAGTGAGATAGGCTACTTTTTATCCTGGAAAATCAAAGAGTTCCTGAGGGATTTAAAAACTAAATCCATGCAGAAGAAGTAATCATCAGCATCAGAATCAGCAGGCATCAGCTAGTAAAATATAAAAAAGAGTATTAAACAATCCTTGAATAAGAAAAAAAGTGTTTGTTTAATCTAAACTAAATACGATCCCGGAGAACTCACCTCTAACTTTTCGGAGTTATGGGAGTTTAAGCAATTAAATATCATATTGTGCTTCAGTGAAGGAAAACATTGTGAGGAAACCTGCTCACCTGAGTTTTACATTATGTTCTCAAAGGTGTGTGAAGTCTACCTCTAGTCAAATATGGTTGAGCAAAGCAATGGCTGGCTCATGCGTCATGCTCATGAATGGGTGCCACCAGTGGGAATGGGGCTACTTTTTGTCAGCCTGTGTTAACATGTGTCAAATTATAATTAGGTATGCTTTTGTGGAACTCATTGTGGAAACACTGCATACATAGCTTGTTTTGAAAAGAGCAACCGCCAAGTTTCTTGCTAGTCCTTCTTGGCAGGAAGGGCATTCTGAACCAGTGGTAGACTCATTGACGATTCAAAAGTACTTGTAAAAAGTTTATTTGAATAAAAAACATTTCTACTCTATTCTACCACTAGTCCAGTAATTGAAAGTGGGTCAGTTTGGCGGACTATGGCCTATAACCTTTCTCTGAGAGGAGACCTGGGCTTAATGTGTGACGTTATTAGGTTGCTCATGATGATGAGATACTACCTCATAGATATAAATATTTATGGTACACTGAACGGTTCGAAAGTACTTTGTAAAAGTTTATTACATTCTATTTATTTTTAATCAAGATGATACCTACCTGATAAACGTAATCCCACAGAGTACATTATGTAGACTGGTAATCGTAGCCCCTTGTAGACCAATTGTTGAGCCGTGGTGTACAGGGACAGTAATCGGTTGATCTTCACCTGTATTTCTACACAAAGGCACGCAGCACTTCATTTTAGCCCAGGGGTCACTATACCTTCTTGCGGAGGGAATGGAAATTATCAACTAATTTAAAGTATAATTATTGTAGAATAAAATCCTACAGGTACTTCCTGTTTCTACGGTATTCCATGTTATATTAAATCTTCTTATCTCCACGATTTTTAATTTTTTAATTATTTAGTTAGGATCATAATATTAACGTAATGTTCTTTCACAAACACAGAGGTAAAGATTTTCACGTGATTTTCACGGAAAAATAGGAAACGAAACTATAAAAAATATGACCACAACACAGGACCACAGACCATAGACCACGAACCATCCTAGTGTTCGTGGTCTATGCCACCCACGAACAATTGGATACACACCACAGACTATGGATTTCTTCTTACCACAGACCAGGAACAACAAGATTTCTTACGTAGTCCTAATTCCTAGTTCCATGCTTCTTACATCCAACATCACAGAACCTATAAACATTTCAAGAGGTTCAAAATTCACAGAGAGAAGATGGATCTAAGAATTACGACTATGCAGAAAAATATGAGAAAATTGTAAACCCAAAGAGAATATATTGAAAATCATGGTCTGTGGTCTTGTGCTGTTACGTAGTGTTTTGGTGTTTATCCTAGGCCCTAGCTTACTGTTCGTGGTCTATGGTGTTTGTTTATTCTTTGGTTGCTTGTTGTCAATATTCAATTTAAAAAAAGATTTTTCCAATTTTTCTATTTTCCCGATAAACTATGTTTGAAGCTACCTAATTATTTATAAAAAAATCGGGGAGATACTAAGATTTAAGATACTTAAAATAACATGGAATACCTATAACAGGACCTGTACCTGTTGGATATATTTAAAGGCTTAGGCACAGAACCCAATTCCAACTTCAAATTAGTTGTTGATAATTTCCACTCGCTCCGCGCGAAGGTACATATTAGTGACCTCTAGACTAAAATGAAGTGCTGCGTGCCTTTATGTAGAAATACAGGGGAAAATCATTCGATTACTGTCCCTGGACACGACGGTCAAGAGCGGATTACGTTTAACAGGTAGGTATCATATTATCATCAACTCCTTATCCTTGTCCCACACTATGTGGGGTCGGCACAACATGTAAGGCCTAGCGCAAACATACAACTTTTAGTTGAACAACTATTTAGTTGTGTTTCATAAGTTTATAGGAATGTACTGCGATCATAGAATGTGCGCAAACTATCAACACGATAGTTGTTCGACAAAAAATCTAAAAGCCGTATCGATTTGCTTTTGATTATAGTTTAGTTGTGTGGAATTCACGAAAAGTACACAACTCGACTAAACAGTTGATGTAAAAGTTGTATGTATATACCTTACCTAAGACATGTTGTAAGTGGTTCGGCTTGACATTTTACGACCGGCGGCCGGCCAGACGTCAACCCTCTTTGGGAGTGCTTTTGTTGGTGGAAAGGATAGAACCGCCACCTTTCAGTTAAACAGGTAGGTATCAAAGTACTTTCGAACCGTCCAGTGAATGTAACATAATTATTTTTATCTGCTAGTGAATGTAACTTAATTATTTTTGTCTACTAGTGAATGTAACATAATTATTTTTATCTACTAGTGAATGTAACTTAATTATTTTTACTACTATCTCATCATGAGCAACCCATTAACATCTCACTAATGAGCTTAGGTCTCCTCTCAGAGAAGGGTTTTAAGCCATAGTCCACGACGCTGGCGCACCGTGAATTGGTAGGTAGACTTCACACACCTTTGAGAGTATTATGAAGAACTCTTAGTAAAGAAGGTTTCCTCACGATGTTTATCTTCATTGTTGAAGCATATGATATTTAATAATTTAAACTTCAAAAAGTCAGGTGTGTGCGCCTTGGGATTGAACCTGCGATCCCAAGAACAGGAGACTGCAGTCCTAACCACTAGGCCAGGGGTCGGCAAGTATTTTTATGCGGAGTCCGGATACTGTGGGAAAATTTTAACGAGGTCCAGAAAAAAACAACTGATAATAATTTAGTGTAGGTACAGTTTTGCAATTCACGAAGGCGAGTGAGCTTTACTTGTGGTTACTTCGTGTACATGCACATAAGTGTGCGTGCCTGTCAAAGCCTAGGTGAAAGCGGGCAGGCGCGAGCATAGCGCTCGCTCACACTTATACAGATACGACACACACACAACCATAAGTCAGTCGCCCTCGTGAATTGCAAGAACTATATTTATTTAATATTTTTGTTTCAAATCAAATTCTGAATTATAAAACACAAGAAGATTAACGTGAGAAACTACACCGGCGGCGGCGACGGTCTTGAGGCAGTTTTTTATACCTACTTTGGTTCTCGAGAGTAACAGCTAATTCGAAGTGTGTCTTCTAGGTGGGCATCCGTTGATCTCGAACGATATATTTTGTTTTTTAAAAAAAAATTCTTCGAGAAAAAGTGTCACATACGTCCGTCGAGCCATACATAGTGGCTAAATTGATAGCTATTTTTTAGTAGATATTGCAAGAACTGTACAACACATTACAATATTTGGCGGTCCGAGGTTCGACCTTTCGCGGTCCGCAAACGGACCGCGGTCCGCCTGTTGCCGACCGTTGCACTAGGCTATCACTGCTGAAAAAACTGAGATGAGTTAAATAATAATAAAATGTGGGTTAAGTAAAATCTGCATCACACTCCAGGTTCCCTACAACAGCCAGCCAGCGCGCGGCGTGGCTGCAGATGTTAGGTTTGACAGAGAGTGACTTGCCACCCGGTGCAGCGGTGTGCTCCGAGCATTTCAGGAGAGGTGACTTCACTGTGACCAATGATGGCATCATAAAACTTAACAAGGACTCTATACCTTTACAGGTAAGTTTTCAGTTGTGTGGAATTTCTCATTTCTGAGAGTCATGGTTAGAGATTCCAATCCCTCAATCCCATTTCATACATAGTATAATTCCATGTCATATGGTTATTAATTTTTTTACAGTTCTGCATGATATGCCTGGCCTCTGGTCACAGTAAAATGTATCCGATGACCCAAAATTATTTAGAGAAGGCCTACACAAGCCTGACAGGGATTGCAGTAAGTGTTTAGTTTGTTTGTCACTTCAAACATCCTCTGCTAGACATCTTGTATACAGGGTGCTAGGAGCATGCTATCGAAGCAATGAATCGTCCATGTTATCTTTCTCTTATTTTAATTGACAGATTCATATAACAAAACTAGCTATATTAAACACACGCTAGGTCTAAGTACACAACTACTAATTAGTATGTAGATATTATTCGAAACTAATATAATATTTCTTCAGGTGAGTCATATTCATGACCAAATAAACACTCAGCCAAGGGTGTGTGTAGAATGTGCTCAGAGGTTGGTGAACTGTGACAGATTCCGGAATAAGGGCTTAAGAGCCTTTAAATTGTTAATGCAGATACTTGGAAATGGTAAAGTAGTGAGTATAACATTGTTTTTTATTGAATGATAATACCTTATCATAGCCTTAGACACATAATTTTTTTTTTATGTGTACATCATGCGATCAGTTGCCAGACTATGAGCAGATTCGTTCTAGGAATTAGTTTCGTTCGGAGACAACTTTCCCAGCTGGAAGAACTGTACATGTCCTATGAAGCCACAGTATCCAGTATATGCCATTTTTTAAGCGGCATATTGCTTCTGGCACTCTTAATTGTAATTTCTTAATTGTTTGGGTGACCAGACAGCCTTGCAGATAATTTCTACAAATATAACATTCATTTAACCTTTTTCAGTTGACATTGCACAATTTAAAATCCATTAATAGAGTTGAGAAACAACTAATATCTAATATAGCAAAACACACATTTGAACCTGACCACTGTGACCTCTATGTGAAATGCAATGAAGAAGACAATAAAATATATTCAGAGGAAGATTATAATAGTTCTGATATAAAAGGAAATTTTGACATGACGAGAGTAAAATATGAGGAAAAAGGTGCAACAGATTTTTATGTAGTACATCTGAGCGAAACAGATAATTTTCAGAATGATGTTCATGCTGATAATGACATCAATAATGATAACAAGTTATATAATGATGATATCAAAATCCCTGGCATACTTAACTATGATGCTCAAGTGAAAAATACAAATTTCAATAATGATGATAATACAAATTACTGTGATGATGTGCTAACCGATAATGTCGCTCAAGCTATAAATGAAGACAAATTTGATGATGATATTATTATGAATTCTGATGTGGTCAATGTTACAAATAATGACGACATTGTTTTTATGATTTGTGATGATGATGATGATGATGTGAAATCCCTGAAAGATGACATAGCACATGATATTGATGGTGATGTTGAAGATGGCTTTGCAGATAACATGAACAATTATCATAATAATGGACTTTTAAGTAAGAATTATGTGAAACTTTTCAATAGATTTAAAGATGAAAATAAATCTGAAAATAGAGTTTTAAACAATCTAAAACAAGAGATTGCAAAATCAAAAAACAAAAAACGTCCTAGTGTATTGGCACCAAAAAAAAATGGCAGACAGTTGAGTTCTGAAAGCAAAATAGTTAAAGCAAGTGTTGCAAAACCCAAAAGGCGGAAGAAACCTAAACCATGTATTCCCAAACCCAAAAAACAGAATAGCGTTGCCAAATTGTTCACGAAGACTATATTAACTTATGAAGAACAGTTGGCAGATATACAAAGAAGACAACACACAGAACTTTATAAATCATATCCATACAAATGTGACATTTGCTTCACAGGACGCTGGTCTTTCTTCACTTACAATCGACATATGGATAAGCATACAGATGTAAGGTTTTTTTTCATCATCCACAACCCATTATATTTTTACTAGTGGAGTAAGGTTCTTAAAAGTCACATGGAAACCCACTGTTTTTCCCCAATAAAATGTAATATAGTATTATCACATGAAATTCTATGTCAGAAAAACTGATCTTGCTTTGTAGGCACTCTTAGGAGTGTTCCCCATTGGTGTTTAGCTTAAGCGTTTACTGTAAGTATGTCACACTCTCTAACATTTCTGTGGTGGTGTCATGTGATGCGGGTTGTTACGTTCCCTCAAATATGGTTGAGCGAAGCAACGGCTGGGTCATGCGTCATGCTCGTGAACGGGTGCCACTGGCGGGAATGGGGCTACTTTCTGTCTGTTGTTAACATGTGTTGAATTATAATTAGATATAATTAGGTATGCTTTTGTGGAAATTCCCCTCATTGTGGAAACACTGCATACATAGCATAATATCTATTATATTGTAAACTTGTTTTGAAAAGAGCAACTGCCGAGTTTCTTGATGGTTCTTCTTGGCAGGAAGGGCATTCCGAACCAGTGGTAAACTCATTGACGAATCAAAAGCACTTGTTAAAAAGTTTATTTGAATAAAAAACATTTCTATTCTATTATATTCTACTATGCTATATATGCAGTGTTTTCACAAAGAGAGAAGTTCAAAAAATGCATACCGACTAACTTCTATCTTAAGATGGGCAGACATAAAGTAGCCCCATTCCCGCCGGTGACTCCTGTTCACGAGCATGACGCACGACCCAGCCGTTGCTTCGCTCAACCATATTTGAGGGAACGTAACATAAATGTAATATCACATGAACTTCTATGTCAGAAAAACTGATCTTGCTTTGTAGATGCTCTTAGGAGGAGTATTCCCCATAGGTGTTTAGCTTTAAGTGTAAAGGTTTAAATGTTACTTGGCTTGTGCATACTAAGGTTTGTACATCTTGCTAAGGCTTGTACATCCTGCGTGTTCTGAAACCTATTTGACGATTTTTATGCTATTGCATAGCTTTTATCGCGGGCTTTGAACTAGGACAAAAAGTTTGAGCGCGGCGACCGAATTAAGAAATTCCGTAACGAAAATAAACCTAACACCGTCGTTCAGTAAGCGTTCAACATTTTAGAGGTTCACAAGTAGTTCTGTTTGGCGCAGTGGGCGAGCGGCCGCTTTCTTTACCGTATGGTGTATGATATCGCAGGTTCGAATCTCACTCGCGAAGTAGTGACAGTGCGCTTTTCTTGTTTGTTTGTTTTTTAATTATTTTTTTGCATAATTTTTATTATGCAAAAAAAATACTGCATAAATATTATAATTGCATAAGTAGATAAAAAATGCTATGCAATAGCTTTACCGCGGCAGTCCCCGAGTGCCACTTAATTTTTTTTTTTAGAAACACGGAAAATGGGAGTGCGCCATATGTGGGCTGAGGAAAGAAACGCGCAAACGGCTTAGAAGTCACGTACTGTCGCACGCGGAAAGGTACAGCTGCAAGCGCTGCAAGTATGTCACCAGCTTTAGGTAAGTGAAACAGCATAGCGAAGTAAATTGCTGATGTTGAAACATCTGATAAGATGTTTCAACAAGTAGGCAAGTAGATATACTTGCCTACTTCCATAGTATAATATTTTTTATGGATTGCTGGGCAGAATATTATAAATGTATTTTATTGTGGTTTAAACTATTTTTATACTGCAGAATATAGCTAGAACGAATTATATCCACGCTTTTTGTCATTTATATAGTCTTCAATTGTATAATATGCTTTTTTCATGAGATTAGTTTTAACTGATTTCTTAAACTTGTGTAAAGGCAAGTCTAAGATTGACTGTGGAATTTTATTATAAAACGTCACGCCTATTCCCACAAATGTCTTTCGGACCCTCTTGAGGCGCAATCGAGGAATCACGAGCCTGTTTGGATCTCTAACCTGCCTATCGTGTAAATCACCCTTTTTTTGTAATTCACAATGTTTTGTCTTAATTTCAATGTCTTAATTTTACTAATCAATGAACGATGTCCCTTTCCAACGTTCATTGATGAAATCTATGCCTAGCAGTGTTTGTACGGTCAGCAAAAACATCAAGTTTGGCAGCGTCGCAAAAACAAGGATGCGGCATATGGGAAACAATTTTGGATCTATTTGCAAAAGAAAAACTATTTTCTCCGAAAATATCCATTTTATAACACATGTTCCTTAGCCATTTTTGATTGCTTTTCGTTAAGGAATCTAACCCTAGAGTTATGGGAATTCGTCATAAACACGTTGTATAGTTAGGTTAGGTTAACTGCCTCGTTGGTCTAGTGGTTAGCTTGTTCGACTGCGGATTACGAGGTCCCGGATTCGATTGCCGGGTCGGGCCGTTAAAAAATAGTTATTTGTGTTATATGGGGCCAAAGGAATTTTTTGTTCCCCGAGGGCGTTATTTTGAATTCAGAGCGAAGTGAAGGATTCTATACTAGAATCCCGAGCGCAGCGAGGGATTCTAAAGTAGAATCCTGAGCGTAGCGAGGAATTCAATATACGCCGCCCGAGAACAAAAAATCTTGGCCCCGAATGACACACACTATTTTTCATCATTACCTATGAGAAAAAGCTAGGAGTATCAACCTACTTTGTATAGAGTATAGACATTACCAATACGTATATTGAAAGTTTAAATAAAACACAAATAATTTTTTATGAAATAATTAAACATTAATATTTATGTTGGTATGTAGTATGGGCGTACATATCTAATCGACAAAGATCACGTGACTTATCGAAGACAACAGCTTCTCAAACATTTTTGAATTTCGACACATTTTTGAATTCTCTCTTCTGATTGGTCCGCGTTAGTGATTTAGTATGCTAAAGCACGAACGCGGACCAATCAGAAGAGAGAAATGAAAAGTCCCATGGGGTTAAAATTAAATTTTGCTCCCGCTATCCTCTGAAGCCAATATTCGTTTTTCGAATAGGTATGATGAAAAATTTATTTTTCATCTCCCCATCTCGGAAAGAGTATTTTTGCTCTTCGATATCGGAGTGTAAAAGCCGTTTTTATCCTCTAGACTAGAGGATAAAGTAAATTGAATTTAGAACATCGTGTGCACTAAGTTTGTGAATTCAAAACATCATTAAACCTATTTACTTCTACCTCCATGGTGCCGAATTTATCATACAACCTTTTTTAATTTGTTAAAAACTCAGACTTGGAACCTTCTTGGTGTACTTTTTTTTAATTTGCTTTGCGCGCGCCATTTTCTTTTCACGTCATATTTTTTGAATGGGGAGATGAAAAATTACGTGTTGCACTCGAGTGCAAAGATTTTTCACCTCGTGCTCTTTTGATTCCCTCGCTAACGCTCAGGATTCTAATTTTTGAATCACTCGCTGCGCTCGTGATTCAATTTTAGAATCCTTCGCTTGCTCGGTCATCAAAACTGAGCACGCGGTTAAAAAGCAACTTTGCACTCTTGTATAACAAATAACTATGGTTTTCTGCCAAAGAAATTCTCAGTCCGGAGTTAGGAAGTTGGCGGTGTGTCACCCCCGTGCCTCGGAGAGCACGTAAAGCCGTCGGTCCTGCGCCTGATCTCTCTCCGGTCGTGTCGGGTTTCCGTCCCATCGGACTGTGAGAGTGAGGGAATAGAGAGTGCACCTGTGTTTGCGCACACACTTGTGCACTATAATATCTCCCGCGCAGATGGCTGATCTCTAAGTAGGTTGACCGCCGTGATCGGATTCGGTCGGGAGGACATTATTTTATAGTAAAGGCCTATTGTTTCAGCGCACTGCTTAAGCCTCACGCGCAGTCGCACAGCGGACAGGCGTTCAAGTGTCCACACTGCGAGACTGTTTTCAGGTAGGTAGGTTTTTCGGACACACTATTTTTTTCGTGTTTGTTACATTGCCTTGACACTTAATATTATTTGTATTAGTCGCGATAATGAGCTGCCTGAAATAATTGTAATTATAAGTTACGACGATCGTAAAGAATAATAGCAACCCAACTTAAAGAGGGGTAAGCTCGTCAATTCCACTCCTGTGCTGGTACTGTACTCAAAGATTTGAGCGGATGAACTATATAGACTACTGACTTAAGGTTGAAGACATGGTTCTGCCCGCGAAATTCAAATTTAATTTGGTTTTTCGCCATTTATAAACGAATACGACATAGTAGGCTTATGGCATTCTAATTGCGACAATGGCAGTATCATCTTCACAGGTTTATATAAAAATCTTTACTTGAAAGAGTCCAGTTTAAGAAATTAATCAAAATATCGACTAATTTGTGAGTAACTCACGTCCAACTCAGTATTTTGATTAATTTCTTAAACTGGTCACTTTCCAGTAAAGATTTTTATGTAAACCTGTGAAGATGATAATTCTACTGGCGCAATTAGAAGGCCATAAGCCTACTTTGTCGTATTAGTTTACAAAATGCGAAAAACCAAATTAAATTTGAATTTCGCGGGCAGACTCGTGTCTTCCACCTTAATGACGTATTGTAATGGCGGGTACCGCTTGAGCGTTTGCCATATTTGTAGCATAGACATAAAAACGAGTGTGCTTTATACCACACGACTGAAGTAAAACATACGAGACGCAACTGGCTATGAAAGAAAGAGAGAAAGAAAATGTGTGCTCGCACCTCTCTCTTGCCCCTACAGTAATATACGAAACGTAACTCTCTCTCTTTCTATCTTAACTAACTTATAGTTCCCTCTCAACTTCCGTTCGCCTCGCCCGATCACACTTTTCGTAACGCATTCACCAGCTTACTCCCCAAGTCAAGCGTGCGTAAAGAAGTTTTACTTCAAAAGTCATAAATTGCTTCCTAGATGAGACTCACAAAAATGTAGTACAAAACATAACGTAACTCTCGGATATTAGCAGTTTATTTGTAAAAGTATGGGAAAAACACACTTCAACGTCTTTGTAAATATGACTTTCGCTTACATGAAGGCTGGTAACAACTATTGTTTTTGCAATTCACGAAGGCGAGTGAGCTTTACTCGTGGTTACTTCGTGTACATGCACATTGCATAAGTGTGCGTGCCTGTCAAAGCCTAGGTGGGAGCGGGCAGGCGCGAGCATTGCGCTCGCTCACACTTATACAGATACGACACACACACAACCATAAGTGTGCGTGCCTGTCAAAGCCTAGGTGGGAGCGGGCAGGCGCGAGCATTGCGCTCGCTCAACTTATACAGATACGACACACACACAACCATAAGTGTGCGTGCCTGTCAAAGCCTAGGTGGGAGCGGGCAGGCGCGAGCATTGCGCTCGCTCACACTTATACAGATACGACCACACACACAACCATAAGTGTGCGTGCCTGTCAAAGCCTAGGTGGGAGCGGGCAGGCGCGAGCATTGCGCTCGCTCACACTTATACAGATACGACACACACACAACCATAAGTGTGCGTGTCTGTCAAAGCCTAGGTGGGAGCGGGCAGGCGCGAGCATTGCGCTCGCTCACACTTATACAGATACGACACACACACAACCATAAGTGTGCGTGCCTGTCAAAGCCTAGGTGGGAGCGGGCAGGCGCGAGCATAGCGCTCGCTCACACTTATACAGATACGACACACACACAACCATAAGTGTGCGTGCCTGTCAAAGCCTAGGTGGGAGCGGGCAGGCGCGAGCATTGCGCTCGCTCACACTTATACAGATACGACACACACACAACCATAAGTGTGCGTGCCTGTCAGAGCCTAGGTGGGAGCGGGCAGGCGCGAGCATTGCGCTCGCTCACACTTATACAGATACGACACACACACAACCATAAGTGTGCGTGCCTGTCAAAGCCTAGGTGGGAGCGGGCAGGCGCGAGCATTGCGCTCGCTCACACTTATACAGATACGACACACACACAACCATAAGTGTGCGTGCCTTTCAAAGCCTAGGTGGGAGCGGGCAGGCGCGAGCATTGCGCTCGCTCACACTTATACAGATACGACACACACACAACCATAAGTGTGCGTGCCTGTCAAAGCCTAGGTGGGAGCGGGCAGGCGCGAGCATTGCGCTCGCTCACACTTATACAGATACGACACACACACAACCATAAGTGTGCGTGCCTTTCAAAGCCTAGGTGGGAGCGGGCAGGCGCGAGCATTGCGCTCGCTCACACTTAACCAGATACGACATACACACAACCATAAGTGTGCGTGCCTGTCAAAGCCTAGGTGGGAGCGGGCAGGCGCGAGCATTGCGCTCGCTCACACTTATACAGATACGACACACACACAACCATAAGTGTGCGTGCCTGTCAAAGCCTAGGTGGGAGCGGGCAGGCGCGAGCATTGCGCTCGCTCACACTTATACAGATACGACACACACACAACCATAAGTGTGCGTGTCTGTCAAAGCCTAGGTGGGAGCGGGCAGGCGCGAGCATTGCGTTCGCTCACACTTATACAGATACGACACACACACAACCATAAGTGTGCGTGCCTGTCAAAGCCTAGGTGGGAGCGGGCAGGCGCGAGCATTGCGCTCGCTCACACTTATACAGATACGACACACAGACAACCATAAGTCAGTCGCCCTCGTGAATTGCAAGAATTATACATGAAGGCGGGTAACAACTAACAGTGGTGATTTTTAAGCATGCCTTTTGAAAAGATGTTTATATTAATAGTACACTAGCTGATGCCCGCGACTTCGTCCGCGTGGAATTAGTTTTTAAAATAGTCTTTGATTTTCCGGGATAAAAAGTAGCGTATGTCACTCTCCAGGTCCTCAACTATACCAATGCAAAGATCACGTCGATCCGTAGCTCTGTTGCGGCGTGATTGAAGGATAAACTAACAAACAAACACACTTTCGCACTTATATTACTAAGTATTTACTCTAATTAGATAGATAAGATCTTATAAATGAAGTTTATCATGACAATAAATTATAAACAGTAGGTATATTTATATTTAGGTAGGCACATAGTTCGAAGAGCTGATGGTCGTTGGGGTCCCAAGGTGTTGGAGTGACGACCCCGCACCAGGTGGACCGACGACGTCAAACTAGTCGCAGGGAGCCGCTGGATTCAAGCGGCGCAAGACCGAAGCCTGTGGAAGTCCATGCAGGGACCTTTGTCCAGCAGTGGACGTCTATAGGTTGATAAAGAAGAAGAAGAAGGTATAATATTTTACGTTGATTTAAAGCGAAAAACTTCCTTGCCGAATTCCTCATAGAAAAATTCAAATTCTTTACAGCAAAAAGTCTTCATACTTTTCACATGTACGAATAAAGCATCCTTCAGACTTGGCGTGTCCGCTGTGCGGATTCAGTTTCGTCAGCGAAAATGGTGTGAAGACACACATCAAGTTGAGTCATCCTTGCGAAGACGTACGAGTAAGTTGTATATATATGTAATACTAGCTGATGCCCGCGACTTCGTCCGCATGGAATAAGTTTTTAAAAATCCTTAAATCGCGGGAACTCTTTCATTATCCGAGATAAAAAAGTAGCTCTCCCGGTCTGAGGAACCACTACTACATCCATTACTATACCCATGCAAAAAATCACATCAATCCGCTGTTCTGTTGCGACGTGATTGAAGGACAAACCAACAAACAAACACACTTTCGCATTTATAATATATATAATTTTTTACCATACTTAATTAAGAGAATAATATATTATAGCAGAAATTAGAATAGAATAGAAATATTTTTTTCAATTAAACTTTTTACAAGTGCTTTTGAATCGTCTGACTCTACCAGTGGTTCGGAATGCCCTTCCTGCCGAGAAGAACCAGCAAGAAACTCGGCGGCTGCTCTTTTCAAAACAAGTTTACAATACAATAAATACGGCCAATTCATACTATGTATGAAGTGTTTCCACAATGGGGGTAGTTCCAAAAATGCATACCTACTAACAATGCAATATATCTTAAGATGGGCAGACAAAGTAGCCCCATTCCCGCCGGTGGCACCCGTTCACGAGCATGACGCATGACCCAGCCGTTGCCTCGCTCGACCATATTTGAGGGAAAAAATAAATAACAAAAATATTAAGCGGAAACTAAAAGATTACTTCTTAAAATTAGATGGTTGATTGATGCTCATTATTTACTTATGTTTTGTACGTACTTGCCTAATTCCTAAACCTATCTCTTTATATACCTACCTACTCATATTTATTAACCTGTCTCTTAACTTCTTCTAATGTAATGAAAAGTATTAGCAAATGTTTAATACCTACCTATTTTAATGAATGAGACCGTTTTGTTTTGTACATACTCACTTTAAATGCTATGTTGCAGAGTGGCATCGAGGACAAACCTCTGTGGTTTTTTCGATGTGCAATTATTATGTAAATGTGTTTAGTAAATTTGTAAATGGTAAAATAAATAAATAAATAAAATAAAATACGTAACAACCCGCATCACACGACACCACCACAGAAATGTTTAATTACACAAGTATTAGTCCTTCCGACCGGATCCGGCCATAGCGGCCAATCTCCACGAACATAAGACATCTGCGCTGGATATATTATAGTGCATAGGTCTGTGTGTAGGTGTAGTAGTAGGTGTGCCGACGCGTTATGTTTTCTAGGGTTGTGCTAGGATTGTTATTGGTGAAAACTTTCAGTGTGGTTTACTCAAAAACTATAAGGGCTTCGCGTCCAATGCTTGTGCTGAAGGGTTCTATGTGAAAGGTGCAAAGGTACTCTGCAGTGGTTTTTCGGACTTTCAGTACACGTTGTATACAAATAAAGGAGGTTGGCGAATTTTGACCCAGCATTTTTAAAAACCGTTCAGATTCAGAAATCATTTAATTTTAATTTATATTTTTCAGAGTATTTTTCTGTGTAAACCCGATATTTTTAGAAAATGGGGATCAAAAATATAATTATTCACAAGTACACATTATAAATAACCGTTACATGGCAATACAAGTGAATATCTTTTTTCTCCCAACTTTATTTGAAGACTTTGATGAACTTTTTTGTTAGACTGGTTTACTAGAACAAGCATGAGAAAGTTTGATTCGTGAACGTGGGCTTGAGGCCCACTGTTCAATTCGTGTGGGTCAGAAACTCTATGGAATTCGCCAATCTCCTTTAAATGAAATATAAGTTTACAAAAATAGAAAGTTTTCAGAACTTGTCCGGACCGTCGTGCGCGCAGTGCAACGTCCGCTTCGCGTCCGAGGCTGCGTATGACACGCACATATCAGTGTCGCCCAAACACGTTAGTTGCGGGTGAGTGACCTTCATGATCAGCAACCCATCAGCGACTCACTATTGAGCGCAGGTCTTCAACTCCGCTCAGAGAAGAGGTAAAGGCCATAGGCGACGTTTTCGCACAGGCGAATCGCCGCGCGGCGCGCGGTTCGGCGTTTCGCGCGAGCTGTCGCACGATATGGCCAAGGCAGTATTATAAGGTCTGTGGCCAAGGCATGAGGGCGAGAGAGAGCGAGCGAGCGACGCACCGCGCGTCGCGCGGCGATTCGCCTGTGCGAAAACGTCGCCATAGTCCACCAAACCGCCACATTGCAAATTATCGGACTTCACACACCTTTGAGAACGTTATGGTCTATGGAGAAATCTCAGCTGTGTTGGTTTATTTATTTTATTAATATCTGGGTGACCTTTTTTTTTTGTAAATCGGTGTTTTTTGGAAATTATATATATTAAAAAAAAATAATAAATAAAAAAATAATAATAAAATTCATAGGGGAAAATATAATCGTCTTGGACTCGAACCGGGGTCTTCTGGTTTCGGGACCGCCCGATTTACCGTCGAGCTATCGGGAATTTGTAGATGATGGCGAAATTTACCTTCGTATTCTAATGATATTGTAAGGGGTTTTTCATTGCCTGAAAATACGGATAAAATGACCTTTTCTAAAAATGAAACCTAGCTAGATCGATTTATCGCCCCCGAACCCCCTGCATACCAAATTTCATGAAAATCGTTGGAGCCGTTTCCGAGATTCAGATTATATATATATACAAGAATTGCTCGTTTAAAGATATTAGATATATATTTTTTTTTATTCTATACTAGCTGATGCCCGCGACTTCGTCCGCATGGATTTAGTTTTTAAAACTCCCGCGGGAACTCTTTCATTATGCGAGATAAAAAGTAGCTCTCCCGGTCTGAGGAACCACCACTACATCCATTACTATACCCATGCAAAAAATCGCATCAATCCGCTGTTCTGTTTTTTTTTTTTTAAAGTATGCTATGTCCGTCTCCTGGTTCTAAGCTACCTCTCCACCAATTTTCAGCCAAATCGGTTCATCCGTTCTTGAGTTATAAATAGTGTAACTAACACCACTTTCTTTTATATATATAGATTAGTTTTTATTAGAAAATCTAGTTTCATTTTTATTGGCAGTCCCTATGACTGCCAATTTTTTTTTTGAGCACGGAATGTGTCACAATTCACAGTCAACTAACACCAATACCTAAATGCGTCGTACCTACTGCGCGTCGAAAACGGCGGTTAGTATGTACAGACCGTTCACTATAAGTTGTCCTTTGCCGTCATGTTGGCAGCAATGCTTCACACAATATAAATTATAAACCCTGACAACCGGCTTGACATAAGCAATGCTGCCAACATGACAGCAAGCGACAAGCCTGGCGATCGCGTAACTTTTATCGCTGTCCTTAAAGGGCTATTTCAATGTCAAAACCTGGTTTTGGCCAATAGGAGAAGCCCAAAATCATATTTTGACATTGAAGCAGTCCTTAATGGACTGAGAAAATATTACGTGATAGACCCCAAGTTATAGTGGACGGTTAGTACTTAGTGCATTGAACTTTTGATACACAGCTGTTCGCACGCGTATTACCTTGCTGTTTTGTGTTGAATATTGTCATTTCTTGTGTTTTTTTTTTTCAATTAAAATCATGTTGAGATAGGTTACATACACGATTCCAAGTGCAAATTTATCACGAAAATATCGATGAAAAATTCCAACGATGAGCGACTGAGCCCCGCCGATTGTCTAAAAGTTGCCGATCAAAACTTATCCATTTCATGGCATTAGCGTCAAAGTAAAATGAACCATAACAGTATTGAATTAGAACTCAATTTCGTGTCTGCATTCTTATAAGTTTATGTATGTAAGATACGCTCCATAACGCTCCATGTTTGTGACTAAGTCAATACAATCATGGATTATTTTGCTTTCACGGTAATGCCATTAAGTGGGAGTGCAATCGTAAGAATAACCTTTAGACAATTGGTACCCAATGGTTGGTGGTTGGTTGGAAGCAGTGATAGCTTAGTGGCTAGGACTGTGGTCTCCTATTCGGGGGGTCGCAGGTTCGATCCCGGGTACGCACCTCTGACTTTTCGGAGCCAAGTGCGTTTAAGCAATTAAGTATCACTTGCTTCAACGGTGAAGGAAAATATCGTGAGGAAACCCGCACACCTGAGAGTTCTTCATAATGTTCTCGAAGGTGGGTGAAGTCCGCCAATTCGCATTGTGCCAGCGTGGTGGACTATGGCCTATTACCCTTCTCTGAGAGGAGACCTGCGCTGCGACGTGAGCCGTTGATGGGTTGCTAATGATGATGATTATGATGAATTGGTACCCAGAATCTTTAAGGTACCTATGGAATTTCGGGTTTCAGTTCTAGTTATGATGTCCAGTACATCCTGTATAGTGTTAAAAGTTTGATTTATTAAGCTATTGCATAGCTTTTATCGCGGGCTTTGAGCGGGGCGACCGAATCAAGAAATTCCGTAACGAAAATAAACCTAACGCCCCCCACTCCGACCGGCACAGCGGTGCGGCGGTGAAAGCCGTGCATCGTCTAACGTCGTTTCAGTTCGGCAGACTTCGGCACGGTGTTTGTGTGCGTGCGACTAGACGTATGCGTGTAGACTGTACGAAGCTCGCACGGTTCGAGACAAGCTGCTCGAGTTTTTATGCAATATTTTTTTTGCATAATTTTTATTATGCAAAAAAAATATTGCATAAATATTATAATTGCAAGTTGATAAAAAATGCTATGCAATAGCTTTACCGCGGCAGTCCCCGAGTGCCACACGTGTTTTCTTTTTTTTACAGCATTCCCAAACGGAACGAATGTACTGAAAATAATAAGCCAGTCCAGAAACGCCAGTACCGACCTCGATATGACAAAATTGACGCTGCACTATGCGAGACCTGCGGAAAGAGCTTTCAAGTGAGAATCTATTCACAATTATTAGTTGCTATACTCTATTCACGGATACTATAGTGTATTTATAAGAAGAGTATTCTCTATTCGCGGGCAGACTCGTATAATCCACCTTAAAAAGTCCTTTTTACGAGGTACAGTGCGAAATTATTTTGCAAAATAAAAGTGCTACAACATGGCGTTCTTTTTGACAATGACACGTACTGACACGAGTCATGATGACATTTGACATAAAAATAACTTCAATTGACAGCAATTGACATTTGACATACCAGCAATTGACGTTTGGCAATTGAAATGACATTAAGATGACATAACGTCATTACAAACATAGATAACAAAATAGATGGATGCACTCCGGGAGTTGCCATTCTACAGATGTACCCAATTATCAATTTTATATTTGTACCTCTTATTCACTGTAATACTACAAAAATCGGCCAAGTGCGAGTCGGGCCTCGCTCTGTTAGGGTTCCGTTCAAAAAAAATTCAATTAAAATATTTTCATGTACCCATGGAAATATTTTTATTTAATTTTTTTGATTTAATTTAATTTTTATTATTTGTTGTTATAGCGGCAATAGAAATACATAATATGTGAAAATTTCATCTGTCTATCTATTACGGTTTACGAGATACAGCCCGCTGACAGACGGACGGACGGACGGACGGACGGACGGACAGCGTAGGCTTAGTAATAGGGTCCCGTTGGTACCCTTTGGGTACGGAACCCTAAAAAAGCATATTTTATTTCAATTTCTATGATTTAATACTATTTTTTGGTATAGCGTACAATTACCTGGCCCAAGATGAAACAACCCCTTTGCGTTAAACATTAACTCTTTGTCCCCAGTGTGCCTCGTTTCTCAAAAAGCACATGGAAGTGCACACTGGACTGAAGCCGTACAAGTGTGATATCTGCAGCAAGAGTTACCTCCGCCGATACAGCTTAACATCCCACATCCAGTCGACTCACGGCGACAACCCGAAACGCTTCCCGTGCAGCGTGTGCCACAGGGAGTTCTCGTTCTATAGGAACCGAGAGCGACACATGCTGGTGAGTGGTCATAGGCTAAGATCTATAGATCGTACTCTGGCTCTGCTCAAGACTCAAGATAGAGTTAAAATGAGACACAAATATGTTCTGACATAAATCTGTCTTATTTTAACACATTCTTGATTCTGAGCTGAGCGGGAGTGCCATCTATAGATCTCAGCCTTAGAGATACAAAGTAGGCTTCAAGTTTCACAAGTTGAGGAGTCACAGTGGCAATACGCCGCGTGTGCTGCGGGGGAGTTCACGCGCCACGCCGACCGACAGCGGCGCGTGTGGCGGGGTCATTGACCCGCGTGGGGGCGCGAACTTGTTGCTATAGCCATGTTTCCAGCAGCGCGACAAAGTTGGAGACAGTAAGCAGTCGCAACTCGCTGCAGATTTAGAAAGTTTATATATTATTGCATGATTATATCCCTTTACAACTAAATAATTGGGTATAGTAGCATACGAAAACAAGAATGATAGGTAGTTTACAACTTATTAGACAAAACACATACTAAAACCGACTAGCATATGGCTAGTCAGTTTTATGTTTGGGGGAGAGGGAGATGAGAAATATTTTTTTTTCGGAAATAATTGATTAAATTGTAAATACATCTCACTTAAACTGGCACACATCCCTACATATTGCGATGATTCAATTTTTCTATTTACACTTGTTTCCAGACACATAACCCTACAAAAAGGACGACGCGCTACACGTGCGATATATGCAACAAATCGTTCACTACCCGCGACGCTAAGTTGCAGCACCTGCGGTATGTGCACGGTAACATGCCGCGGCCACGGCCCAAGACGAATCAACCCCAGAGACGCGCGCGCAAGCGAAAATACAGTGAAGATGACAACGACTCGCACGACGCCTCTGATGCATAGGATGGACACTGATGACGCCAATGTGGCGGACACTGATGTTGATAACGCCAAAATGGCGGACACTCATGGTGATGGCGTAATAACGGATAACACTGGGTAGGACACTGGGTAGGTTAATTTATTATTCGATTTGTGATAATAGTTCTTACAATCCACGTCACATTCTTAGACGCGCTCGCAAGCGAAAATACAGTGAAGATAAAAGCGATTCGCACGATGCCTCTGATGCATAGGATGCTAGAGTGACGGACACGGGTGATGCCAAAATGACCGACACTGATGTTGATAACGCCAAAATGGCGGACACTCATGGTGATGGCGTAAGAACGGATAACACTGGGTAGGTTAATTGCTCAGAGTAAGTATTAGTAGGTATAGAGCGCTCGTTTCTAACTGGGAACTGTAGACACCGGTGAGAACATTGGATCGGTCCGTTCGCAAGCGCTGGTAGACATACGAGTACTAGCGGTGTAAATGACTGTTGCGAGTTTTTAGCAGAATTAAACTAAAAAAATGGTTAAATGTGCCGTAAAAACTTGTAAGAATGATACTATAGTCGGAATTATAATTCGATTCCACGTTTGACATTAGCTACTGTCATTTTGTAAAATAATGATACCACATATAATAGTGTAGTGATGAACACAAAAATCGATAAACAATCGCGATTTATGTTTATGTAATCATAATATTGGTGTGCCAATTAAAGACTAAATTATTGATTTTTATTTAAATAAATACATAATTACTCATAATAATTATTTATTAATTAGTAACCGCTGCTTTATTTTATAAAAAGTTAATATTTTTGTTTTTTATATTAAAAACAAAACTTATAATAAAAGAACCTAGATAGTTTTCTGTATTGGCAACCCGTGCGCGCTCGTGCAGCTATCGCCATTTTGTTTATCTTGTCATTCGGCTTCATTCTCCCAGTCTGACTGCACGAATATCTTGTTTCATTGCGAATCGATATTTTGTTATTTTGTTGGGTTTTTGTTAAAGTTTTGTTACGTTGTGTTTGTTGTTACGTTTATAGTTTTTTTGTGAACTTTGAGTGAATCTATTTGTTTTGGTTTTCCATCAAAATGGATCCTCAGCCAAGTACATCACAAAAAGACGTGGATGTTTCTTGTCCCCAAGAAAAAAACGTCCACGAAAAGCTTTCACTGTTACTGAAAAAATAATGATCCGCAATGCCTACAAGTACGTGAAAAATGAAACTTCTGCGCAATTGGAGGCCTTTGAAGTAGTGGAAGAAAATGAATGTATGAGCAAAGTTGCTGACATATTGGGAATAACCTCACGCTCTGTTTGTAACGTTTTGAAGGAAGTAAATAAAGGTGCGGCGCCAACTCCTCCTAAAAAAACTGGACCAAAGCGAAGTTTCAAAGACAAAAATTGATGAATTTACATTCTCCGCAATACGAAGACTTGTTCATCAGTTCTTTTACCGAAATGAACCTCCAACGATTGCAAAGGTTAGTCAATCAGTCAGACAGTATTATTTTATACCTACATCTTTTATATATATAAGTAATGATTCCAAACTATTATAAAATTTACTATTTTAGATTTTACAAGTGATGAACGATGATCCAGAAATGCCCAAGGTTTCCAAAGACACCCTCAGAAAAATTTTGAAGCATCTTAATTTTAAATTTGTTGCACGGTCACGCAAGAGCACACTTATTGATAGAAATGATATAATAACATGGCGCCAGCGTTACTTGCGATCTATATGTCAGTTTCGACGAGAAGGGAGACATATATATTATCAAGATGAAACTTGGGTTAACGCAGGTAAGGCTAACATTTTGAATTTATGTACATTTTACATTAAATTTAATAGTAATATGGAATGTTAATGTACTATATTTATTTTTAGGTCATACTGTAAAAAAACTTGGGTGGACAAGAAAGTCACATCATCTCGGCAAGCGTTTTTGGAGGGACTGACCAGTGGATTAAAAAATCCATCTGGAAAAGGCAAACGTCTCATAATTAGCCATATAGGTAGTGAAGAAGGCTTCCTGGGAAAGGGGCTCATGATTTTTGAAGCAAAGAAAAATTGTGAAGATTACCATGATGAGATGAACGCAGTTTGTTTTGAGGAGTGGTTCGCTGGAGTCTTACCAAAATTAAGACCAAACTCAATTGTGGTGATGGATAATGCACCTTACCACTCCCGAAAATTGGAAACGGCACCAAAAATGAGCTGGAAAAAAGCTGCCATTCAAGACTGGCTTTTAAATAAAAATATTCATTACGAACCAGATATGGTTAAAGATACGCTTTTAGAACTGATTCCACATAACGAGTCTTTTAATAAGTACGCTGTAGACGAAATGGCAGCACAACATGGGATCACGGTTTTAAGACTGCCCCCTTAACATTGCGAGCTGAACCCTATCGAATTGATATGGGCGCAGGTAAAGGGGCATGTAGCTCAAAATAATAAAACCTTCAAATTGACAGACGTGAGAAATTTATTTGAGGAAGGCATTCAAAAAATTACGGCTACCGAATGGTCTAAATGCGTATCCCATGTTGTCAAAGAAGAGGAAAAAATGAGTAGGCTAGATATTTTAATTTACAATATCACAGACATATTTATAATACATGTTACAGAAAGTGACAGCGATAGCGATAGCGAAGACGGCGACGATTTATAAAATAAAATATTACCATAATACATCTATTTGTTTTATTTCTCATGTTCCTTCATGATCACATTTTTTTATTTATTTCACACACAATTATTAAAGAAAACTCTCAGATCCTTAATAAAATTAATCGTCATAACTAAATTATCCGTTCAGAAATATTTAATTTCCTGATATACTTAGTTTCTATTAAAGTAGTAGTTGTTTAGATAATATACTACTATAAACGAGAGGAATCATTTCCGTATCGAATAATTTCGTAACGTCACTATTTAGTACTTGTCATAACGTTGCAACACTGAAATTGTCAAATCTGGAATCGAATTAAAATTCATACTATAGAAAGACAACTAAACAAAATTCCAGCATCACATTTCACCGGTTGGTCAAGTTTTTATAGTTTTAAGTAAAATAGAAATTACGCTTCGCGGGGTTGAAAGAGACGTGGGACGGGAGGCGACACGCACCGCCCGCACCGCCCCGCAACCCCGCTTCGATTGCAAACACGGATAGTGATCTGACGCGTTCGATGCCGACTGCCGGTTAATTATTTATCGTTGGTACTGTGCTGTGAGCAATAAAGTTATACACCGCAGCACTCTTGCACTTGCGATTTTATTTTTATTTGTTATCAAGTTACAATACAAGTAAATCCTTGATTGCGATCGACTATGCAGTCTAACTTGGAAGAGAAGCTAAGGCAGTTTTTAATTAAGCCCATACTCCTTTCTTATTATATAACTAGCTGATGCCCGCGACTTTGTCCGCGTGGATTTAGTTTTTAAAGTCCCTCGGGAACTCCTTGATTTTCCGGGATAAAAAGTAGCCTAGATGTTGACCCGAGTAATAAGCTACCACGGTATAAAATTTTGTAGAAATCTGTGCGGTAGTTTTTACGTGAAAGAAGGACAAACAAACAGACAAAAATTAAATAAAAATCTGTTTAGGGCTCAGTATCGATAGTAAAGCATCCCCCAATTAAAATTTTCAAAATATATTAAATGTACAGAAATCTTCCAGTTACAGTTTTATTATATGTATATAGATATACAAATCTAAGCACATGCATACTTTCAAATTAATAAACAATATTGATTTACTAAAAAAAACAGATCATTACATAAGTAAGGTAAGTTTTGTGCCATTCAGCTGTATTCATCGACAATTGCGCTTGCGGCGCATTATTACCCATCCCTATTCGATTCGTATCTATCAATATAGGTAACTATAGTTCACCTGTCTACGCTGCGTATTGGGCGAACAGTGCGATATTAGCACTCTATACCTACTAATATTTACTCTGAGGTTAATTGATTATGCGATTTGTGATAATAGTTCTTACACTTCACGTCACATTCTTGTGTTTCTAAAATGAATGAAATGGTTATTTTGTGTGCATGCACATTGCGTAAGTGTGCGTGGCTATCGGAGCCTAGGTGGGAGCGGGCGGGCGCGAGCATTGCGCTCGCTCACACTTCTGTGCAGATACGACACACACACAAACATGAAAATCTTTAAGGACAATAAGTTTTTTAAGAACAATACTTAACCCTGCTAACATAATCAACTATATATAGTTCGCGACTTCGTCCACGTGGACTATATTTTTTTAATGTAACGCGGGTACCTCTACTTTTTCTGATAAAAGTTAACCTACAGCTGAAAGTACCCTCATTTACTGTCATTCATCTCCACCTATCGCGGGCCCACTACTGGTCAGGGCACAGAAATGTCGCTCGTTTCGCTTTACCTACTTACTACTATTTAGTTCTAGGTCGTTAATTAATTAAATACATAATAATATATAGTGAAAATAATTTAATTTAATTTCTATGTGAAATAAATAATAACTATGAAAACTTACGAGTTTTATTTTGGCCATGATGAAATGAAGTCTCCTTTATTCATTGTAGTTAAAGGATGAATAAAAGAGAGTCCCTCCACCAAAGCTTCTCTTCCTGGCAGGGCCCAAATGTTCCCTAAATTATGAAATAATTATCAGTTAATAGAGGTCATGTCATGATTATGAAAACAGATCTTATATCAAAGTGAAACCACTTTTGTTATCGATTGTGGAAAAAGATGGCGATATGAGACACTTTTTAGCAATAAATATATTTGTTGGCAAAAAGAAGGTATTTAACATGAAAAAGTAAAAAAGTTGGCAAACTGAGAAAGTTGGCGAAGGTTCCGCAGATCTATTCGGGAATATAAAAATCCTGAATAATTGTCTCTGGTCGCTGAAGTGATCGCTACCAACAAGCTTAAGCCACCTTGACAAGTAAGACCTTTGACATAATATCAGCTATTGTATTGTAAACTTGTTTTGAAAAGAGCAACCGCCGAGATTCTTGCTGGTTGTTTTCGGCAGGAAGGGCATTCCGAACCAGTGGTAGACTCATCGACGCACATAGGGGTATTTTGCTTATCTAGCTGGTCATAAATCAATTTCTAAGAATTGGTCGCAGGTAAAAATAAAAACCGGCCAAGTGCGTGTCGGGCCACGCAGTGTAGGGTTCCGTAGTTGAAAGATACTGAATATATTTTGAGTTCCATGGCTTAAATACTATAATAAACTACAAAATATGCAACTTACACTACGTGTAATACCTAACTTAGAAAAAACAGATATAACTCCTTAACTAATGAACCCTACTTAGCCGTGATAGTTTTCCTTTAAAATTCATTATATATACCACTGCTGTGAATTTTTTCTTGTATCCTATATACAACCATTTAGCTGGCAGAGGGGGGGGGGACACTTGACTCTAATAAAATTTAGCACTTTAAAATATCATATTTCACAAACGGATCCCTGAATTGAAAAATGGTGTTCACACACCCACAATATTTTTGAAAGACCTATTCAACGACACCCCACACTATGGGATAGACGAGAAAAAAAAAATCATCCCCACTTTACATGTAGGGGAGGTACCCTAAAAAAAAATATTTTTCAAAATTTTATTTCACCACTTTGTCGGCGTGATTGATATTTACACCCTTGTCAAATTACAGATTTCTAGTACCAATAGTCTCTGAGCTAAACCGCGGACAGACAGACAGACATGGCGAAACTATAAGGGTTCCTTGTTTACTACGGAATCCTAAAAAACGGTTATTATTATTAGGTACACAACAAACACTATAACAACAATACAATAGGTAGCCCTTCCCGGTTACTTATCGGCTGCACCCGCGTGCTTGTAGCATTGAAGCGATGGTAACTAGAACAGCAAAATACCCCTAATCCTTATGTGCAGTGGCTGGGTCATGCGTCATGCTCGTGAAAGGGTGCCGCCGGCGGGAATGGGGCTACTTTCTATCGCTCATCTTAATATATATTGAATAATTGTAAGTAGTATGCATTTTTTGGAGAGGAGACCTGCGCTCAGTAGTGAACCGTTGATGGGTTGCTAATGATGATGATGCATTTTTGGAACTTCCCCTCATTGTGGAAACACTGCATACATAGCATAATAGTATCTATCTATTATATTGTAAACTTGTTTTGAAAAGAGCAACTGCTGAGTTTTTTGCTGGTTCTTCTCGGCCGGAAGGGCATTCCGAACCAGTGGTAGACTCATCGACGATTCAAAAGCACTTGTAAAAAGTTTATATGAATAAAAAACATTTCTTTTCTATTCTTTTAGGCAATAAGAAATCGGGCAGTGTAAGTTTCAGTGCATAAAATTATAAAATAAAGTTTATATTTCATTTCAAAGTTTCCACTTTTTTGTCTATGCTACAATAATATGGACGCCCTTTATGACCTAGTTAAACATGTAAGACAAAAGATCAAAGAAAAGAATATAGTACTTCTAATATCATTAGACATAGAGGGTGCCTTTGACAGCGCTTGGTGGCCGGCCATACAAAAACAACTGATTGAGAACAAATGCCCCTACAATTTAAGGCAGCTGGTGAACAATTACCTTGAAAATAGAAAAGTACGCTCAAGAGCAGTGTATGAAACAGACTACAAAGGGATGCGTTCAGGCGTATTATAAGGTCTGTGGTTCAGGGATCGATAGGTGGTCCGCTCTTCTGGAACTTGGTCCTGAATCCACTACTAGACGCCATGGATCAGCAAGGAGTCTACTGCCAGGC
This sequence comes from Oeneis ivallda, assembly GCA_029955525.1. Lineage (NCBI taxonomy): Eukaryota > Metazoa > Arthropoda > Insecta > Lepidoptera > Nymphalidae > Oeneis > Oeneis ivallda. Next base: position 14,930,918 of record JARPMR010000026.1, on the reverse strand, counting down.
CTTCGCTGACGATATCGTCCTCGTTTTTTCAGGGAAAACTTCAGATACTATTCAAATTAACGCGAACAGGACCTTGGATTATATTAGTAAATGGGGTTTTAAAAACAAATTAAAATTCGCAGCACAAAAAACTAACGCAATGATACTGAGAAAATAAAATATGACAACCCTCAGTTAAGCATGAATGGACAAGATATAAGACTGCTCGAAGAAATAAAAATCTTGGGACTTACTATAGATTCAAAATTGACTTTTAAAAACCACATTTCTAATGTAACGAAAAAAGCGCTAAATATTTATAAACAGCTAGCTAGAGCTGCAAAAGTCAGTTGGGGTCTTAACCCTGAGGTGACGAGGACGATATACGTTGCGGTCATAGAACCGATTGTTTTATACGCTGCAAGTGTATGGGCTTCAGCCGCAGACAAAGTAAGCATCGTAAAGCAGCTCAACACAGTACAAAGAGGATTTGCCCAAAAAATCTGTAGATCATATAGAACGGTCTCACTACATTCTGCGATTTTATTAGCGGGTCTTATTCCATTAGATCTCAGAGTGAGGGAACAGGCTGTAATGTACGAAACAAAGAGAGGCAAGCCCTTCATATTTCTCCCAAACGACCGGGAAATAGAATGGAAAGTCAGATTCTTGGAAGCGGAGCATCCGGCACAAAGGTTAAATATCAATTACACCTGCCTTGATACTTTAGAACCCAACACAATAGATGATCAAGTCAAAGGTCTATTATTATACACTGATGGTAGCAAAATTGAAGGGAAAGTAGGTGCAGCGATATCTATATGGAAAGACGGGGCAGAGGTGCAATCAATAAAGCTCAAACTAGAGCCGTATTGCACGGTATTCCAAGCAGAGCTCTATGCGTTGGAAAGAGCAGTGGGCCTTGTTATAAAAAGAAGAGAACAGGAAGCTAGCATTTTAAGCGATTCTAGATCCTCACTAGATCTGTTACGAAATCAGCATTCGTCTCATCCATTAATTTATGCCATTAGAAAAAACTTGGCCATATTGCGGGATCAAGGAAAGCTTATAAGTTTCTACTGGATCAAAGCGCACAGAGGAGTCGAGGGAAACGAGAGAGCAGACTATCTCGCAAAACAGGCAGCTCTTTTCAAAAGAACAGCAGCGGACTACAAAGCATGCCCATTATCATACATAAAACGAACACTAAGGATAGACTCAATAGAACAGTGGCAAGAAAGATATACAAGCGGCACGACAGCTAGCATAACGAAACTGTTTTTGCCGGACGTAAGACAAGCTTACAAAATTATCAGGAAGGCAAAATTTGATTCAACAATGGTGCAGGTTCTGACGGGACATGGTGGATTTTCTCAGTATCTACACAGGTTTAAAATTAAGGATAGCCCAGCGTGTCAATGTAACCCAGACGCGATAGAGGACATAGCACATTTATTGGTAGACTGTCCTAGATTTGAAAAAATTAGAAATGATATTAAAATCGAATTATCGGCCGATGTACAAGTTGACACTTTGAACAAACTTATTAGTGAAGAAGAAACACGACCTAAATTTATTAAATTTTGTACCCGAATAGCAAAAGTAATAATAAAGGAAAATAAATAGATATAAGTCAATTATATAGATTATTAATATATATCAACAATCTTAATGTAATTATTTGGTACTATTTATCATGTACACGTAATTTAATTTACTAACCAAGTTTAATAAATTGGGATTAATTGAAAAAAAAAAAAAAAACATTTAGTTAAGAAAAAGAATTATGTATTGTTATATAATATTATAAAAAAAAAACAGGAAAATAAGATAATATTAAGAAGTATGTATATATATAAAATTGTACATTAGTCCCTAGATTATTAGATTAAGTGTCCCTGTCGAACTGCACTTACGTGTGTAGCAAGATACCAATGAAAACAGAGTAAACTTGAAAAAAAAAACGCCATTCAAAGTACCGACCTATAAGTCTTCGATCGCCATGTCGGAGGAAAAAAGGGAGGAACACATTAAAAAAAAAATATGGCAAACGCTCAAGCGGTACCCGCCATTACAATACGTCATTAAGTCGGTAGTCTATATAGTTCATCCGCTCAAATAGATTGCAGTACAAGTACAAGGTATTTATGAAACTAAGTGAAAATAAATAAATACATTATTTTATCATTTAATAGTATCTCATTTATTTCAATTTTTTTAGATGATTAAATGAAACAACACAATCAAAATACTAGTAGTATTAGATCCATATACAACTAATTTAGTTTCGGATATTTTAGTTAGCTCACATAGCTCAGTTTGCATCTGCACACAAGTATGAAAAACTGCATCAGCTACGCGAGCTAAGCTAAACTAAGTTAGCTGAGTCTTCAGTCCGCAACCCGCTTAACACTTAGTGTTTTTACACTAAATGAGTATTTTTGACAAAAATTAGATTTTATATGTATATTATAAAATCTAATTTTTGTCAAATTATATGTACACATATAACTAGTAATTTGAGATTTTAATAATAGTTATCTATAAACTGACATAATATCTATATATATAAAAGAAAGTGGTGTTAGTTACACTATTTATAACTCAAGAACGGATGAACCGATTTGGCTGAAAATTGGTGGAGAGGTAGCTTAGAACCAGGAGACGGACATAGGATACTTTTTATCTCGTTCGACCGCGTTTCCGTCATGTCACTATAAAACGTGGTATAACAAAAACGCATCTGACATGGAATAACAAAACGCAAATGACAGTGGAATAACAAAACGTAAATGACAGCTAATAGTAGATTATTAACCAAGGGGATAAAGCAGTGTCTTCTGTCGCGGGTGACGATTTAAATCGCGAGCGTAACGAAGGACTCGAGGTTTACTCCCGAGCGTAGCGAGGGTATTAAAAACTTAAATCACGAGCGAAGCGAGGGATTTAAGACGAGTCCTGAATGTAGTGAGGGATTTAAGTTCACCCAAGACTAAGACAGCTTTATCGCCGAGGAAAATACTCTACTTTTCGTAACATTTGCGAAAAAATTAACACAATAATAATATGAGATAAGTATTTATTAAAAATAATGACAATTAAAAGTAAAAGTTAACATTCGAAACATTGGTCCAATTATTGATAGAGAGAGTTACATTTTTGTTTGGTACATTTATTGTTGATGAGTTGATTTGAGTATTTCTCTGTTCTTGCGTCTGACCATTTGCACTGATGGAATCCGAAAATTTACTGTCACTGTCGCTTTGATTTAACATCGTAACGTATTTTTAGAACATTAACTTATTTATAAAAATAAATTAAAATAAACTTAACGTTTAGGCCTAGCGCAAACATACAACTTTTAGTTGAACAACTATTTAGTTGTGTTTCATAAGTTTATGGAAATGTACTGCGATCATAGAATGTGCACAAACTATCAACACGATAGTTGCTCGACAAAAAAATCAAAAAGCCTTACGATTTGCTTTTGATTGTATGGAATTCACGAAAAGTACACAACTCGACTAAACAGTTTCGTCGATGTAAAAGTTGTATGTATGCGCCTTACCTTATGTATTTGAAGAAAACAAAAACGCGGCAAATTCCTAGACTAATATTTTTTTGTCAGAAAAGCAAAGGCATCAAGCTCATACGGCCTCGTCGGTTTTCGTAATTTTATTTAATAATCATAACTGCATAATAAATGCGTATTCCTTTTTCAAAAAGATGTATAATGCTTTATATACAAACTCAATGGTGTAAACACAGATGTAGTTCAGTATAAATTTCGGTAAGTATTCCAAATTTAAATCACATTCTCCCCCTAGAGGATGAATGAAATTCAGTACAATTTTCTTTCCCTGTTTTTAACAGATTAAAAATGACTATTGTTATGTTTGCTTTTTGTGGCACAGAATGTCACTTTTTTGAGCAAGTGGTACGAAAACGTTATTTTGTCTTTGGTTAAGTATGGTAAAAAATTTGACAATTATAAAAAGTGTTATAATAAAGCATTACTGATATTATAAATGCGAAAGTGTGTTTGTTTGTTGGTTTGTCCTTCAATCACGTCGCAACAGAACAGCGGATTGATGTGATTTTTTGCATGGGTATATTAATGGATATAGTAGTGGTTCCTCACACCGGGAGAGCTACTTTTTATCTCGGATAATGAAAGAGTTCCCGCGGGATTTTTAAAATCTAAATCCATGCGGACGAAGTCGCGGGCATCATCTATATATATAAAAGAAAGTGGTGTTAGTTACACTATTTATAACTCAAGAACGGATGAACCGATTTGGCTGAAAATTGGTGGAGAGGTAGCTTAGAACCAGGAGACGGACATAGGATACTTTTTATCTCGTTCGACCGCGTTTCCGTCATGTCACTATAAAACGTGGTATAACAAAAACGCATCTGACATGGAATAACAAAACGCAAATGACAGTGGAATAACAAAACGTAAATGACAGCTAATAGTAGATTATTAACCAAGGGGATAAAGCAGTGACTTCTGTCGCGGGTGACGATTTAAATCGCGAGCGTAACGAAGGACTCGAGGTTTACTCCCGAGCGTAGCGAGGGTGTTAAAAACTTAAATCACCAGCGAAGCGAGGGATTTAAGACGAGTCCTGAGTGTAGTGAGGGATTTAAGTTCACCCAAGACTAAGACAGCTTTATCGCCGAGGAAAATACTCTACTTTTCGTAACATTTGCGAAAAAATTAACACAATAATAATATGAGATAAGTATTTATTAAAAATAATGACAATTAAAAGTAAAAGTTAACATTCGAAACATTGGTCCAATTATTGATAGAGTTACATTTTTGTTTGGTACATTTATTGTTGATGAGTTGATTTGAGTATTTCTCTGTTCTTGCGTCTGACCATTTGCACTGATGGAATCCGAAAATTTACTGTCACTGTCGCTTTGATTTAACATCGTAACGTATTTTTAGAACATTAACTTATTTATAAAAATAAATTAAAATAAACTTAACGTTTAGGCCTAGCGCAAACATACAACTTTTAGTTGAACAACTATTTAGTTGTGTTTCATAAGTTTATGGAAATGTACTGCGATCATAGAATGTGCGCAAACTATCAACACGATAGTTGCTCGACAAAAAAATCAAAAAGCCTTACGATTTGCTTTTGATTGTATGGAATTCACGAAAAGTACACAACTCGACTAAACAGTTTCGTCGATGTAAAAGTTGTATGTATGCGCCTTACCTTATGTATTTGAAGAAAACAAAAACGCGGCAAATTCCTAGACTAATATTTTTTTGTCAGAAAAGCAAAGGCATCAAGCTCATACGGCCTCGTCGGTTTTCGTAATTTTATTTAAACTAGCGGCACGCTATGATGGCCGGTTTGACGTTTGTCCGCTCATGAAGTTCCGTATTAATTGATAACGACTTTGAAGGAAATAATTGTATTACTTTATTGACGATAGTGATGTGCAGAGATTCATAAATTTTATCGAATGTAGTTTTAGGTTTAGGACTCAAAATTTATTTATTAAATTGATTTCTAAAATGTATACAAGTGTAGAAAAATCAGTTTGCACCATTTAAGGGGTGAATGTACTTGTGAATATGAACAATTTTCACTATGTGGACAAACCTCTGAAATCGCAAAAAAATATCAGCTGTTTCATACAAAAGGTAAAATTTTTATTTTTATATGATATATACCACAACTCGGCATTTGGTTTTCTAAATTGAAAATTTTTAAAAATGGAATCTAATACGATCGTCACATAGGATCGCTGGCTAGCACAACTACTACCTCCGGCAAACTCGCGTCAATGCTCAATGCAAAACAAAGCAGTTTCGAATTGACGTTGCTTCGAAAAGTATAAACTGTCAGTGCAATGCGATTGTGATATAGTTTTGACCTGGCTTTGGATTTCAAATATTGATACTGCATTACTGTTGACCCTTGCTCGTTAATTTGGACTCTGTTCAAGCCCTTTGTTGTGGATTTCGTCGATATGACCGAACGTACGCAGAGAACTGTTCTAAATAGTCAGACACGTGAGTTCGTAATACGCCTTCGTAACTATTTCGATCGTGAAGCTCAAAATGGAGGGCCAATTTTACCTATAACGTCAGTGGTTGAACGCGTAGCTGATGCGCTTAATATTGGACAACGAACTGTTAGACGGATAACTAAAAAAAAATATGGCGAGACTGGCACAGAAGAAAATAAACTTCACACACCAAAAAAGAGAAAACGAGCAAAACCAGTCGTAGGCATCGATAGCTTTGATGCCGATGCTATCCGAAGACATGTTTACGGCTACTATTTACAGAAGGAGTATCCAACAAGAAAAAAGTTGGTGCATTCACTGAAGGAAGCTGGATTATTCTTCGGTGGGGAAAGTTCTTTAACGAAGATTTTGAAGACCATTGGATTTCGATACAAAAAATGTAACAAACGCAAAATATTGATGGAAAGATTTGATATAGCGATGGCAAGGTATACTTTTTTACGGCAAGTGAAAGAAATCAAAAATTGGCAAAATGTTGTGTTCTTGGATGAAACATGGCTTAATGCTAACCATACTGTAGGCCGTTCTTGGAACGATGACACAGCAGCATCTACTTCCAAAGTTCCTGTAGGAAAAGGATCGCGACTTATAATTTGTCACGCCGGAACCATCAACGGGTTTGTCGAAGGTTCTCTCATGGCTTTTGCGTCAAAAACCACTGGAGACTATCATGAAGACATGAATGGAGAAAAGTTTACTGAATGGTTTACCTCAATGTTGTGTAGCCTCCCTGAACCATCTATTATAATTATGGACAACGCCCCATACCACTCGATGCAAATTGACAAGCCACCTGCCCAATCCCAAAAGAAAGCTGATATCGTCGCATGGCTTCGTAAAAATGGCGTAGATGCAAACATGAATATGTTAAAAGCGGAATTAGTACGTCTTTTAAAAGAAAACAAACCAACCAAGATCCGATACGTCATTGACGAAATAGCATTAGAACATGGGCACAGAGTTATACGGTTACCGCCTTACCATTGTGAGTATAATGCGATTGAGTTGGTGTGGGCTCAAATTAAGGGATATGCTGCAAGACACAATACAGAACCCCCATTTACCACAAAAAAAATGCTAAAATTATTAGAAGAAGCTTGTGAACATGTGACTAAAGGAGACTGGGAAAAGGTTGTGAATAGAACTGTTAAATTAATAAGGGAAGATTATGAAAGAGATGTGAAAATAGATAATATTATAGAAAACGAACATATAATTATTAATGTAGGTGATGATAGCAGTGACGACAGTGAAAATAGTAGTATGGACGAATCTGATTAATTATGGCCTTTTGTGGCACCTTTTTTGGTATCTTTTGTATTCATATGTTTCTTGTGTGCATATAAAGTATGTATATTCATTTTCATTCAAATATTCAGTTCGTTCAAATAAATTAAATAAACATATACATTTTTGTTTTATTAAACCTATTTAATCAGGTACAAAAACAAAACTTAATTGTTTTTTGTTCGAGAATAAATTGACATTCCACATCACTATTGTAATGTGTCAAACCGGCCATCATAGCGTGCCGCTAGTGTAATAATCATAACTGCATAATAAATGCGTATTCCTTTTTCAAAAAGATGTATAATGCTTTATATACAAACTCAATGGTGTAAACACAGATGTAGTTCAGTATAAATTTCGGTAAGTACCTATTCCAAATTTAAATCACATTCTCCCCCTAGAGGATGAATGAAATTCAGTACAATTTTCTTTCCCTGTTTTTAACAGATTAAAAATGACTATTGTTATGTTTGCTTTTTGTGGCACAGAATGTCACTTTTTTGAGCAAGTGGTACGAAAACGTTATTTTGTCTTTGGTTAAGTATGGTAAAAAATTTGACAATTATAAAAAGTGTTATAATAAAGCATTACTGATATTATAAATGCGAAAGTGTGTTTGTTTGTTGGTTTGTCCTTCAATCACGTCGCAACAGAACAGCGGATTGATGTGATTTTTTGCATGGGTATATTAATGGATATAGTAGTGGTTCCTCACACCGGGAGAGCTACTTTTTATCTCGGATAATGAAAGAGTTCCCGCGGGACTTTTAAAATCTAAATCCATGCGGACGAAGTCGCGGGCATCAGCTAGTACTTACTAAAATATTTGCATGCAATTTTATCGACGAAACATGTTTGGACTTATTAAATAATTCTTAATATCTATTTTGTACAATATATTCAGCAAATTAACAATTTATTGGAACGAAGTCCCTTATCGCACGGTACGCACTTGGCGGATGGGGGCTAGGCGAAAAAAAGTGAAAAAAAGAATTTTTCCGTCAAGACCTTTGTGTGTTGCCTTCGTTTATTACACACGTTCCGTCACAGCTTTGTTGGCATAGCGGCTAAACGAAGGAGTGATACTATCGGTTCGGGGGTTCGAATCCTGACCTCAGATTATATATTTTTTTTAATTTAATTTTATTATTAACCCACTATTTGATTGGGATGGCAGCAACCCTGAGCCTTCAGTGTTGCGGTCTGAAATCGAAGCAGCTATAAGAACTTTAAAGATCAGATAAGCACCTGGAGCTGATCAGATCACGGCTGAGATTCTGAAGGCATTAGGGGACTCTGGAGTTGCTGTGCTGCATAAGTTGTGCAACCATATATGGTACACTTGCCAATGGCCTTCGGACTGGACAACATCTATTGTCCTGCCATTACATAAGAAGGGATCCACTAAAAAGTGTGAAAATTACCGCACACTGTCGCTGATTTCTCACGCTAGTAAAATACTACTGCGCGTGATAAACCAGCGACTGCGAAGTTTTCTGGACTGGCAGATTTCGCAAGAACAAGCGGGATTTGTAAAGGGTAGAGGCACGAGGGAACAAATTTTAAACATCCGTCAGTTGATAGAGAAGTGTTATGAGTTTGACACGCCGGTTCTGTTGTGTTTCGTAGACTATAGTAAAGCTTTTGACTGCGTAAATTGGGAACACCTATGGAGAGTCTTGTCGGAGCTGGGTATACCGAAACACCTGATTGCTTTATTACACTCTCTCTACCACGGCAGTTCAGGAATGGTGAGGGTCAATGACATTATTTCGGCGCCTCTGTTCCTCGCGAAAGGAGTACGACAGGGCTGCATAGTATCCCCATTGCTTTTCAACGCGTACGGAGAGTACATAATGAGACAAGTGCTCTCGGACTGGAATGGTGGCGTCAGTATCGGAGGTCAGAAATTGACCAATCTGCGGTATGCGGATGACACTACGCTCATAGCATCTAGCGAAGCCGAGATGACGACACTACTTCAGAGGTTGGAGACCGTTAGCACTACCTTGGGTCTTTCGATAAACCGCGCCAAAACGAAATTAATGGTTGTGGATCGATCCGGAAAACTGGAACTCAATGGTACTACTGGTCTGGAAGTGGTAAGCGATTTTATATATCTGGGATCCAACATTAGCAACAGGGGCGGCTGTGAAGCAGAGGTCCGTCGTCGCATAGGAATGGCAAAGAGCGCTATGTCCCGGCTCTCTAAACTATGGAAAGATCGTAACATCTCGCGACGGACGAAAACTCACTTGGTACGCACGCTCATCTTTTCCATCTTTCTTTATGGAGCCGAGACATGGACCTTAAAGGCAGCCGACCGTAAGAGGATAGATGCCTTCGAGATGTGGTGTTGGAGGCGGATGCTGAATATCTCCTGGACCGAACATAGGACCAACGTCTCCATATTAAAAACGCTAGGCGTAAAAACTCGGCTATTATCCATCTGTCTGCGGAAAACACTTGAGTACTTCGGTCACATAGCCCGAAAAGATGCAACCAGCATAGAAAATCTCATGCTCACAGGGAAGATCGAAGGAAAAAGGCCACGCGGACGGAGCCCGAGACGTTGGACGGACCAGGTGAAGGAGGCGCTTGATTCCAGCATCTACTGTGCTTACCACGCGGCGGAGAACCGCCAACGTTGGAAAGAGACAATCAAGAGGGTGTTATCAAGAAGGAGCCACGATCCTCAGTAATGAGGAAGCGACGCAAGGAGGAGGATTAACTCATTATTAAAAGAAACTCCGCTCCAACCGTTTTTTGTTCACTTTATGCTCACAAATAGTAGGTGCAACAGGCGGACTTAATGCTTAAGCATTTTCTACCCGTCTATCTTTAGACGTGCGACAACACAAGTAGGTATGCAAAAAGAGAAGTGTGTAATAATAATTTAATATAAAATAGTTATTTGTGTTATATGGGGCCAAAGGAATTTTTTGTTCCCCGAGGGCGTTATTTTGAATTCAGAGCGAAGGGAAGGATTCTATAGTAGACTCCCGAGCGCAGCGAGGGATTCTAAAGTAGAATCCTGAGCGTAGCGAGGAATTCAATATACGCCGACCGAGAACAAAAAATTTTGGCCCCGAATGACACACACTATTTTTCATCATTACCTATGAAAAAAAGCTAGGAGTATCAACCTACTATGTATAGAGTATAGACATTACCAATACGTATAATGAAAGTTTAAATAAAACACAAATTTATGAAATAATTAAACATTAATATTTATGTTGGAAGTATGGGCGTATAATTTTATGTCTAATCGACAAATTTGATCACGTGACTTATCGTAGACAACAGCTTCTCAAACATTTTTGAATTTCGACACATTTTTGAATGCTCTCTCCTGATTGGTCCGCGTTAGTGCTTTAGTATGCTAAAGCACTATAACGCGGACCAATCAGAAGAGAGAAATGAAAAGTCCCATGGGGTTAAAATGAAATTTTGCTCCCGCTGTCCTCTGAAGCCAATATTCGTTTTTCAAATAGGTATGATGAAAAATTATTTTTTTAAAACCGACTTCAAACGCCCGCGCCACTATAAAGTATATTATAATTTACTGTTGACATTTTAAAAACCGCTCGACCGATTACCGAAGTATACCCTTTAAAACAAAAAAAAAAGAATTATCCAAAGCGGTTCAGGTGTCTTCGAGTTAAATCGGTGAACATACATAAAAACAAAATATTCCAAAGAGAACCACCTCTTTTTTTGAAGTCGGTTAAAAAGAGAATATTACCTGAATATGATATACAGTTATACTTAAATATACTATGTATATTATGATACATTACGCGACACTCACGCATATCTATATAAATAAAAATCTCCTGTCACGATGTATCAAACGTATCACGATATGTTCAAACTTCGTAACTATCTGTAATTTGGTCCAACTTAAAAGATAGGATAGTTTTATCTTAATGCAAATTCAAATTCAAATTCAAAATTATTTATTTCATGTAGGCCAACCTGTGGCTCTTATGACACGTCAAGATTCTACCACCGGTTCGGAAAGCGGATTCTGCTGAGAAGAGCCGGCAAGAAACTCAGCAATTGCTCTTTTCAAAATAATCATTTTACAATATTAATAAGTAGCTATTACATTGTAATAAGTTTTTATACTATCTTGTGGGCAGCTGGATGGCAAGCTGATTTAACCCGTGCATCTTTGTTAGAATAGAATATGACATTTCCACAAAATGTACTACAATTCAATTCATGTCAAAGACGGGCAGACAGAAAGTAGCCCCATTCCCGCCGGCGGCACCCGTTCACGAGCATGCTTGACATCAATAATTGTTATTGCAAATTAAAATATGTTAATTACACGACAGTCATATCAACATAGCAACCTAAATCTCGAACGATGTTAGATTGCGAGATAGTCTTAACTCTTAAGACTACTTATCTTACTAATACTTACTAGTATTCTAAAGCGACTACGTCCGAGTAGATTTAGTTTATAAAATCCCGGGGGAAATCTTTGATTTTCCGGGATAAAAAGTAGCCTATCTCACTGTCCAGGTCCTGAACTATACCCATGTAAAAAATCACGTCGATCCGTAGCTCTGTTGTGGCGTGATTGAAGGACAAACCAACAAACACACTTTCTCATTTATAATATTAGTATGATAAACATTACGCGCTGGAATAACCTAGCGCTACACTTCTAGTTTCCTAATATTACGATTTCTGATGCGTCATCTGTGTCCCCCACACTAGCGTCATGTGCGTCACCAGCGTCATGTGCGTCACTGGCGTCATGTGCGTCACCGGCGCCATGTGCGTCACCGGCGTCATGTGCGTCACCGGCGTCATGTGCGTCACCGGCGTCATGTGCGTCACCGGCGTCATGCGCGTCACTGGCGTCATGTGCGTCACTGGCGTCATGTGCGTCCTGCGAATCGCTGTAGTCCTCGCTGTGTCCCCGCGTCTTTCCCCGTCTCTGTGGTCGGTGTCGCTTGGGCCACGGCACTTTGTCATGTACATGCGTCACGTGGCTAACTTTGGACGCCAGCAATGTGAACGACTTGCTGCATATATCGCACGTGTATAAGGGCCTTTTGGGGTTATGTGTCTGGAATAAATGTACATCGATATATATTAAACCACCCCGACATGTGGAAGCTACCGTCTATGTGAGATATAATATACTTGTTTCCTTTGAAATAATACAACAATGAATAGTTATCGCAGTAAGATGGTTGAAGCAGTGATGTTACTATAATCCTAGGGATATAGAATTATAGAGCTATATAACGGAATATAGAATAGAATTATTTTTTTATTCAAATAAACTATTTACAAGTGCTTTTGAATCGTCGCTAAGTCTACCACTGGTTCGGAATGCCCTTCCTGCCGAGAAGAACCAGCAAGAAACTCGGCGGTTGCTCTTTTCAAAACAAGTTTACAATACAATAGATACTATGCTATGTATGCAGTGTTTCCACAATGAGGGAAGTTCCAAAAATGCATACTACTTACAGTTATTCAATACATATTAAGACGGGCAGACAGAAAGTAGCCCCATTCCCGCCGGTGGGACCCATTCACGAGCATGACGTACGATCCAGCCGTTGCTTCGCTCAACCATATTTGAGGGAACGTAACAACCCGCATCACACGACACCACCACAGAAATGTGAAAAGAATGTGAAAAGAGTGCGTGACATACTTAGGTTACCCATTTAAAGGCATCAAATCGAATACTAATAGAAAGAAAGAAAGAAAATATCTTTATTCACTAATGGTGACACATACAAAACTAGATACAAAAGTATATAGTCTGTGACACCACCCGGAAGGACAGCTCAGCACTATGCCTTGCGTCATATGCAAAAAAATGCATACAATGCCAGGCGCTGATTTCAGCTGATCAGGTGACTAATATTCATATACTCATTTTAAGACATTACTGTGACCACTCACCAGCATGTGTCGCTGTCGGTTCGACCAGAAAGAGAACTTCTTGTTGCACACGCCGCACGAGTAGGGCCGCGGGCTGTCGCTGTGCGCCCGCAGGTGGTACTTCAGGCTCACTTGTGACCACTCACCAGCATGTGTCGCTGTCGGTTCGACCAGAAAGAGAACTCCTTGTTGCACACGCCGCACGAGTAGGGCCGCGGGCTGTCGCTGTGCGCCCGCAGGTGGTACTTCAGGCTCGCTTGTGACCACTCACCAGCATGTGTCGCTGTCGGTTCGACCAGAAGGAGAACTCCTTGTTGCACACGCCGCACGAGTAGGGCCGCGGGTTGTCGCTGTGCGCCCGCAGGTGGTACTTCAGGCTCGCTTGTGACCACTCACCAGCATGTGTCGCTGTCGGTTCGACCAGAAGGAGAACTCCTTGTTGCACACGCCGCACGAGTAGGGCCGCGGGTTGTCGCTGTGCGCCCGCAGGTGGTACTTCAGGCTCGCTTGTGACCACTCACCAGCATGTGTCGCTGTCGGTTCGACCAGAAGGAGAACTCCTTGTTGCACACGCCGCACGAGTAGGGCCGCGGGTTGTCGCTGTGCGCCCGCAGGTGGTACTTCAGGCTCACTTGTGACCACTCACCAGCATGTGTCGCTGTCGGTTCGACAAGAAAGAGAACTCCTTGTTGCACACGCCGCACGAGTAGGGCCGCGGGCTGTCGCTGTGCGCCCGCAGGTGGTACTTCAGGCTCGCTTGTGACCACTCACCAGCATGTGTCGCTGTCGGTTCGACAAGAAAGAGAACTCCTTGTTGCACACGCCGCACGAGTAGGGCCGCGGGCTGTCGCTGTGCGCCCGCAGGTGGTACTTCAGGCTCGCTTGTGACCACTCACCAGCATGTGTCGCTGTCGGTTCGACCAGAAGGAGAACTCCTTGTTGCACACGCCGCACGAGTAGGGCCGCGGGTTGTCGCTGTGCGCCCGCAGGTGGTACTTCAGGCTCGCTTGTGACCACTCACCAGCATGTGTCGCTGTCGGTTCGACCAGAAGGAGAACTCCTTGTTGCACACGCCGCACGAGTAGGGCCGCGGGTTGTCGCTGTGCGCCCGCAGGTGGTACTTCAGGCTCGCTTGTGACCACTCACCAGCATGTGTCGCTGTCGGTTCGACCAGAAGGAGAACTCCTTGTTGCACACGCCGCACGAGTAGGGCCGCGGGTTGTCGCTGTGCGCCCGCAGGTGGTACTTCAGGCTCGCTTGTGACCACTCACCAGCATGTGTCGCTGTCGGTTCGACCAGAAGGAGAACTCCTTGTTGCACACGCCGCACGAGTAGGGCCGCGGGCTGTCGCTGTGCGCCCGCAGGTGGTACTTCAGGCTCACTTGCGTGAAGTAGCTCTTACCGCAGCGGTCACACTTGTAGGGCTTCGCCCCCGTGTGCGTGTTCATGTGCTGGGCGAGGGACGAAAGGCTCTGGGGACACGGGAGTTCATTTTTAGTACATTTCTAAATATTCAAACTTGTAGGCCGTAGGACGTAAGGGATAAAGTATCCCCCCCCCCCCCCCCCTTAGCACAGATCCTCGAGGTCCAAAACTGATCCCTGAACAACATCCTAAAGTTTTATAGCCATAGTCCACCACGCTGGCCCAATGCGAGTTGGCGGACTTCACACACCTTCGAGAAAATTATGGAGAACTCTCAGGTGTAAAGGTTTCCTCACGAAACATCCTTACACCGTTGAAGCTTGTGATATTTAATTTCCTGCACATCCGAGATCGAACCCCCCGAATAGGAGACCACAGTACTACTAACTAGGCTATCACTGCTTCTAAATGCTATATGTCCATGATTAGGTAAATTCGGGCATTAAGAAGTGTCCAGGTTGCTGTATGTCTGGCCAGCCCGACATCGTGTCCATATTGTTGTAAATTTGGCCATCACGACATCGTGTGTCCAAGTTGCTTTTAATGTGATTTATCCTTTGAGTAATAAACCAACACAGGAGAAGACTTGACGCGCGTACCCCTCTGTAAGTTGGGTATGAGCAGTGGTCCTACTCGTTATATAAAACTGTTTGACTCGAGTCACGCGCCTGTCAACTACGTATGGTTAGCGGGGAATGAGCTCCGCTATAAATGCCGAATATGAGAGTATTTTCTTCTAAAAAAAATATTTAAAACATCCAGTTTACTAAAGGATAACATTTATTTACTTCTGATGTATTATTTTATCCAAATAATGCAATACTTATGCAGAAAACTTAAGAAAACTGTCGATCTGAAAATGTTGCTACTTAATCGTACATGAAATAATTTGGGGAAAATATTGAAAATTAATCTTCCTACTTACTATTCGTTTAGAGACCTTTATCTTGAATTGCATTATAAATTGATCCCATAGAATTAAAATCACGATAGAATAGGAAGGGGTGAACGACTAATTTATAAGCTTTAAGTAAAATATGACTAGATATATAAATACGAACTTTGATCGTCTGTGGGATTATCAAATAATGATAAAAAATTCTTTCTATAAAACCGACTTTAAACGCTACTACAAAGTATAAAACAATTTTAATTTGTACATGTATGTTGAA
Source organism: Oeneis ivallda (assembly GCA_029955525.1). Taxonomy (NCBI): domain Eukaryota; kingdom Metazoa; phylum Arthropoda; class Insecta; order Lepidoptera; family Nymphalidae; genus Oeneis; species Oeneis ivallda. The sequence goes on along the minus strand of JARPMR010000026.1, from coordinate 14,915,073 downwards.
GTCGGGCGGGCCTAAATATAAATGATGAAACTAATGCGCGACGGTAGCCCAACTTTGCCCGATCGGCGTATGAAGTCGGTTTTTTAAAGATATTTTTTTTACATTATTATTTTAAGCTTTTTTGTGTATATCTCTGATCGCGAGCAATTTGCTCTTAATCATTGAGTTCCTTCCTCCATCACCGAAGATATGAATCATCTTCTCTTCACCTTTTAAATAGGCCAAACCTTATTATGCTTTCTTTCAAAAAAAATTGAAATCGGTTCAGATTTGACGTAGTTATGGAGTAACATCTAACATTATATCAACAAAAATTTATATGGGAACCACCTCTGAAGTATGCCCTACTAAACAAAAAAAAATTATCAAATTCCATTCATTATTTGGCGGAATAATTGGGTAACAAATATACAAAAAATTCAAATTGAGAACCTCCTCCTTTTTTGAAGTCGGTTAAAATGATTGCATTATTATAACGATCGTAATGGTGTCTGATTGGCTGGTACTCTCCCACTATTATTTAAAATGCATTGATGCAGCTAGAGCTCCATAAACTCAGCGAATTCATAAAATTAGTTTTTTTACTCAATTATTTCAAAATTTATAGGTATAAATTTCCATATAGCCAGTGTGATATGATTTTCTAAATATATAAAATGAAAAGGTGACTGACTCACTGATTTATCAACGCATATCTACTATGACGTAGGCATCCGCTAAGAAAGGATTTTTACAAATATAATACAAAAAATAATGAAAACGAGACTAAAAAATTGTTTAATAATAATGATAAGTTCTACGTAAGTCTTTCTTACTCGAAAATTAGGACTTTAATTTTATGAAGTCGGCCACACCGCAATAAAATTAGGGCTGGACAGCAAGATTTCATATGTCGATATTGGTGGGGGGATTGTATAAATTATTTATACCGAGATATTTTTATCGTCTTACTAATGGTTCATTGACGAAAAAAAATATTTAAATTCTATACATATTTGGTTCATTAAAACTTGGCAATTGAATTAAAGTACCCATACTTCTTATTCATCCCGCTAGGTTTACCGGAAAGCTAAATAGCTTGGCGGTGTTTTATTACAGATGGGGTGGCCACTATAGCCATGGCGGCAGCCTAGCATTACAAACAAATATACACTTCGTTCAGATGAAGTAGATGAAAAAAATAAGCCTTCCAAGTAAAGTATGTAGGTACAAGTTTTAACTTACCAATCATAACTTTAAATAAATTTTTTTTTAGGGTTCAGTTTTTCCTTTTTATGTTTCCTCCATACTGGACTGAGAGAATATTATTCAACGCTGGAAAACGATCTTGTAAATCGAAAAAGTGAACTTTAAACCAGAGCCAATAACGTTTTAAAAAATCATAACAGCTCATAATAAGCTATCAGGAGCAGATTTTTTTCAAAAAGCATATTTTTTAATGTAACACATCAGATGATACTAATTATATAATTCTAAAGTAGAATTACTTTAGTTTTATACATTAGTTTTATATCAATTTCGACTAATAGTTTTTCAATTTCAAGAAGCAATGTTGCTGTAACTTGGTATTGGATACATATGAAACCACGAAATAACTCTAAACTCTGAAATGCTAATTATGCTGTATTTATTTTTAAGGAAACATGATGTAGTCCTAACAGTTTGTACTTAATATACTTTTTAGAAATAGATACATCGTAAATTTCGCTTTAAACATAAATAAAACAAATTATGTTTCATTAAAAATGCTGTATGTTTATTTAAACAAGATTACTTAAAAAATCAATGTGTTCAATATTAATACCCACTACGTATTCAAATAAAAATTAAATGTCTCTCAACTTAATAAACAATATTATTAAAAATCTATGACAAAGTACAGCACTCCCTGGTGGCTTATAACCTTAAATCATAACTAAACAGCTGCTCTAAGGTGATGAGGTGTAGGTGACTGTGGTACCTACAGCATGCTTTCAGCATGAGATTGAGAGTATAGTGACGGAGTAAATACCTTGGTATCTACAAAATCTGTTAATAATCAGATAATCCTAAGTCCTTACAGTAGCTACACCTAAGTGCACTGCACTGCTAAAAAGTATTGATAACTTTTTTGAAGTATCTGTATAATATTGAAAAATAGATGGTGTCTTAGTATTTACAGCATTTTTGAGTACGTTGAAAAATATGAATAACAAAAAATATAATATAAACATGTAGAGAAGGTCAACATAGTATCTTAGAAAAATAATGTCATAGGAAAACGAAAATCCGACAATCCGACGCAGTATCTTTTTCTTCCAAATATATAAAAAAGTAATTTTGTTATTTTTCGAAATAAGCTAGATCGCTTTCCAGCGTCAATATAGTCCAAAGTTTCTAGCTGTATCTTTACGCAAGTACTAAAAGCCTAAAAAGAGTCAATCTAATAGCAAAGGCATATTATGACTAAAATAACGGCAAGAACCTCGTTTCCTAGCGCTTCTATATACCTACCATGTTAAAGATCTCGAACAAAAAAATTTACTCTCGAATAAAGTAACTCTGTTGTAAATAATTATTAGAAAAACTTATCGAAAGTCGATAATCGATAGTGTCAAATCCCTAAAATGCTTACACAAATGATGCGATTGTTTCATGTAATGATAGAGCGTCCCTGTGTGTGAATGTGATAGTGTGCATATACTTTAAGGTAGTGTTTGCTAATTATATTGTGTGCGTGCATAGCGACGTGATGGAAAAATGCAACTGTAGTAAGCAAGTTTTCATGTGTGCTACCTCGCCCCCCACCGTAATTGACAGACTTTTTTGCAAATAAATTAGGCGTCAATTCCTCTCCATTGCTGGTTTATTACTCAAAGGATTTATCCCATAATCTTCGAGAAATTTGGCAGGGGAGAAGCTCGCATCTCAGGAATCCTACTCCTACTAATATTATAAATGCGAAAGTTTGTGAGGATGGATGTGTGGATGAATGGATGTATGTATGGATGGATGTTTATTACTCTTACACGCCACAAAGAATGAACCGATTTGGCTGAAATTTGGAATAGTAATAGCTCATACCCAGGATAACAAAATTTTATCCCAGAAAATTATGGAGTTCTAATTAAAAACCTTAATCCACGCGGACTAAGTCGCGGGCATCGTCTAGTGGACTAATCATCAGGTAGATTCATCGACTATTCAAAAGCACTTGTTAAAGTTTATTTGAATAAAAAATATTTCTATTCTATTCTATTCTAATCTTGGAATTAAAATTGTGAGCAGTCGCGGGACGCCCGGCAGATGTGAAACATCGAAATTATTTTGTGTAGGTAATATCGAGCTTAGTTCACACACAAATGGACACTAATTATAATTTGCTTTCTTTGCAAGAGGCTGCGCACTTTAACTTTTTGAACTATCACTATCAGACATATTGTTAAAATTATTCCTTTTACGTGTACAGTACCCGGCGATATATATTGCACATCGGCCTTTGGAATAAAACGCTATTCTATTCTATTGCAAGGAAAGCTAGCCAGAAATTCACGTAGTAATTACTGAAATCTCTTCACAATCGGTGAGCACATCACGTAACATATATAAAAAAATGCAGTCGAACTGTGAATAGAATAGAATAGCGTTTTATTCCAAAGGCCGATGTGCAATATATATCGCCGGGTACTGTACCGTAGTAAACAACACTGTTTCGTACTACATACATACTACTAGATACATACGCCAACACTTCCTTGGCATCCGGCTGCCCACAAGATAGTATAAAAAACTTATTACAATGTAATAGCTGCATAATAATATTTTAAAATGATTATTTTGAAGAGCAAGAAACTCTTCTTGCCGGCTCTTCTCAGCAGAATCCGCTTTCCGAACGGTGGTAGAGTCATGCCGTGTCATAAGAGCCACAGGTTGGCCTACGTGAAATAAATAGTTTTGAATTTGAATTTAAAGATTCTCACTTGGAAGTTCTTCCCGCAGACATCACACAGTCTCCCAGGGTATGTCTTAGCTTGGGGCTGTTTCTCCCGGGACTTGCGCTGGGGTTTGTTCGGCGGGCGGCCCTCCCGGCGCTTGCCCTGGGCTGGCTTGTCCAGGGGGCGGGGCTTCTCCTGGGCTTTGTTCCGAGGGGGGCGCTTCCGGGGCTCGTAATGGGTTTCATTCCGCATGGGAATGCTGTAAAAAGAAAAATTGTGTGTGTTTTTTTTTTATTCGATGACAAGCTAGTCCTTGACTGCGATCTCACCTGATGGTAAGTGACGATGCAGTCTAAGATGGTAGCGGGCTAACTTGGAAGGGGTATGGCAGTGAACATTCAACCCATACCCCTAATTGATTTCTACACGCCATCGTGCCGAAACGCTAAATCGCTTGGCGGCACGTTTTTGACGGTAGGGTGGTACCTAGCCACGGCTAAAGCCTCCCACCAGACCAGACCAGAGACAATTCGGAAATTATAAATTCCCAAATTGACCCCGCCGGGAATCGAACCCGAGACCTCACAGTTATAATACCACAGCGCTCACCACTGCGCCAGGGAGGTCGTCAAAACACTACATAAGACCACGCCTCGACTCTGCCGCGACGTCGCCTCGACTTAGCAGTGAGCGACGCGCCTTAGAGTCAACGCCATCTCTCGCCACATGTCTACACTATAGAAAGTTGTGACGAAGTAATTCCACGAAATTGCGGGCATCTGCTAATGTGGCATAAGGTCACTCACCCGGAACTAACGTGTTTGGGAGATACTGATATGTGCGTGTCATACGCAGCCTCGGACGCGAAGCGGACGTTGCACTGCGCGCACGACGGGCCAGACAAGTTCTGGAATAAAGAAAATAATAAAATAAAATATTTATTTGACAAGAAAAAAATTTACCCTCCACACTAGGGAACCTGTATCGTGGAGACCTTACAACGATCTATATATAATTTTGAATTTTGATACGTTCCATAACGCTCCATATTAAAATCGGTTGTACTGAATTTGTGACTTTAAATCAATAAAATTAAACATTATTTATTTCACGTAGGCTAACCTGTGGCTCTTATGACACGTCATGACTCTACCACCGGTTCGGAAAGCGGATTCTGCTGAGAAGAGCCGGCAAGAAACTCAGCAGTTGCTCTTTTCAAAACAATCATTTTACAATATTATTATGAAGCTATTACATTGTAATAAGTCTTTTATACTATCTTGTGGGCAGCTGGATGCCAAGCCGATTTATCCCATGCAACTTTGTTAGAGTAAAATATAATATTTCCACAATGAGGGGCAGTTCCAAAAAAGCGTACAACTCAATTCATGTTAATACGGGCAGATAGAAAATAACCCCATTTCCGCCGGTGGCACCCGTTCATGATGCAATACAATCAAGGATTATTTTACTTTGACACTAATGTCATTGAATACGATCAATGGAATAACTTTTAGACAATCGGGGGGTTTCTTCTTCTTCTTTATCAACCGATAGACGTCCACTGCTGGACAAAGGTCTCTTGCATGGACTTCCACAGGCTTCGGTCGTGCGCCGCCTGGATCCAGCGGCTCCCTGCGACTCGTTTGATGTCGTCGGTCCACCTGGTGGGGGGTCTGCCAACACTGCGCTTCCCGGTGCGGGGTCGCCACTCCAGCACCTTGGGACCCCAACGACCATCAGCTCTTCGAACTATGTGCCCCGCCCATTTCCGCTTAGCCTCGCGACTCGCTGAGCTATGTCGGTGACTCTGGTTCTCCTACGGATCTCCTCATTTCTGATTCGATCCAGCAGGGACACTCCGAGCATAGCTCTCTCCATCGCCCGCTGAGCGGTCCTGAGCCTACTTATGAGGCTTATCGGGGTCTGATCTCTGTTATATATCACTCACTTGCACGTCTTCGGAGCGATGGACCATGACGAGGTGCAACTTCACGCCGTGTTCGCTGACGAAACTGAATCCGCACAGCGGGCATGCGAAGTCTGAAGGGTGCTTTAGGCGTATATGTGAGTGTGAGTATCACACTGATCTCTGTTATATATCACTCACTTGCACGTCTTCGGAGCGATGGACCATGACAAGGTGCAACTTCACGCCGTGTTCGCTGACGAAACTGAATCCGCACAGCGGGCATGCGAAGTCTGAAGGGTGCTTTAGGCGTATATGTGAGTGTGAGTATCACACTGATCTCTGTTATATATCACTCACTTGCACGTGTTCGGAGCGATGGACCATGACGAGGTGCAACTTCACGCCGTGTTCGCTGACGAAACTGAATCCGCACAGCGGGCACGCGAAGTCTGAAGGGTGCTTTAGGCGTATATGTGAGTGTGAGTATCACACTGATCTCTGTTATATATCACTCACTTGCACGTCTTCGGAGCGATGGACCATGACAAGGTGCAACTTCACGCCGTGTTCGCTGACGAAACTGAATCCGCACAGCGGGCATGCGAAGTCTGAAGGGTGCTTTAGACGTATATGTGAGTGTGAGTATCACACTGATCTCTGTTATATATCACTCACTTGCACGTCTTCGGAGCGATGGACCATGACAAGGTGCAACTTCACGCCGTGTTCGCTGACGAAACTGAATCCGCACAGCGGGCATGCGAAGTCTGAAGGGTGCTTTAGGCGTATATGTGAGTGTGAGTATCACACTGATCTCTGTTATATATCACTCACTTGCACGTGTTCGGAGCGATGGACCATGACGAGGTGCAACTTCACGCCGTGTTCGCTGACGAAACTGAATCCGCACAGCGGGCACGCGAAGTCTGAAGGGTGCTTTAGGCGTATATGTGAGTGTGAGTATCACACTGATCTCTGTTATATATCACTCACTTGCACGTCTTCGGAACGATGGACCATGACGAGGTGCAACTTCACGCCGTGTTCGCTGACGAAACTGAATCCGCACAGCGGGCACGCGAAGTCTGAAGGGTGCTTTAGGCGTATATGTGAGTGTGAGTATCACACTGATCTCTGTTATATATCACTCACTTGCACGTCTTCGGAGCGATGGACCATGACGAGGTGCAACTTCACGCCGTGTTCGCTGACGAAACTGAATCCGCACAGCGGGCATGCGAAGTCTGAAGGGTGCTTTAGGCGTATATGTGAGTGTGAGTATCACACTGATCTCTGTTATATATCACTCACTTGCACGTGTTCGGAGCGATGGACCATGACGAGGTGCAACTTCACGCCGTGTTCGCTGACGAAACTGAATCCGCACAGCGGGCACGCGAAGTCTGAAGGGTGCTTTAGGCGTATATGTGAGTGTGAGTATCACACTGATCTCTGTTATATATCACTCACTTGCACGTCTTCGGAACGATGGACCATGACGAGGTGCAACTTCACGCCGTGTTCGCTGACGAAACTGAATCCGCACAGCGGGCATGCGAAGTCTGAAGGGTGCTTTAGGCGTATATGCGAGAAATATGTGCTCTTTTTCCTGTAACCACAGCATATAAATAGCATTATTTATATTGACATAAGATAAGATTCACTTAAGATATATCCTTAAGTGTAGATTAACACTCAGTACCTCACCCATAACAATGAGCCATCTCACTGTCAATATCGGAAATGTGCATGTTTGTTAAAAAAATAGACTATAATATTCAAAAAATGAGCCGTCACGGGACGCCTGGCAGATGTGAAACATCGACATTATTTTGTAAAAGTAATATGCAGAAAAGAACAGATTGTGATAGGAACTAAATATGTCACTAAGTATACATATAACCTCGTCGCGTCGCCACGCCAGAAATCTGTTTTACGTGCGGCTATAGATGTTTCACATCAAAAATACTCATTTTAAGACATTGCCATGTTATTAAAATATCTATGGTGTGAACACTCAGAAAATCGTGTGTGAGCTGCACCCACCTGAACTTGGCTTCGCAGTGTGGACACTTGAACGCCAGGCCGCTGTGCCAACGGGCGTGGTGCTCTACCTTCTCGCTGAAACAATAGGGTGCAGCCTTAGCCAAGTTACACTTCATTGTATCTATTCGCTTTCTACGATCATAAAGGTTGATTATACGGGTCTGCCCGCGAAATTCAAATTTAATTTGGTTTTTCGCAATTTGTTAACTAATACGACAAAGTAGGCTTATGGCATTCTAATTGCGCCAGTGGCAGTATTATCTTCACAGGTTTATATAAAAATCTATACATGAAAGTGACCAGTTTAAGAAATTAATCAAAATACCAAGTTGGACGTGAGTTACTCACAAATTGAAAGAAAGAAAGAAAGGAAAAATTAGCCAATATTTTTACAAATTTTTTATACTGGACACTTTCATGTAAAGATTTCTATATAAACCTGTGAAGATGATACTGTCATTGGCGCAATTAGAAGGCCTTAAGCCTACTTTGTCGTATTAGTTTACAAATTGCGAAAAACCAAATTATTGAAATCCACCTTAAGAGTGTGCCATAAAACCGCGCCGCCACGATATGGATTTCGTGCGGGATGGTTAATTATTTATTGGTTTCACGTGAGTGATAAATACAGAGCGATAGACGCGCCACGTATTTTTGATGACGTAAGTGCCAAAACTGCTTATCACTAAATTCTTCTTCTTTATCAACCTATAGACGTCCACTGCTGGACAAAGGTCTCCTGCATGGACTTCCACAGGCTTCGGTCTTGCGCCGCTTGAATCCAGCGGCTCCCTGCAACTCGTTTGATGTCGTCGGTCCACCTGGTGGGGGGCCTGCCAACACTGCGTTTCCCGGTGCGGGGTCGCCACTCCAACACCTTGGGACCCCAACGAACATCAGCTCTTCGAACTATGTGCCCCGCCCATTTCCACTTCAGCCTCGCGACACGCTGAGCTATGTCGGTGACTTTGGTTCTTCTACGAATCTCCTCATTTCTGATTTGATCTCGCAGGGATACACCGAGCATAGCTCTCTCCATCGCTCGCTGGGCGATCCTGAGCCTTCTTATGAGGCCCATAGTTAGCGACCATGTCTCGGATCCGTAAGTCATCACTGGCAACACGCACTGTTCGAAGACTTGAGTCTTCAGGCACTGAGGGATTTTGGACGAGAAGACATCTCGGAGCTTCCCGAACGCTGCCCAGCCGAGTTGGATTCGGCGGTTAATCTCTTTCTCGAAATTGGACCTACCTAGCTGGACTGTATGTCCCAGGTATATATACTCGTCTACAATTTCAAGCGCAGAGTTCTCAACGATTACTGGGTGGAGCGGAGCATGAGCATTGGACATGATTTTCGTCTTGCTCATGTTCATTTTCAGGCTCACCTGTTGAGAAACCCTGCTGAGATCATTGAGCATTGTATTGAGATCTCTCAGAGTCTCTGCCATGACTACTATGTCATCGGCAAATCGCAGGTGAGTGATGTACTCGCCGTTTAGGTTGATGCCAAGCCAGTATACGTACTGACATAGTGGCGTTTTCGTACAAGCACTTCAACACTTGGATATACCGGTAGTCAATCCGGCATCTCTGCAGCGACCTCAATACAGCCCAAGTTTCCACCGAATCAAAGGCTTTCTCATAGTCCACAAACGCTAAGCAAAGTGGCCGGTTATACTCTTCAGTCTTTTGTATAACCTGCCGCAGCGTATGAATGTGATCTATGGTACCAAAGACTTTTCGGAATCCGGCTTGTTCGGGAGGCTGGAAGTCGTCAAACCTATGAGCGAGACGATTCGTAATGACTCTCGAGAACAACTTGTAAACATGACTCAACAGCGAGATGGGACTATAATTCTTCAGCAAGGTATTATCACCCTTTTTGAAGAACAGGACCACCACGCTCCTGTGCCATGCTTCTGGTCACTTAATTACAAGTTAATTAAACAATCAATCGACAAATCAAAACATGTAATTGAAAAATACTTCTAATTTTCTTAACAGAACAAAAATCCAACAAAAATAGTTTGCTCCTGCTGAGATAAATAGCAAAATGTGTGCAAAACATGTATGTTTAAAAAAAATATTATACTATCGAGAAAATTTTCACCAATCGTGTTTTTAAAACACTTAAATTATAGTGCACAAGTGTGTGCGCAAACACAGATGCACTCTCTATTCCCTCACTCTCACAGTCCGATGGGACGGAAACCCGACACGACCGGAGAGAGATCAGGCGCAGGACCGACGGCTTTACGTGCTCTTCAAGGCACGGGGGTGACACACCGCCAACTTCCTAACTCCAGGCTAGTACTGAGAATTTCTTTGGCAGAAAAACCCAATACATTTTTTTTAACGGCCCGACCCGGGAATCGAACCCGGGACCTCGTCATCTGTAGTCGAACAAGCTAACCACTAGACCAACGAGGTAGTTACCTTGTGCCTGTGACAAAGTTGCACCGAGTACAGCTATACCTTTCCCCGTGCGCTCTTACGTGGAGTCTGAGACGTGTGCGCGTTTTGTGATGTATGCCACATATGGCGCACTCCCATTTTCCGTGTTTCTGAAAAAAAAACTGGTCAAATGCGTTTCAGAATTCAGAACACGCAGGACGTAAGCTTAATGATGATTATACGGGTCTGCCCACGATATTCAAATTTAATTTGGTTTTTCGCAATTTGTAAACTAATACGACAAACTAGGCTAATGGCATTCTAATTGCGCCAGTAGAATTATCATCTTCACAGGTTTACATGAAAATATTTACTCGAAAGTGACCAGTTTAAGAAATTAATCCAAATACTGACTAATTTGTGAGTAACTCACGTCCAACTCGGTATTTTGATTAATTTCTTAAACTGGTCACTTTCAAGAATGGAATAGAATAGAATAGAAATGTTTTTTTATTCAAATAAACTTTTTTACAAGTGCTTTAGAATCGTCGATGAATTCACTGGTTCGGAATGCCGTTCCTGCCGAGAAGAACCAGCAAGTAAAAGTCAAGTAAAGATTTTTATGTAAACCTGTGAAGATGATAATTCTACTGGCGCAATTAGAATGCCATTAGCCTACTTTGTCGTATTAGTTTACAAAATGGGAAAAACGAAATTAAATTTGGACTTCGCGGGCAGAATCGTGTAAAGTTAAACACCAATGGGGAAGATTACTTTACCTCTGTTAAAAGGGCTATCACATTTCGCACCCCTCTCTCTTGTACATTCTAATATTTCCAATGATTGTAAAAATCTCAGACAATTTTGACAAAAAATGTGGTCAATTATTATCTTCTATCTACAGTTAAATTACGAATATTTTAGACATGTTTTTACTATCATGTAATATATTAATTTGTGAGTAACTGACGTCAAACTCGATACTCGGACTAATTTCTTAAACTGGACACTTTTAATTAAAGATTTTTATATAAACCTGTGAAGATGATACTGCCATTGTCGCAATTAGAATGCCATAAGCCTACTTTGTCGTATAAGTTTACAAATTGCGAAAAACCAAATTAAATTTGAATTTCGCGGGGAGATCCGTTTAGTTCGCCTTAGAATAGAATAGAATAGAAAATAAACTTTTTAAAAGTGCATTTGAATCGTCGATGAGTCTACCACTGGTTCGGAATGCCCTTCCTGCCGAGAAGAACCAGCAAGAAACTCGGCGGTTACTCTTTTCAAAACAAGTTAACAATACAATAGATACTATGCTATGTATGCAGTGTTTCCACAATGAGTGGAAGTTCCACACGAGCATAACTAATTATAACACATGTTAAGACAGACTGACAGAAAGTAGTCCCATTCCGTCCGGTGGAACCCATTCACGAGCATGACGCATGACCCAGCCATTGCTTCGCTCAACCATATTGGAGGGAACGTAACAACCCGCGTCACACCTTAATTAATAAAAACTCATTTTTTTATACATAGATAGAAAAAAACTCTTCCTTTTGGCTTGGCCATAGTCAAGTAAAAATCTGAGATTCAACCCTTTAATATAAATATAACGGGTTATGGATGATGGGAAAATACTTACATCTGTGTGCTTATCCATATGTCGATTGTAAGTGAAGATAGACCAGCGTCCTGTGAAGCAAATGTCACATTTGTATGGATACAACTTATAGTGTTCTGTGTGTTTTCTTCTTTGTAAATCTGCTAACTGTTCTTCGTAAGTTAAAATAGTTTTCATGAACGAATTTCCAATTGGATACTGTTTCTTGGGTTTCGAAACACTTGCTTCAAGTGTTTCGCTTTTAGAACTCAACTGATCATCATTCTGAATATTAGATTGAGTTTCTTGAAATATATCAGGAAGACTGTTACTAATTTTAACATTTTCCTTCCTTTCCTTAATTTTTTTTACCTTATTTTGCTTATTGGTTATACTTTGTGCATTGTTTTTATTTTTGCTTTTTCTGTCACTGTACACACTAAAAAACTGTAGATTTTCAATTGTTTTACCAATTCCAGGTATTACATCTTTATTATCAATGTCACGTTTAGTGTCAAATACCAAAGATTTCACTTCATCAGCACTATTAACAACCATCAACACAACAGCGTCGTCATTCTTAACATCGGTTACATCTGTATTCATAAGGATATTCGTATTATTAACTGGAACATCATAGTTAATTATGCCAGGTTTTTTGGTATCATCATTATTGTCATCAATGTCATTACTGGTGGGGAAATTATTCTTAAATTCATCTGATTCATTAGGATAAAATACATCTTCATCATCATCATTTATTTCTCTCTTCATTTCAATAGTTATTTTTGTATCCGAGTCGTATTCTTCCTCTGAATGTATCATACTGTCTTCTTCATTATATTTCACATAGAGGTCACAGTAGTCGGGCTCAAATATGTGTTTCGCTATATTAGATATTAGCTGTTTCCTAATTCTGTTAACTGATTTTAAATTGTGCGGTGTCAACTGTAAAAGGTGAAGTACACGTTATTATTTGTTAAGAAGTTAAATAAAATTCAAAATTATTTATTTCACGCAGGCCAACTTGTGGGTCTTATGACACGTCATGACTCAACCACCGGTTTGGAAAGCGGATTCTGCTGAGAAGAGCCGGCAAGAAACTCAGCAGTTGCTCTTTTACAAATAATCATTTTACAATATTATCATTATATCCACCCAGTAATTGTTGAGAACTCTGCACTCGAAATTGTCGACGAGTATATTTACCTGGGACACACAGTCCAGCTAGGTAGGTCCAATTTCGAGAAAGAGATCAACCGCCGAATCCAACTCGGCTGGGCAGCGTTCGGGAAGCTCCGAGATGTCTTTTCGTCCAAAATTCCTCAGTGCCTGAAGACTAAAGTCTTCGAACAGTGCGTGTTGCCAGTGATGACTTACGGATCCGAGACATGGTCGCTAACTAAGGGCCTCATAAGTAGGCTCAGGACCGCTCAGCGTGCGATGGAAAGAGCTATGCTCGGAGTATCCCTGCGGGATCGAATCAGAAATGAGGAGATCCGTAGGAGAACCAGAGTCACCGACATAGCTCAGCGAGTCGCGATACTGAAGTGGAAATGGGCGGGGCACATAGTTCGAAGAGCTGATGGTCGTTGGGGTCCCAAGGTGCTGGAGTGGCGACCCCGCACCGGGAAGCGCAGTGTTGGCAGACCCCCCACCAGGTGGACCGACGACATCAAGCGAGTCGCAGGGAGCCGCTGGATTCAGGCGGCGCAAGACCGAGGCCTGTGGAAGTCTATCGGTTGATAAAGAAGAAGATCATTATGTAGCTATTACACTGTGATAAGTTTTTTATACTATCTTGTGGGCAGCTGGATGCCAAGCCGATTTAACCCATGCAACTTTGTTAGAATAGAATAGAATAAAGAAGTACCATAAATGCGTACTACAATTCAATACATTTTAAGACGGGCAGACAGAAAGTTGCCCCATTCCCGTCGGTGGCACACGTTCACGAGCATGACCACACTTGAGGGGACGTAACAACCCGCACCACACGACACCACCACAGAAATGTTTAAAGAGAGCGAGCTGCGAGACCCATGTTAAGGCATCAAATTGAATACCGATATTCAAATAAAATAGTATTTCAATGTGTCGATTCTGTAAAAGCTGTAACAATCATTGCTTCTTCTTCTTTTTCTTTATCAACCTATAGACGTCCACTGCTGGACAAAGGTCTCCTGCATGGACTTCCACAGGCTTCGGTCTTGCGCCGCCTGAATCCAGCAGCTCCCTGCGACTCATTTGATGTCGTCGGTCCACCTAGTGGTGGGTCTGCCAACACTGCGCTTCCCGGTGCGGGGTCGCCACTCCAGCACCCTGGGACTCCAACGACCATCAGCTCTTCGAACTATGTGCTTGCAATCATTGCTTACCGTTATTGAATTACCGTACAACACAATGGCGTGTAGAAACCAATTATTAAATTACATTATCATATCGTTTCAAAGTTAGCCAGTAAAAAGCTACCTCAGCATTGAATAAATAATTTAATATAAAAAGTCTTTTTAAAAAACCGACTACAAATTCCCGCGCCACTATACAAAGTATATGATTTATTGTTGATATTTTAAAAACTGCTAGACCGATTTTGATAAAATGTATATGGGAACACCTGGGGAGTATACCCTTTCAAACAAAAAAAGAATTTTCCAAATCGGTTCACGCGTCTTCGAGTAATCTGTGGGCATACATAAAAAAAAGATTCCGGCAAATCGATAACCTCCTCCTTTTTTGAAGACTGTTAAAAACAATGCTATACTCACTACTTTATTAACCGACTTCCAAAAAGGAGGAGGTTCTCAATTCGGCCGGTATCTTTTTTTTTTTTTTTTTTTTTTTCTATGTATGTCCACCGATTTCTCCGGGATTACTGGACCGATTCGCGTGATTTTTTTTTTAATCGACAGAGGATGTTTGCGAAATGGTCCCATAAAAATTTTAACCTTCAACTCCTCAAGCCTGATGCTGCAGGGATATTGCTCACCTAAAATAAAGCGATTTAGGAAATGTCGATTACGAATTATCATTGTAGGTAACAAGTATGGACTACATCATGGAGCTCCAGGCCCTAGCTCCTCAATCATAGGATACTACACTTAAAAGCTTAAAATAAAAATTCTTTTCAAAAAACCGACTTCTAACGCCACTACAAAGTATAAAAATAATTTTAGTTTGTCCACGTTTGTTGAAGTCGGGCGGGCCTAAAATACAAACTATGAAACTGACTCGCGATGCTCGCTCGACTTCTACAAACGAGTCTCTCATATTGTGTGTTATAACCTCCTCCTTTTTTGAAGACTGTTAAAAACAATGCTATAGGTACTCACTACTTTATTGTTCTGAAGTATCTGCATTAACGATTTAAAGGCTCTCAAGCCCTTATTTCGGAATCTGTCACAGTTCACCAACCTCTGAGCACATTCTACACACACCCGTGGCTGAGTGTTTATTTTGTCGCGAATGAAACTCACCTGAAAAAGAATTTTACTAATTTCAAATAACTTTTACTACTACATCTACACTAATATTATAAAGAGGAAAGATTTTTTTGTTTGTTTGCTTGTACCGAACAGGCTCTGTAACTACTGGACCGATTTTAACCATTTTTTCACCAATAGAAAAGCTAAGTTATCAGGAAGTAACATAGGCTAAAAAGCAAAAAGTAACATAGGAAAGATAGCCTAGTGGATTGGACTGTGGTCTCCTATTCGGGGGGTCGCAGGTTCGATCCCGGGTACGCACCTCTGACTTTTCGGAGTCAAGTTCGTTTAAGCAACTAAATATCACTTGCTTCAACGGTGAAGGAGTACATCGTGAGGAAACCTGCACACCTGAGAGTTCTTCTGTTCTTGAAGGTGTGTGAAGTCCGCCAATTCGCATTGGGCCAGCGTGGTGGACTATGGCCTATAACCCTTCTCTGAGAGGAGACCTGCGCTCAGTAGTGAGCCGTTGATGGGTTGCTAATGATGATGATGATCATACATACCTAAACGTATGAGAATCGATACACGAAATTGAGCTCTAATTCAATCACCTTATGGTTTATTTTACTTTGACGCTAACTTTGACGCTTTCATCTGCAACTTTTAGACAATCGGGAGTCCAGCAGTGGAGGTTTGAGAGGACAAAGAAACAAACACTTACCGCAATCCCTGTCACGGTGGTGTAGGCCTTCTCTAAATAGTTTTGGGACATCGGATACATTTTACTGTGACCAGAGGCCAGGCATATCATGCAGAACTGTAAAAAAAAATTAAGTGGCAATCGGGGACTGCCGCGGTAAAGCTATTGCATAGCATTTTTATGCAATTATAATACTTATGCAATATTTTTTTTGCATAGTAAAAAATATGCAAAAAGAAAATTAAAAAACAAACAAACAAGAAAAGCGCACTGTCACTACTTCGCGAGTGAGATTCGAACCTGCGACATCATACACCATACGGTAAAGAAAGCGGTCGCTCGCCCACTGCGCCAAACAGAGCTAATTAAGAACCTCTAAAATGTTGAACGCTTACTGAACGACTGTGTTAGGTTTATTTTCGTTACGGAATTTCTTGATTCGGTCGCCGCGCTCAAACTGTTTGTCCTAGTTCAAAGCCCGCGATAAAAACTATGGAATAGCTTAAAAAAAGGGTAAAACGTCACCCCATCACCTCTCACATGAAGAATCAACGACTCATCATCATCAACCCATCAACTGGTCACTACTGAGTGCAGGTCTCCTCTCAGAAGGGTTAAGGGTTGAGGTTTGGTAAGCAGTGATAGTCTAGTGGTTAGAACTGCCTCCTATTTGGGGGTCGTAGGTTAGATCCTGGGCACACTCCTCTGACTTTTCGAAGTTATGTGCGTTTATGAAGGAAAACATCGTGAGGAAACCTGCACACCTGAGAGTTCCCCATAACGTTCTCAAAGGTGCGTGAAGTCCACCAATCCACATTGGGCCATAGCCTGGTGGACTATAGCCTGTAAACCTTTTCTGAGGAATCAAGGACGGGTTTACCCAAGTTTCTGTTACCCACCACTTTGCTGCTAAATTATCACACATTTTAACGAATTATCTAACAAAGACAAACAAAGAAATAAGAATGATACATAAGTCAATGAAATATAAAAATATTCACATGAAAGTTTTTGCAGTCAAGTAAATCTTTGAAAATGCTTTTCAATTTACATGTTTACAAAACTTGTTTAAAAATGACTCAAGAAGTTTAAGAACCTGGCCACTGTCTTTAAGCTCTTAGTTTATCTTGCACCTAAAACATTAATATTATACCAATCCAAGAATCTACCATCCAAACCTCTGTTGAATTTTTTTTGTCACAAATACTAGAATAGAAGTAGGTACATCAACATCACATGAATTGCAGGGAGCAGCTGGATATTGGCGGCAGACGTCCGAGGCATGTGGAAATCTTTACAAGATGTCCATATATCTAGAAGTGGAGCTCTCTTCTTCACTCTGGGATTTGTATTTAGTGTGAAAGTGGATATCTATCCGTTCATAAAGAAGAAATAAAGTTTTATTAAGTTTTCTTAATGTGATGAAGCAAAACAAAAAGATCTGTAGGATTGAGGTCTCAACGCAGGATTGAACTTGCTAGTCATGACCCTCCGAAATGGGGACTGCCATGCATATGGTGAAAACTTACCTGTAAAGGTATAGAGTCCTTGTTAAGTTTTATGATGCCATCACTGGTCACAGTGAAGTCACTTCTCCTGAAATGCTCAGAGCACACCGCTGCACCGTGTGGCAAGTCACTCTCTGTCAAACCTAACATCTGCAGCCACGCCGCGCGCTGGCCGGCTGTTGTAGGGAACCTGGAGTGTGATGCAGATAAATATATGTGGTGGTGTCGTGTGATGCGGGTTGTTACGTTCCCTCAAATATGGTTGAGCGAAGCAATGGCTGGGCCATGCGTCATGCTCGTGATCGGATGCCACCGGCGGGAATGGGGCTGCTATCTGACTGCCTGTCTTAACATGTGTTGAATTATAATTAGATATAATTAAGTATGCTTTTGTGGAACTTCCCCTCATTGTGGGAAAAACTGCATACATAGCATAATATCTATTACATTGTAAACTTATTTTGAAAAGAGCAACTGCTGAGTTTCTTGCTGGTTCTTCTCAGCAGGAAGGGCATTCCTAACCAGTGGTAGACTCATTGACGATTCAAAAGCAGTTGTAAAAAAATTTATTTGAATAAAAATATTTCTATTTCTATTTCTATATGGGTAATTCTACGATAAGAGGTAACTTGTGCGGCAATCACTTTAAAATAGAAATTTTATTCTGTTGTTATTTTTTGCAATGAAACACATCACCTAAATGTACTTTATTAAATAACGTCACGATTAAATGCCTAATTAAAGTATATTTTTCTGAAATTGCTTATAAAGTCTAAAAAAGTCTCTACCCTGGCCTGTCCCTTTGTCGGTTTCAGTTTATAGAATGAATGAATTCAGATGTCACTGCAGTGTCGCATAGTACCCAAGATGGCATAGTATAATTAATAATATTAATAATATTTTATATTTAATTAATATTTTTTAGCATATGTACAAGTAATATGAAAATTATCCTAGTTATTGCAAGTCTGATTATTTGTATTACTTAAAAGACGCTAGTCTATATAATTAGTATTAATAAAAGAATATTTTATTATTTGTTGTAGGTACAATGCCATGTTAATTTAATATATTATTGTGTAATGACACTAAAGACACTTTTGTTTCAAATTTCAGAGAAGGCTGAAAGAATATTATAGTCTTAATGTTTAACATGATTGGTAAAAATGATCGACTGATTCTATGTTAAGTACAATGTTTAATTAAAGTTGAGTTTACTAATTTTGTTACATTATAATAAATATATAAGCCAAATAAGTACATTCCCTGATTTTGGTGTCTCTACCGTGCCCAATGTATTTACCCTGGCCTTGTAAAAAGTAACAAAATATGCATAAAGTGACTTGCCCTTACGTGAAGATACATAAATAGGACAAAAATCGTAATATAAGTGTTTAATGAAAAAATAGCAACTTTTCTCCGTGGCCGTATTCTCTATGGACTTAAAACCTCTTATCGTCGATTTACCCATATATCTAACAATTTCATTAAGAAAATCAATAATGAATGAATGAATCATTTTTATTGTACACCGTACAAACAAAAGAGAATCCTCCTTTAGAAGAGAACAATGTGTAAAAACGCATTTATTAAGTCACAATCGAATCAATCTTCTATTCTTGTACACCTACGTGACGTTGCACATCCAAGGGTAGACAAAGGTTTTAGTACATCGTTCACTCAGCTCTAAACAAGTGGAACCAAGGAAACATAGACAAATAGTACATCATTCATTTAGTACTTCATTCTTTGTGGACCTGTTTAGTCTGTGATTTTTAGAACAGAATAGAATAGAAATATTTTTATTCAAATAAACTTTTACAAGTGCTTTTGAATAGTTGATGAATCTACCACTGGTTCGGAATGCTGTTCCTGCCGAGAAGAACCAGTAAATAGTCGATGAATCTACCACTGGTTCGGAATGCCGTTCCTGCCGAGAAGAACCAGTAAATAGTCGATGAATCTACCACTGGTTCGGAATGCTGTTCCTGCTGAGAACCAGGAAGATACTTGGCGGTGGCTCTTTTCAAAATAGTTTACAATGGGTACTATGCTATGTATGCAGTGTTTCCACAGTAAAGGGAAGTTCCGAAAATGCATACTACTTACAATTCAATACATGTTAAGACTGGCAGACAGAAAATAGCCCCATTCCCACCGGTGGCACCCATTCACAAACATGACGTGAGCTCTCTTTTGATTGGCTTTGAACTACTATACTAATAGTACTAGAAGTCTCAACTAGTATAATCTTTGGAATGTAATGTAATTGTATGAGCACTTTTAGAGACTGAGCAAGAACAAGTCTAGCATTCAGCTGGTAGCTGTAACTTGTTACATTGTACTAGCTACCTAATATTGTATCAATAAAGAGAATTCAAGAAGACCCATCCTGTCCAGAGTGTGGTGAGGAAGAGACCAGCTTCCACTTCATAGCAGAGTGCCCTATGTACTCATTGGTAAGATGGGAACTGCAAGGTAAGGATAGATTAACTTAATCTATCCTATATAGAAAGGTTTGTCAATCAGATTAAGTGAAGAAGACTTGACAAACCTTTCTATAGGGGACATCGTTAGGTTTACGAAAGCTACAGGTAGGTTTGAGGGGGGTAGGCTGCCTGGGCACCAGTAACCTGTGTCCAAACACGGGGAATTGGGTGGAATAGTTCTGACACAGGATTGATCACCCGCCTGGCGTTAGCAGGAGTCCCCTCCGCAAATACAACTGCTGGCTCTTCTCATTAAGGTTGAAGACAAGGGTCTGCCCGCGAAAATCAAATTTAATTTGGTTTTTCGCAATTTGTAAACTAATACGACAAAGTAGGCTTATGGCCTTCTAATTGGGCCAGTGGAATTATCATCTTCACAGGTTTACATAAAAATCTTTACTTGAAAGTGACCAGTTTAAGAAATTAATCAAAATACTGAGTTGGACGCGAGTTACTCACAAATTAGTCGATATTTTGATTAATTTTTTAAACTTGACACTTTCAAGTAAAATTTTTTATATATACCTGTGATCATGATACTGCTATTTTCGCAATTAGAATGCCATAAGCCTACTTTGTCGTATTAGTTTACAAATTGCGAAAAACCAAATTAAATTTGAATTTCGCGGGCAGACCCTTGTCTTCAACCTTAAAGTTTTCTTTCTGAGATAGAGTCTTGACTTGTTACAAGAGCCAAAACTTGGCCTCCAATTGAAATTTTAACTATAAATAATTATAAAAACTTATGTAGGTACCTGCTAAACGTAATCCGCTCTTGACCGTCATGTACTGGGACAGTAATCGTATGATCTTCATCTGTATTTCTACACAAAGGCACGCAGCACTTCATTTTATTGGTTATTATTACTTTCTTAAAAAGAACTCGTTTCACATTAATTCTACATTTGATGGAAGTTGGACATATTTTATTGTTACTGTAGAATAAAATCCTACAGGTACTTCTTGCTACAGGTTTTCCATGATACTCACTGTAGAGTCTGAAGAAGTAAATCTTAAATATTTTTTCAGCTTAGTATCTCCACGATTTTTAGATACTTAATTATTTTAATCCCAGCAAAATATTTAAAATATCAGTAGCGGTGATCAGTAGCATAGCAATTCATATTCATAGCATGCATGTTTGGCTTTGGCATATGTTTTTGTATGTTTTTTTTTTTTTTTTTTATCTGGCTTTACGGCTCTGGGTTCCAGCCCTTCTGAGCCTTTTTTGTATGTTTTG
The DNA here is from genome assembly GCA_029955525.1 of Oeneis ivallda. NCBI lineage: Eukaryota > Metazoa > Arthropoda > Insecta > Lepidoptera > Nymphalidae > Oeneis > Oeneis ivallda. Next base: position 14,893,834 of record JARPMR010000026.1, on the reverse strand, counting down.
GAGCAAAACCACAGAATACTTTCCCTTCAAGTGTCAGCTGTCAACAATATAATATATTAATCTATGGCTGTCAAAGAGAAGAAGGGCTCAGAAGGGCTGGAACCCAGAGCCGTAAAGCCCGTTAAAAAAAAAAAAAAAATTGATTGTCCGTCAAAGACTACAGTGTCATGGGAGAGTGTCCGTCCGTGCCATGACCACAGCCATGACGGTAGGAAATACACCGCATTTTTATATATCATAGCCGCATATGAAGTTCGCGCCATTTTCTCTCGTAGCAGTTTTTCAAGTTTTCTTCAAATATTATTATTATAACTTGTATAAGTAAATTATATGTTTTAAGAAACTAGATGAAATTTCCTACTTGGCTTTCTTTGTTATATGTCTACAAATCATATAACATAAAAACAATCCTGGATGAAATCTAAGAGTTTCGATTTTATTTCGTTCTTTTATTTTAAATAAAACCCATAAAAAATAAAATTGTACACTTACAAATACTATAGATACCTGGGCCCTGATTCTGTATATTATATAAATAGTACTCTGTGATTCTGTAACTCAGTTGCTATCAAAAAATGATAGCCACTGACATACATTTTTTATCCATTGAAGGTTTGCTACGAAAATGATACTTCTATTTTCATAGCAAATTCAAAATATTGGACTGATCAAAATGACTGTGTTCTTCTTACTAAATATAAAAAAATGTTTTATGTAAAATAAGACTATTGATAAAATATAGCATATTAATTAAAAGTGTTTAGTTAATATTTCCACTTTGCAGTCGAGTATCGAGTTGGACGTGAGTCTACTCACAAATTAGTCGATATTCTGACTAATTTCTTAAACTGGACACTTTCAAGTAAAGATTTTTATATAAACCTATGAAGATGATATACTGCCATCGTCGTATTAGTTTACAAATTGCGAAAAACCAAATTAAATTTGAATTTCGCGGGCAGACCCGTATAATCCACCTTAGATAGCCTAGCCTAGTTTTACGACTATAGTCTTCCTACTAAGTTCCTACTTCCATGGTTTTAATATTGCTTGAAGAATGTAAGGTATTTCCTAAACCACGAAGCATAATAAATATTTTATTACTTAGGTAATGACACTGAATATTATAACTACCTCCCTTAGATACTCTGTTAACCAGTTAGTTCCATGAAAGTAATTGTGTACTGTTTGATGTAACTCAGTACACAATTACTTTCATGGAACTAGGAATTACGACTGATGTATATTTTTTATCCATTAAAGGTTTGCTATGAAAGAAAAATAACATTTTCCTAGCAAATCTTCAATGGAAAAAAATATATGTCAGTCGCTTTCATTTTTTGATAGCCACTGAAATGAATAACTAGATAATAGCCCGCGACTATTAAGGTTTTTAATTCCCGTGGAAACTCCTTAACTTTCCGGGATAAAATGTAGCCTACGTGTTAATGCTGGGTATGAGCCATCAATATTCCAAATTTGTTCCAAATGAAATAAATGTACTTGGGCAAAATAAAACTAGATTTTTACAATAATATGTACAATTATTATTTATATCACTTTAAAAATATTTAAGCCTCGAACTGAGTGGTACAGGATACTCTCCAGCTCTAAGTTCATATTATGCTTGTACAAGTTACTAGTATCACATTTGTATGTAGATTTTGATTTTATCGCGAACAGACAAACGCTGCGTCATTGCGTCATCACCATCAGTGTCCGCCACATTGGCGTCACCACTCATCAACATCAGTGTCCGCAACATTGGCGTCATGAGTGCCCGCTACATTGGCGTCATGAGTGCCCGCTACACTGGCGTCATGTGCGTCACTGGCGTTCTGCGAATGGCTGTAGTCTTCGTTGCGTTCCCGCTTGCGCCCGCGTCTCTGTGGTCGGTGCCGCTTGGGCCACGGCACTTTGTCATGTACATGCGTCACGTGGTTAACCTTGGCGTCGCGGGTAGTGAATGACTTGTTGCATATATCGCACGTATACCAGGGCCTTTTTGTAGGGTTATGTATCTGGAAACAGGTGCAAATCGAAATATATTAATATGTAAATCAATCCGACGATATACAGTGTGTCCGGACACGAACTAGCGATATTTTAAACACTTATATAACAACTAATTTTAAGTACAAATACACTCTAAACTTGGGCCCAATCCACTTCCTCTCTATGTGGCAGCCATTTTGTTTTTTTGCTGAAACATTCTCTAAGCATGTACAAAAAAAATCATATCTCTCAAAGTTTTGGTCTTACTGAGATAAAAATGGGCTTATTCAAAGCGCAACAATACTGTCCTACCGTCTACATTACAAAAAAAAGTGTTCACTTGTCCATAACCTTTGAAAAAAATATGTAACCCGAAAAAAATTATCGTAAAATCATGCAAATCAACAACTTATTGTAAATAACTGCAAAAACACCCCCGACAACCCTTTTTATTTTTTTACTAGATCAAGAGATTTTGAGCTAAGCTATAATACAACATTTAATTTATAACTGTATGTCTAATACTTTCAGAGTTATTGTCGTTTGAACATAGCGCATACGCAAGCACAAAAGGCCTTTGTCGGAACCCTAAACAGGAAATCATTAAAAACACATAACATTCATGCGTATGCGCTATGTTCCAACAACAATAACTCTGAAAGTATTAGACATACAGTTATAAATTAAATGTTGTATTATAGCTTAGCTCAAAATCTCTTGATCTAGTAAAAAAATAAAAAGGGTTGTCGGGGGTGTTTTTGCAGTTATTTACAATAATTTGTTGATTTGCATGATTTTACGATAATTTTTTTCGGGTGTCATATTTTTTTCAAAGGTTAAGGAAATGTGAACACTTTGTTTTGTAATGTAGACGGTAGGACAGTATTGTTGCGCTTCGAATAAGCCCATTTTTATCTCAGTAAGACCAAAACTTTGAGAGATATGATTTTATTTGTACATGCTTAGAGAATGTTTCAGCAAAAAAACAAAATGGCTGCCACATAGAGGGGAAGTGGATTGGGCCCAAGTTTAGAGTGTATTTGTACTTAAAATTAGTTGTTATATAAGTGTTTAAAATATCGCTAGTTCGTGTCCGGACACACTGTATATCTATATACTTAAAGATTTTAGACTTATTTCGTGGTTCAATGACATAATTATAATGTATCATACGAGTACGTACCACGATAATTGCTGTTATATGTGTCTATATCTACCGGCTATATAAAAGACCAAGAAGGCCGGTAGATAGATTCTACCCATGACAGCTGCAACTTGAGGTCTCTCAACACCGCAGTCCCGTCGTGACTACGGTCCATGCAACTGGATCGAAATATCGACATCATAAAAAAATAACAACTATCCCCGGCGATATATATTGCACATCGGCCTTTGGAATATAACGCTATTTCTATTCTATTGCAAGGAAAGCTAGTCAGAAATTCACGTAGTAATTACTGAAATCTCTTCACAATCGGCGAGCACGTCACGTAACATATATAAAAAAAATGCAGTCGAACTGTCAATATATAGATATGTCAATAGAATAGAATAGCGTTTTATTCCAAAGGCCGATGTGCATTATATATCGCCGGTTACTGTATTCGTATAATACATTATAATTATATCTATATAGATATTTTTTTATGACCACGAAAATACGACGTCATTTATTTCAGTAGAAATAATTCGAATAACAACCCTGAGTATGTGTGACAGACCATCTAAGTCGTATTTTGTCTGTGGTGCATGCCCGGAGAGAGGTACGTCTGTGGTACAAGCCTGAGTGAAGTTGTCTGTGTCGCCGTCGTATCCATGGACGTAGGAAAGACTCATGGAACTAGGAATTACAACTACAATAGTCTTGCTCAAGCTGGGGCAACTTCGAAGAGAATTCCTTTTGTATGAAACGTGCGCTAATTTTAATATGGCGGCTCCTGTTTATCTTAAGTGTTTGTCTCTGTCGCACCTACTGAGTTCGCCTACAGTCCTTGAGATGACAGAAAAATTAGTTTTTTTATGTTGGTGCTGTACGCTAGCGCACGAACATTTCTTTGTGTGGGAGTACCGACTCTTAAAAAGTAGTGAAACGTAGTGATTACATTCTCTTTGGTCTTCCCAGTTACATGGAAAGACTGAAGTTTTTTGTGCCACTGTCTCTTCCATGTTTTAGTACTTCTACACTTCAAGACTTAGTTCTTGCAATTCACGAGGGCGCCTGAGTTATGGTTGTGTGTGTCGTATCTGTATAAGTGTGAGCGAGCGCAATGCTCGCGCCTGCCCGCTTCCACCTAGGCTTTGACAGGCACGCACACTTATGCAATGTGCATGTACACGAAGTATAACCACAAGTAAAGCTCAGTCGCCTTCGTGAATTGCAAAAACTGTAAGTAAATATGAATAATATTTTTGATGCCACTTTGTTGATGAAGCATATGACCACTCACCCGCATGTGTCGCAGGCGGCTTGACAAGGACGAGAAGTCTTTGCGGCACACACCGCACGGGTAGCGGCGCGGGACGCCGCTGTGACGATATAGGTGGCACCCTAATCTCAATAGACTGGAGAAACTTTTGTTACAGAAATCGCACGTATAATGTGGCTTGACCCTGGTGTGTGTGTTCATGTGTTGATTGAGAAGGGAGGCACCCTGGGGAAACAGAATAGTTTATATTTATCACGTTGCTAAATAGAATAGAATAGAAATATTTTTTTATTCAAATTAACTTTTACAAGTCTTTTAGCATAATAAAAATTATGCAAAAAAATAATTAAAAAACAAACAAACAAGAAAAGCGCACTGTCACTACTTCGCGAGTGAGATTCGAACCTGCGACAATCTAAAGAAAGCGGCCGCTCGCCCACTGCGCCAGACAGAGCTAAATGTGAACCTCTAAAATGTTGAACGCTTTCTGAACGACGGTGATAGGTTTTTTTCGTTACGGAAATTCTTGATTCGGTCGCCGCGCTCAAACTGTTTGTCCTAGTTCAAAGCCCGCGATAAAAGCTATGCAATAGCTTAAAAATAGGCGTCGAATTGAGAACCTGAGAAGAGAGTCTGTTAAAAATAACAGGTATAGTGTATAGACCCTCACCAGGAAGCTCTTCCCGCACAGCTCACACAGCAGGCTGGGGCCCGGCCTGTGCGGCGCGCGGCCCTTTGGACGGTTGCGCTTGTAGTTTGAATCGTTGCGCATGGGCGCGCCGCACAATAACAGGTATAGTGTATAGACCCTCACCAGGAAGCTCTTGCCGCAGACCTCGCACAGCAGGCTGGGGCCCGGCCTGTGCGGCGCGCGGCCCTTTGGACGGTTGCGCTTGTAGTTTGAATCGTTGCGCATGGGCGCGCCGCACAATAACAGGTATAGTGTATAGACCCTCACCAGGAAGCTCTTGCCGCAGACCTCGCACAGCAGGCTGGGGCCCGGCCTGTGCGGCGCGCGGCCCTTTGGACGGTTGCGCTTGTAGTGTGAATCGTTGCGCATGGGCGCGCCGCACAATAACAGGTATAGTGTATAGACCCTCACCAGGAAGCTCTTGCCGCAGACCTCGCACAGCAGGCTGGGGCCCGGCCTGTGCGGCGCGCGGCCCTTTGGACGGTTGCGCTTGTAGTGTGAATCGTTGCGCATGGGCGCGCCGCACAATAACAGGTATAGTGTATAGACCCTCACCAGGAAGCTCTTGCCGCAGACCTCGCACAGCAGGCTGGGGCCCGGCCTGTGCGGCGCGCGGCCCTTTGGACGGTTGCGCTTGTAGTGTGAATCGTTGCGCATGGGCGCGCCGCACAATAACAGGTATAGTGTATAGACCCTCACCAGGAAGCTCTTGCCGCAGACCTCGCACAGCAGGCTGGGGCCCGGCCTGTGCGGCGCGCGGCCCTTTGGACGGTTGCGCTTGTAGTTTGAATCGTTGCGCATGGGCGCGCCGCACAATAACAGGTATAGTGTATAGACCCTCACCAGGAAGCTCTTGCCGCAGACCTCGCACAGCAGGCTGGGGCCCGGCCTGTGCGGCGCGCGGCCCTTTGGACGGTTGCGCTTGTAGTTTGAATCGTTGCGCATGGGCGCGCCGCACAATAACAGGTATAGTGTATAGACCCTCACCAGGAAGCTCTTGCCGCAGACCTCACACAGCAGGCTGGGGTCCGGCCTGTGCGGCGCGCGGCCCTTTGGACGGTTGCGCTTGTAGTTTGAATCGTTGCGCATGGGCGCGCCGCACAATAACAGGTATAGTGTATAGACCCTCACCAGGAAGCTCTTGCCGCAGACCTCGCACAGCAGGCTGGGGCCCGGCCTGTGCGGCGCGCGGCCCTTTGGACGGTTGTAGTGTGAATCGTTGCGCATGGGCGCGCCGCACAATAACAGGTATAGTGTATAGACCCTCACCAGGAAGCTCTTGCCGCAGACCTCGCACAGCAGGCTGGGGCCCGGCCTGTGCGGCGCGCGGCCCTTTGGACGGTTGCGCTTGTAGTTTGAATCGTTGCGCATGGGCGCGCTGCACAAAATAAAATAAATATTTTTTATTCCAATAAACTTTTTACAAGTGCTTGTAAATCGTCAGACTCTACCACTGGTTCGGAACGCCCTTCCTGCCGAGAAGAACCAGCAAGAATTTCGGCGGTTGCAAACAAGTTTCATCATCGTTCATTAGCAACCCATCAACGGCTCACTACTGAGCGCAGGTCTCTTCTCAGAGAAGGGTTATAGGCCATAGTCCGCCAAGCTGGCCCAATGCGAGTTGGCGGACTTCACACACCTTCAAGAACTATGAAGAACTCTCAGGTGTGCGGGTTTCCTCACGATGTTTTCCTTCACCGTTGAAGCAAGTGATATTCAATTGCTTAAACGCACTTGACTCCGAAAAGCCAGAGGTGCGTACCCGGGATCGAACCTGCGACCCTCCGAATAGGAAACCACAGTCCTAACCACTAGGCTATCACTGCTTCTAAACAAATTTACAAAACAATAAATACTATGCTATGTATGCAGTGTTTCCACAATGAGGGAATTTGCAAAAATGCATACCTACTAGCAATGCAATATATCTTAAGATGGAGGCAGACATAAAATAGCCCAATTCCCGCCAGTGGCACCCGTTCACGAGCATGACGCATGACCCAGCCGTTGCTTCGCTCAACCATATTTGAGGGAACGTACGAACTATTAAACTCCAATATAAGTTTAATAAACTAAACCTTACAATGCTTAAATATAACGATGTACAAATACCTTATTTGTACTTTTTAGGGTTCCGTACCCAAAGGGTGCCAACGGGACCCTATTACTAAGCCTCCGCTGTCCGTCCGTCCGTCAGCGGGCTGTATCTCGTATACCGTAATAGATAGACAGTTGAAATTTTCACATATTTTGTATTTCTATTGCCGCTATAACAACAAATAATAAAAATTAAATTAAAATATTTTCATGGGTACATAGAAATATTTTAATTTAATTTTTTTCAACGGAACCACAGAATATATAATATACTACGTACAGAAGTTTCACTGCTTTGATGTTGACTACTTGCCGGCGCTTTAATAGCCTACATAATTATTATTAAATAGATAAACCACGCACGCAAGCTAAATTAGACTTTGTCGCTCGGCGCGAGGGTCCATATTGCTTTGGATCTTTTCGCCTACCTACTTCACGGACGACGTTGCGTGGTTGCCTAGGGTTGTCAACTAAGAGTAAAAAATACAGTAGATATAACTTTTAATTATTTGTAAACTATAAGGTAAGTATTTAGATAAGATCTACTCTGACTATGATCGACTGTATTTCCGCTACTCTATGAGTTTTGCTACGCTTACGCACGCAACTTGCAAGGTACATTAGTCGCGAAACGCGATGTTTCGCCCGAACAGGGTAGGTACAGGTAGGTAGTGTACATACAAAATTAGTCAAAATCTTGTAAACCATAAATTAGTTTACAAGATTTTGACTTATGAAGTCCTATTGTAGGTATAGCTATTTTAGTATTTTGTGTTACAACATTTAAAATACTTAGTTTTATTACAACAGGCAATATAGGTATTAGGTACCTGGTACATAGTAGGACCCGCGCTCGCCCAGCTAGACGAGTGCGGGTCGCGGCTGGCGTAGGCGGGAGGGGCAGCCATCGGCAAACCTCTGCGTGCTTTGAGTATTAAACAAGAACTCAAAGTCTGCGTGCGACTTATAAGTAGGTACAACTTCGATAGTGAAGTGACAAGAGTTAATTTCTGTAATTAGGTACCTACAAAGTGTAAGTACTTCTGTAGTTGATTTATTGTTTATCTAATAATTTTTGACGTGATAACGTCTTATAAATCGATGAACACCGGCTGTACGCACGAAAAAGTGTCACGTTCCGCCTGAGCCCGAGCGTTCTTTTTTTTCTTTATGACGTTATCACGTACAACTATCGTCCGTAAACCGACTTTACAGACAATCAATTTTTTCTCTACGTAAATAAATAACTAGATAGTTTAGGTATAAATTTGTACACACTCCGTACAATACTTAATAATTTTAAGTAGGTACCTTCTAACATATTTTTAATTATGAAATAAACTCGCTATTCAGTATACTTCGGTACCTAATGTAAAAAATGATAAATAATCATCTTTTGAGCTCATAAGGCATCCATCCACACAACAATACTTACTAAGGTAGCAACTTTTTGCCATTATTTCAATTATGTCCATCTATATAAAATAGAGAGTTTTACCTACCAATAAAACTTACCTATTATTTTTCCTGAGATATCCGGAATCCATGTTGAGTTGAGTTAAGCGTTTCCGTTTTTTCGTATATTCTGACTTAGCGATACCCTCGCTTCCGGTCCCCACCGTGTATCCGTGTCCAATATGGCGACGCCGCGGGATCGCGGTTGAGGCCATCTTATTTTCTCATTATAAGCGTAAGTACCAGGTAGGAATTATGTGGATTCCGGATATCTCAGGAAAAATAATAGGTAAGTTTTATTGGTAGGTAAAACTCTCTATTATTTGTTCCGTTTTCGATATCCGGAATCCATGTTGAGTGATGTGTTTGATTTCTCCTGGTACACTATTTTGTTGATGCTATAATGTGTTCAAAAATGCTATGGCATGCAAAAAGAAATAATAACGTATTAGATGACTAAATTTCTATAGCCAGAATTGAATGATCTTCTTACCAATGTAATGATGAAACCACCAAAAGCAACGTTATATAGTGAGAGACCTCGCCACTGACCGTGAAGCCCACGGGAGCACAGGTGTCGAGGCTTCTCAACCGTTTAAGACATAAGGAAGATCACTTTCCTGGTGATGTTTGGTAATGTATATCTGATGTATCCGTGATAACATAATTCATGGGATTTCTCTTCGACTGAATTAGAGTCTTCTGCGACAGATTTTCTAGCCACCATTCTAGTTCGACACACCTCTTTCGGTAAACGCATGGGTTTGAGAGGATGTTGACGCAGACAACTGCTGTGACGTCGATGAATGGTTCGGCACTGCAACCTTCCCCGGTGGGTGATGAAGGTCGCAAAGTTGAGAAAACCCTAAGAGGACAGGGCCTGCTTAAGGGTCCAACTGCCAGTTGCTAGAAAGGATATTAGACCCAATTTCTTATATCCATCAAGGGACGGGGACAATATGGCTATTGGCTAGGCTTTTCGTCAGTGGACTCCTCGCTGCGAGCGAGGACTCGCCGCTGCGCTCGCGATCATTTACATATCTTAGGTATTTCCTATAAACTGAACAAAATCAAAGGATTCAGTATACTAAACTCATCTTAAAACTTGTTAGGGTGCTGTGTCTTTCCAACTAGATTGTCCAAATTGAGCAGTATCTGTTTTGCAAACAAAGGCCAAATGCAATAATGTGGCATTACCAAACATTAATATATTATAATTTATGATCACCATAAACCATCATGTGCTCCGTGTCAATCTTTGGTAAAGCAAGATCAAGCCTCTCTATCCGACGCAAGCAGAAGTAAATGGCAGTACGTTTTGAAGCCAAGTCTATCCGGCACCAATCAATTATGCCTCCTAAAATATGCTTCTGGACCTCCGGTGAGTGCTACACTTAAGTCTAAGTCTTCATCAGTATTATTGGAAGAGCTGGTATCTGATATAGTTTCTGCATTTCAAAATATTTGAACATATCAACCCTTCCATAGGTTGAGTGGTGCTTACAGCCAGCCCGGGTTTTAGTTCCAGTGACAGAAAAAGGCATTGTGAGCAAAGGCTTTCTCGTTCTATGAATCTGTTGACACGTATTTCGAAGCAAATATGAGCCGTGTGTAAGCAAACAGATCTACACTGGTATTCCCCACGTTCAAAACCTGACCTACGTCGTTGGTGGTTTCGGAATATGTATTGCAGGGGGACTGGGGGATGGATATCAGCAGATGTCGACTGTATTGCTGCACTGTTCGACAGTGAAACCATCCTTGGCGAATAATAGACGAGGCAAAGTTGTGTCTCCCATTAGGAACTAGGCCTGTCTGAGAGACTAACTGCCTTTCTACTAATTCTGTAATGCCATGTGTAGTGTGGGGCATTTTACTGTATCATATGATGATGATGATGACGTATCCGTTAACGGCGGTCTTGGCTAGGGCCGGTTATGTGAGCAAATATGGCTCGCGAAACCAAATTTCGTTTTCAAATACTGTTGCACGGTGCACAGTGTAACTGTGCCCGACCTATTATACGTGTAGAGGTAAGAGGTCCTGGGCTGGGTCTGGCGTTTGGCGTCGAGGTCCCTTAGACGTTCCTTAAAGGATGCCATCGCCTCACCTACTGACTTGCGCCACTCTTGCCACTGCAACGCAAGTTCCTCCCACCTCTCACTAGGTGTATGCCAAGAAATGAGATGGTACTTCAATACGTCTTTGTACCGTAAGAATTGAGACTAACATTTTTTTTTTTCTTTAACTCCGAGTAAAAAACGGCCTTAGAAAGTCTGGAGTCATCCATACGAACAACATGTCCACACCACCACTTTATGTCTCCTTTATATCATATATTTCAGTATTAATCTGACATGCATTGCTTAACATGATTTGCCGGGACATGCAAGCAGATATTTCTGTTGCTAGGTTCGACATTACCAGCTGATGACTCGCATAAATATTTTTACCATTCGCCGCTCGGTCGTTATATAGCAATGGACGCCAGTATTCCAACTCCTTAGCGGCTATGTATTACACCATACAGAGTATACTTAGGCAAAGTTGTCCCCTCATTAGGAACTAGGCCTGTCTGAGGGACCAACTGCCTTTCGACTGTTCCTGTAATGCCACAGTCTCTCATTAGAAATTAGTACTGAATGAGAGACCCACTTTCGTTTTGAAAGTGATGCTGAAGTACACTGTGTAGTGTAAAGTACTTTTGCACCCCGATTCTACACCCTTCGACAACCTACCGTTTCAATACGATCAGGCACCTATCGATCTCGTATCGAAAATGTGCAATTCAGAACGTTCGGTTAGAGGACTCGACATGGACTACATTATCGATCGACAAGATAACATTAAAATACACGTGCACTTAAGAAGATTGTTTACTTTACCAAAATTTTAGTTATTGTTTTTTAATGTCAATATACCTATAATATAGCAAACATTTACATACCAAAAAATATCTGTCATGACTTTTTTTTTTTTTTTATACAAAAACAGTAAACAGCTTGATGGAATCAAGAAATCGAACAAAATGTTCGTTGGTTCATTTTGGTTGGTATTTCGACAATTTCACTGTCAATATTGAACTGAAAATAGATCTTATCATACGATAACAAACCGAATCGATCGATAAATATGTCATCGCAAGGTTCCGAATCGGGGCGCTGCTCCGACAAGGACTCTGCGTTGCGTTTTGTGTCCCACATGCCGAGAAACTCAAGGCATTGCGTCGGAGCCAGCATGGCAAAGTTGTGTCAACCCCATTAGGAACTTGGCCTGTCTGAGGGACTAACTTTTGGTTCCGACAGAGATTTTGAATTAACTCGTTTATCCCAGGCAACTCCTAGAAATCCAAAATATAGAAACATAATCCATATTATGTATAATATAGACTAGAAATCTATACAATGGAAATAGGTGTCGAGTCGGAACCAATACAGGTGTCGAATATGCTCGTTCATGCTAGGAGTTTCAACAGTTTCAAGTGTCAACATCAAAATGTTACCTGTACTTGAAACTACACACAGGATTGAATGGCGAGCGGGTAAGAGCTGTTTGCCAAGAGAAGTCATCCAAATTGTACTGTCCAACCCGTAGTGAACGCGAATGGTTTTGTTGTTGATAAAAATCCAAGGATGGTCAGTTAATTATGGCAGTAGGTACTTAGGTTTGATTCATCTTCCAATCTGGCTGGTCCGACTTAGGAATAGGAAGGAACCAAAAAGAACGTGAAAAAAAAAAAAGTAGCTTGGACTGTATTTTTTCTGTTCTAGTATTTCTACCTCTAACCTATAAATTCTCGATCTGTGTGGTTATGTCGTGATAATTAAGATTCCACGCTTAGATTATTCTCACGGAAGTTCCGTGAATGTCTCCCGATATATTAAAATCACTAGACAACCGCCTTGAAATGTTCGTTAACTTGGCGGTAAATTGTGAATAAAATTTCTTACCCTCTTAGCTGTCACGATTATTGCTCGCCCCCCCTCTATTTTTAAATAACGTCGAATTGCCTCGTTATTAAATAAGGGTTGTGAACTAAGAGGGATTTTATATGAAATATTTCAATGAAAATTAGGAGTAATCGATTTGTAAAATACAAACCACTTCTGGATATATCATCAGACTCTATGCGTAGTTTCGCTACCTTCCGATTCCTTCTCGCTGCTCCTGCTCGCTGATGAACTGCCCGAAAATCCATTTTCCTGCCTCTTCTTTCCTCTACGAACTTGAGCTTCTTCTGTGCACGTGGGGTTCATTTACGCGTAAGCGTAACCGAAATTTCCCCGTGATAGAAAATATGCACTATTAACACTAATACTGTATATTTTTAACACTTTGATTGCAATATTTTTTGCCAAGAGAGACGGATTAACGAAATAATCTTAGATTTGACGCGCACGCGGCGTAACTACACAACGCTATGAGCTCAAAATGGCAGCGGTCTCCTACTGCTGTTCGTTATTCTCCATCGCAGAAGCGAGGGATTCTTATTCTTGATATAAATCTTAACACTTGATATACTTTTATATAATATATAACTATATTTAGGATTAATAAGCACTTTTTAGAAACACGTCCGAATAATACGAAAAACGACGCTATAATGAGAAAATAAGATGGCCTCAACCGCGATCCCGCGGCGTCGCCATATTGGACACGGATACACGGTGGGGACCGGAAGCGAGGGTATCGCTAAGTCAGAATATACGAAAAAACGGAACAAATAATATAAATTTCTACAATTATTTTATCCTACAACTAAATATACTAAACCTAAACTAAAACTTTTTAAACCAATTTTTTTCAAAAAAGTATTTACGCGAAAGCAATGTTAAAATCAGTTATGTAGTACGTCACTCGCCTAGAACGCGCTAGCCCCGACTGTAGTATCGCCCTCAGAGCGACCGCGATTGTAGGTATATAAATCGCGTAAGTACCAAGAGTGAGACAGGCCTGACGGAACCCTAAAAGAGCGAGGCCCGACTCGCACTTGGCCGATTTTTATCTTTGTTTATATCTAATTAAAGTACAATAACTACTCTATGACAAATAATATCACACGGCACTTGAGTCGGGGTTTTTTTTTTTAAATATGTTTTTGGTGGATAAAGTAGCTGTTTTTTATTGCAAGCCGCCATCTTGTGAACATGACGCAGTTCCGCGGGAGGTCACAAGATGGCGGCGCGCAGTTTAAAGGTTATATTATGAGGTCAATTACCCAGAGCTAACGTGTTTGGGCGACACGGCCATGTGCGTGTCATACGCAGCCTCGGACGCGAAGCGGACGTTGCACTGCGCGCACGACGGGCCAGACAAGTTCTGGAATAGTTTTAACAGACTTCAAAAAAAAAAAGGATGTTATCATGTGAAATTAAAGAAAGAAGTTTTGTACTTTTCTTTGCTATTCATAGCATCTCTAAATGTTTGAGGTTCTGTCTCATTGTCCATATCCATGACTGCCAGGACATAGTCTTCAAAACATTTTGGCAGTTCAATCCGAGATTTTTCGCGTAGATTGTATGTCTTTCGTTCTTCTAGAACATTCGCAGGTGTATCAATATTTGTGTCTGCTTCATGGATTTCAGTTGGTTCATCAAGACTTTCTCTATTGTCATTTATTTCGAAGGTGTCGTAAAATAATTCATTATTATTTTCATTTTCAATTTGTATAGGTACCTCAGTAGAGCTTGCAATTACACTAGCGGCACGCTATGATGGCCGGTTTGACGTTTGTCCGCTCATGAAGTTCCGTATTAATTGATAACGACTTTGAAGGAAATAATTGTATTACTTTATTGACGATAGTGATGTGCAGAGATTCATAAATTTTATCGAATGTAGTTTTAGGTTTAGGACTCAAAATTTATTTATTAAATTGATTTCTAAAATGTATACAAGTGTAGAAAAATCAGTTTGCACCATTTAAGGGGTGAATGTACTTGTGAATATGAACAATTTTCACTATGTGGACAAACCTCTGAAATCGCAAAAAAATATCAGCTGTTTCATACAAAAGGTAAAATTTTTATTTTTATATGATATATACCACAACTCGGCATTTGGTTTTCTAAATTGAAAATTTTTAAAAATGGAATCTAATACGATCGTCACATAGGATCGCTGGCTAGCACAACTACTACCTCCGGCAAACTCGCGTCAATGCTCAATGCAAAACAAAGCAGTTTCGAATTGACGTTGCTTCGAAAAGTATAAACTGTCAGTGCAATGCGATTGTGATATAGTTTTGACCTGGCTTTGGATTTCAAATATTGATACTGCATTACTGTTGACCCTTGCTCGTTAATTTGGACTCTGTTCAAGCCCTTTGTTGTGGATTTCGTCGATATGACCGAACGTACGCAGAGAACTGTTCTAAATAGTCAGACACGTGAGTTCGTAATACGCCTTCGTAACTATTTCGATCGTGAAGCTCAAAATGGGGGGCCAATTTTACCTATAACGTCAGTGGTTGAACGCGTAGCTGATGCGCTTAATATTGGACAACGAACTGTTAGACGGATAACTAAAAAAAAATATGGCGAGACTGGCACAGAAGAAAATAAACTTCACACACCAAAAAAGAGAAAACGAGCAAAACCAGTCGTAGGCATCGATAGCTTTGATGCCGATGCTATCCGAAGACATGTTTACGGCTACTATTTACAGAAGGAGTATCCAACAAGAAAAAAGTATATTCATATATTCATATATTTTTTGTATTGTATATTCATTTTCTTCAAATATTCAGTTCGTTCAAATAAATTAAATAAACATATACATTTTTGTTTTATTAAACCTATTTAATCAGGTACAAAAACAAAACTTAATTGTTTTTTGTTCGAGAATAAATTGACATTCCACATCACTATTGTAATGTGTCAAACCGGCCATCATAGCGTGCCGCTAGTGTACATTGTCTTGTTCTACTTGCTGTCTACTTGTATTTTTGTCTGTGTCTTCGAAATAAATGTCTATTTCATCCTCTTTTGTTTCAGTTTCATTTGACTGTTCATTACTATTGAATTCTTCGAAAGGAATGAAGGTGTAATTTTGGTCGTTTTCATAGAACATCTTTTTCAGAATACGGACATCTTTAGAAATAAGAACACACTGCAGAATTTTCGACCTTCCTCCAGGAAGAAAAACCGGAGGAAGGTCGAAAATTATCAGTCCCCCCAATCCCTAAACATCCCAAAATTTCATTAACTTCCGACCTTTTTCCATCTGAAACTACCTCTCGACTGGACTAAGTTCCTACTTACTACTACTTAAGTCCTCCACGGCTATATAGTGGTATACCATAGTCCTAGTAGGTGAAATCGGTGGGACCACGGGCCCTTAAGAAGACAAGGGTCTGCCCGCACAATTCAAATTTAATTTGGTTTTTCGCAATTTGTAAACTAATACGACAAAGTAGGCTTATGGCATTCTAATTGCGACAATGGCAGTATCATCTTCACAGTTTTATATAAAAATCTTTACTTGAAAGTGTCCAGTTTAAGAAATTAATCAAAATATCGACTAATTTGTGAGTAACTCACGTCCAACTCAGTATTTTGATTAATTTCTTAAACTGGTCACTTTCAAGTAAAGATTTTTATGTAAACCTGTGAAGATGATAATTCCACTGACGCAATTAGAAGGCCATAAGCCTACTTTGTCGTATTAGTTTACAAATTGCGAAAAACCAAATTAAATTTGAATTTCGCGGGCAGACCCTTGTCTTCCAACTTAACCAAATAAGTCTAAAATTAGTTTATGTGAGTGTGAGTATCACACTGATCTCTGTTATATATCACTCAGTTGCACGTGTTCGGAACGATGGACCATGACGAGGTGCAACTTCACGCCGTGTTCGCTGACGAAACTGAATCCGCACAGCGGGCATGCGAAGTCTGAAGGGTGCTTTAGCCGTATATGTGAGTGTGAGTATCACACTGATCTCTGTTATATATCACTCACTTGCACGTGTTCGGAGCGATGGACCATGACGAGGTGCAACTTCACGCCGTGTTCGCTGACGAAACTGAATCCGCACAGCGGGCATGCGAAGTCTGAAGGGTGCTTTAGCCGTATATGTGAGTGTGAGTATCACACTGATCTCTGTTATATATCACTCAGTTGCACGTGTTCGGAACGATGGACCATGACGAGGTGCAACTTCACGCCGTGTTCGCTGACGAAACTGAATCCGCACAGCGGGCATGCGAAGTCTGAAGGGTGCTTTAGCCGTATATGTGAGTGTGAGTATCACACTGATCTCTGTTATATATCACTCACTTGCACGTCTTCGGAGCGATGGACCATGACGAGGTGCAACTTCACGCCGTGTTCGCTGACGAAACTGAATCCGCACAGCGGGCATGCGAAGTCTGAAGGGTGCTTTAGCCGCACATGAGAGAAGTATGAAGACTTTTTGCTGTAAAGATGAATTTGAACTGTCCTTTGCGGAATCCATATACAACGTGTACTGAAAGTCCGAAAAATGACTGCAGGGTACGTGTGTGTAGCTAATAAAGAATCATCTATAAAAATATTGAATAGAAATAAGTAATTTTTTTACCTTACAAACTTATTCAATTGATATTAATCTCTTTCTTGTGACAACCCTATGATTAACCGTGAATAGGTTACAACGCGCGCGGCCCGTGGTAGTATATAGGTATACCGACGCGTTATGTTTTCTAGGGTTGTGCTAGGATTGTTATTGGTGAAAACTTTCAGTGTGGTTTACTCAGAAACTATTTATAAGGGCTTCGAGTCTAATGCTTGTGCTGAAGAGTTCTATATGAAAGGTACAAAGGTACCATGCAGTGGTTTTTCGGACTTTCAGTACACGTTGTATATACAAATGAATCATACAAAAATGAAGAAATGGGGAGGCCGTCAAAGTTGTCGGTTTTAGCCCATTTTTGTTATGGGGTCTATTTCAAGAACTAAACTAGTTAGGAATTTGAAACTACTGTATATTATGTAACTAGCTGATGCCCGCGACTTCGTCCGCGTGGATTTAGTTTTAAAATCCCGCGGGAACTCTGACTTTCCGGGATGCCTATGTCACCCTCCAGGTTCTGAACTATACCTATCCAAAAAATCACGTCAATCCGTAGCTTTGTTGCAGCGTGATTGACGGACAAACCAACAAACAAACACACTTTCGCATTTATAATTGTGTATTAGTGAGGAAGAATTAATACTACATGATAATAAAGGCGATTTAATTAAATTTTAGACTACAAAAGCTTCTATTGTGACTTAAATATGATAGTTAGATATATTCCCTCGGGGACTTTTTTGTAGAGAATAATGAGAACTTTAATCATGTAGTGCATAATTTTTATGTATCATCAATAGTTTTCTCAGCACACGCCAAATAATGCATTTTACTTAAGTGCAATTTTCTTAAGGATTTCTAATTTTTTTGAAAATAAGCCTTTTGCCTATGTTACTTCCTGATAACTTAGACTTAGCTTTGTATTGGTGAAAAAATGGTTAAAATCGGTCCAGTAGTTACAGAGCCTATTCTGTACAAACAAACAAAAAATCTTTCATCTTTATAATATTAGTATAGACATTAATATTTATGTTGGAAGTATGGGCGTATATATCTAATCGACAAAGATCACGTGACTTATCGAAGACAACAGCTTCTCAAACATTTATGAATTTCGACACATTTAGTATAGACTATTTAAACAACATATAATGAAAAAAACACCGATTTATAATGCGGTTTGTAAGTTGTGACCAAAACAAACTATTAAATATTATAATATTAATAATAACATATGCTAATTAAGTAAGTACTATCTAAGAACTAAGATATCTAAATATCTAGTTCCAAATAAGTGATTTGGTCAATATGTACGCTTTGGACACCATCAGCTCTTCGAACTATATGTCCAGCCCATTTCCACTTCAGTTTCGCGACACGCTGAGCTATGTCGGTGACTTTGGTTCTCCTACGGATCTCCTCATTTCTGAATAAATTTATACACATCAAAAATTTCGAAGCCAGCGGGATTCGAACCCACATCTCTTGGGAGTCGCGCCCGAGTGTGTTACCGCTACACCATGGCCGCACACACGTCAGCATCGAAATTAGTGATATGTATCTACTTTTTTTCAGTTTAAGCAACTGTTAGCGACATCTAGTAGCAACACGTTAGTTGTTGATCTACTTTTTCCAAGACTCCATATTACACTGGAGCTCTTTAGAAACTAGAGATGCCATATTGCTTTTTTATTATTGGAACGTAGTTTTGGAACGTAGTTCCTTATCGCGCGGTGCGGAAGGGGGCTAGACGGATCGACACTTTTTTGAAACCGACACTTTTTTGAATGTGAATTTGGCATTGTGTTTTATATTTTCACAGTACAATATAAGATCTCGGTAGCCTTGTGGTTTCTATAGTCGCTAAACAGTTAAAATTCGATGGTTCGAATCCCAGCTCGACAGACTGAAGTTTCTATTTTCAATTTTATTTTAAATAATTTCTACATGTGGAATTTTTCCCTAATTTTTTATAACTTATTTTTAAGTTATAAAAAATTGGGATTCGAACCATCGACTTTTAACTGTTTAGCGACTATAGAAACCACAAGGCTAGCGAGATATAATATTGTACTGTGAAAATATAAAACACAATGCCAAATTAATTAATGGAAAGGAACTTCGTTCCATCCGAGTGTTCCTTGACACCTCTCAAGTTTTTTTTTTATAATTAAAGTGTTAACCTACACATAAGGAAATATCAGAATAAATTTATAAACACATATCAAAAATTTCGAGGCCTCATTTCCTCCTCCATCTCTCAGGGATATACCGAGCATAGCTCTCTCCATCGCCCGCTGAGTGACCCTGAGCCTTCTTATGAGGCCCACAGTTAGCGACCATGACTTGCACCCACCTGAACTCGGCATCACAGTGTGGACACTTGAACGCCAGGCCGCTGTGCCATTGAGCGTGAGGCTTTAACTTAGAGCTGAAATAATAGGTTACTTAGCTGAAAGAAGACTGAGCGAAGTGAGGTCTAAGCGAAGCGATTCGAATATTATAGTGTGGGGCTAATATAACGATAAAGTTTCTCAAGAAAAGGTTTTTTTTATTCGATGACAAGATAGTCCTTGACTGCGATCTCACCTAATGGTAAGTGACGATGCAGTCTAAGATGGTAGCGGACTAACTTGGAAGGGGTATGGCAGTGAACATTCAACCCATACCCCTAATCGGTTTCTACACGCCATCGTGCCGGAACGCTAAATCGCTTGGCGGCACGTCTTTGACGGTAAGGTGGTAACTAGCCACGGCTAAAGCCTCCCACCAGACCAGAGACAATTCAGAAATTATAAATTCCCAAATTGACCCCGCCGGGAATCGAACCCGAGACCTCCCAGTTATATGACCACAGCGCTCACCACTGCGCCAGGGAGGTCGTCAAAAAAGGTTACAATTATTTTGCTATAATCCGCCAACAGAAAAATCTGTATGTTCAAACATGCAGTTACAAGCTAAGCAACGCTCACCTTCCCAACCAAGCAAGAAAGCAAAGTTCCCAAGCAAGCAATGCCACCACCACTCACATGCACCACCACACAAGACTTTTACACTACTCTCGACGCAAGTTTCGCCCCGACACCGGAGCATCCTCAGGAGATGTCGACTTTACAATGCAGTATAGTCTGACAATACTGCATGTAATATGCAATGTTTGACCATACAGATTTTGGTTATATCCTTACTAATATTATAAATGCGAAAGTGTGTTTGTTTGTTTGTTGGTTTATAGGTATAGTTGATGACCTGGAGAGTGACATAGGATACTTTTTGTCCCGGAAAATCAAAGAGTTCCCGAGGGATTTTAAAAACTAAATCCACGCGGAAGAAGTCGCGGGCATCAGCTAGTTAATTATAAAAAAAGCCGGCCAAGTGCGAGTCGGACTCGCGCACCGAGGGTTCCGTACTCCAAAAGTAAAAGTAAAACGATAATATTATATTCATTTGCTTATTTATCGTTAACCTTGTTTGCAGAGGTTTATTCTTAATATAAAAAAACTATGCTAGTTAGAGCGTTGGTTTTATTTTTCCTGTAAAATATACATAAACCTCTATTGACCATAATTATTTCAGATTTTTCGATTGGTAAACTTCGGAGATACGGGGGGGGAACGGTATTTTTTTCGACATTTTGACCGATTACTCAAAAACTATTATATATAGAAATAAATAAAAAACTGTTTTAAAATGCACAAGTAAAGCCTTTCATATGATATCCCACTCGGTATAGTTCTCTTACTTTGAAATTTCAAACCCCCGATTTTCCCCCTTTTTTAATAAAACTAAAAATAATTTTCGATTTTTCTTTATTCCAATGATGTTGGGCCACTATTATACACAACTATGCCAAATTTCATGTCGATAGCTTTAATAGTTACTGAAATAATCGACTGTGACAGACGGACGGACGGACGGACGGACGGACGGAGAAAGTCTCACCATAAGGGTTCCATTTTTACCATTTTGGTACGGAACCCTAAAAAGGTTTAGTATTGGATAGAAGCAGGCGTTACTTTGCGGAAGTTCATGATTAGCAAGAAAAGGTTAGAATTATTTTGCTATAATCCGCCAACAAAAAAATCTGTATGGTCAAATATGCAGTTACAAGCTAAGCACCGCTCACCTTCCCAACCAAGCAAGGAAGCAAAGTTCCCAAGCAAGCAATGACATGACACTTTCTTCGAAGAGAAGATAAATAAGAAAATAAAAATCACGCTCTTCGACATTCATGACGTCATTGCCATAAAAAAGTTGCCAGGAAAGAAAACTTGCGTCACAGTCATGTTAACAGTAAATAAATTATTTATTTCACGTAGGCCAACCTGTGGCTCTTAAGACACGTCATGACTCTACCACCGGTTCGGAAAACGGATTCTGCTGAGAAGAGCCGGCAAGGAACTCGGCAGTTGCTCTTTTCAAAATAATCATTTTACAATATTAATGAATAATTTAATTTTACAATATAATATGTAGCTATTACATTGTAATAAGTTTTTTATACTATCTTGAGGGCAGCCGGATGCCAAGCCGATTTATCCCATGCAACTTCTTAGAATAGAATATAATATTTCCACAATGAGGGGAAGTTCCAAAAAAGCGTACTACAATTCAATTCGTGTTAAGATGGGCAATAGAAAATAGCCCCATTCCCGCCGGTGGCATCCGTTCCCCAGTATAAAATACAATCTTCTTTTTGTGTAATTTTGTAACGGTCGTCGACGGCAAACTTGCAGCGAACGGTTAGTAAATATTAATGAATATCAAAATTGTATCTAGTTTTAGACAGGCATTATCGACCGAGCGAAGCGAAGGTCTCTGAGTTTACTAGAGCGATTTGCACTTGTCCGTCCGTCCGTCTGTCACAGCCTTATAACTTCTGAATTACTGAACGTAATTACTTCAATTTTAGATATGATATGTAAACCGATGGCCTCCAGCCGAAAATGGCTTAAAAAGTTATAAAAATCTTTATTTCAGGGGGGCTCCCATACGAAATGGGGGGCTTTCAAAGTGGAGATTGTATTCGAGGCTAGATTTCTAAAACCACTTTGTTTTAAAACTTGAAACTTACACATAATTTGAGTTATATTCTGTACTTGAACAACAAATACTAAGATTAGATAAATATTATAAAGAAACGAAATTATTTGAGTTTTAATGGGCATCAATGTTTTTAACAAAACTTCACTATACTGTTACTAGATGGCGCTGTCTTTAATATTGTAAATACGCATCCCATCCACGAAAGCAGATGACGATTGACGTCATCAGATTCGGCGCGTTTTAATTACAATATAATATAGTTAAAACTACCTTATGGGAATTATGGGATACCGCGAGGTCTCAGTTCGGGGCGAACCACTAGTTTATTTATATTAAAAAATGCACTTTAAGTTTTTAAGTTTTAAATATTTATGTTAACTTTACTAACTGTGTAACTGAGTAAAATGTATAATTATAACTATAATTTATGTAGATTCTATGCATAAGTATAACCACTGTGTACACATATTAAGGGTTGTTACCTGGACCCCAAATCTGATGTTATTGTATTACGTTTATATTTGGTTGCAACCTGTTTTGTGTAAATTTTCAATAAAAAAAATTAAAAAAAAAATTAAGTGGCACTCAAGGACTGCCATGGTAAAGCTATTGCATAGCATTTTTTATCAACATATGCAATTATAATATTTATGCAATATTTTTTTTTGCATAATAAAAATTATGCAACAAATAATTAAAAAACAAACAAACACGAAAAGCGCACTGTCAGATTGGAACCTGCGACATCATACACCATACGGTAAAGAAAGCGGCCGCTCACCCACTGCGCCAAACAGAGCTACTTGTGAACCTCTAAAATGTTGAACGCTAACTGAACGACGGTGTTAGGTTTTTTTCGTTACGGAATTTCTTGATTCGGTCGCCGCGCTCAAAATGTTTGTCCTAGTTCAAAGCCCGCGATAAAAGCTATGCAATGCAATAGCTTAATAAAATTTTGACAGCAGTCAAATACCCAACTTACTCAGCTTCGCTGCTTCACTTCACTCACCTAAAGCCGGTGACAAAGTTGCACATTTTGCACCTGTACCTTTCAGCGTGCGACTTTACGTGATTTCCGAGGCGTGGGCGCGTTTTGTGGTGTATGCCACATATGGCGCACTCCCATTTTCCGTGTTTCTGGAAAAAAAACTGGTCAAATGCGTTTCTGAACCCCGAACACGCAGGATGTAAGCCTAAGACGCTTAAGACAAAAAACCGATTTTAATAATTCTTTTTGGAACGTAGTTCCTTATCGCGCGGTACGGAAGGGGGGGGGGGGGGTACGGAAAAAATTAAGGAACCGACACGACACATTTTTGAAACCGACACTTTTTTGTTGAATGTGAATTTTGCATTGTGTTCGTCATATAACACGGCGTCTGTATGGCCTAGTTGTCCCGGCAGGCGCCTAAAAGTTCAACGTCGATGGTTCGACTCCCAGCTCGACAGACTGAATTTTCTATTTTCAATTTTATTTTAAATAATTTCTACATGTGGAATTTTTCCCTAATTTTTTGTTGTATAAATTGGATAAAATGTTATTGTACTACTAACGCCATCTGTTAAAAAACCAGAGTAACTCTTTGGTTTTGTAACAGTGCAATAGAAATAAAGTAAACATAATTCATCGTAGTTAATCAATTTAATACTAGATGACACCACTAGTTTATTACAATTCCTTCACTAAAATTAATCTAAAAGAACTACGTTCCACCCGGGTGTCCCTTGACACCTCTCAAGTTTTTTTTTATTTGAAAGTATATACTATCAGGTATGCTTTGTCTAACTTTCATGAAGATCTGATACATATTAGCGGAGATAGTGGACTCTTCAAGGAAAGCAGTAAGTTACTCGCATAAGAGATAACGATCGGATATATGCATACCGATTCGAATATATAATATTATATCCTTACTAATATTAGGTATAAATGCGAAAGTGTGTTTGTTGATTTGTCCTTTAATCACGCCGCAACAGGGCTACGGATCGACGTGATTTTTTGCATGGGTATATTTGAGGACCTGGAGAGTGACATAGGCTACTTTTATCCCGGAAAATCAAAGAGTTCCCGAGGAATTTTAAAAGCTAAATCCACAGGGACGAAGTCGCGGGCATCAACTAGTTATGTATAAGAGTCTTAGCCACAGGCATTAATTATAGTAGAAGATCCGAACCTAAGTCGACCTTCACCGGGGTGATTATTGAATGAGACCTATTTTATAATAAATTTAGTCTATTAAAAAATGTATTAAAAATGGGTTTGCTGGAAAAATCCTGGACAGGATATTTTTAATTAATTATTAAAAAATCCTTATGCTCTGTCCTTTTTTATTACACGGTATACTTACCTCGGATCTCTCTGTCAGTCATTTCCCCACGCGTTGAAATTTAAATTTTTAAAATTCGCAAACCTCTATTAGGACCAAATTTTTCGCAGAAAACCCTATATCAATGTGTTCACAATAAAACAGCGCTTATGCTGATATAAAATTTAAATTTCAACGCGTGGGGAAATGAGTGACAGAGATCCGAGGTAAATATGGTTGAGCGAAGCAATGGCTGGGTCATGCGTCATGCTCGTGAACGGGTGCCACCGGCGGGAATGGGGCTGCTTTATGTCTGCCCATCTTAAGATAGAAGTTAGTCTGTATGCATTTTTGGAACTTTCCTCATTGTGGAAACACTGCATATATAGCATAGTATTTACTGTATTGTAAATCTGTTTTGAAAAGAGCAACCGCCGAGTTTCTTGCTGGTTCTTCTCGGCAGGAAAGGCATTCCGAACCAGTGGTAGATTCATTGACCATTCAAAAGCACTTGTAAAAGTTTATTTGAATAAAAAATATTTCTATTCTATTCTATTCTATTCTATAGATGTCACTCTCACTCAGCTCAGACTCAAGACTGGGTTAAAACGAGACAGATTTATGTCAGAACATATTTGTGTCTCATTTTAACTATATCTTGAGTCTTGAGCAGAGCCAGAGTACGATTTAAAGATCTCGGCCTAAATCATTAACCTCCATGCCATAGATGTTTGTACAATTGTGTTTGTTTTAACTTTATAGCCTACCCGTGCGAAGCCGGGACGGGTAAAATAGGTAAAAAAATTAAGTGGCACTCGGGGACTCCGCGGTAAAGCTATTGCATAG
The DNA here is from genome assembly GCA_029955525.1 of Oeneis ivallda. Classification (NCBI taxonomy): domain Eukaryota; kingdom Metazoa; phylum Arthropoda; class Insecta; order Lepidoptera; family Nymphalidae; genus Oeneis; species Oeneis ivallda. Next base: position 14,868,418 of record JARPMR010000026.1, on the reverse strand, counting down.
CATTTTTTTTATCAACTTATGCAATTATAATATTTATGCAATATATTTTTTTGCATAATAAAAATTATGCAAAAAAAATTAAAAAACAAACAAACAAGAAAAGCGCACTGTCATTACTTCGCGAGTAAGATTCGAACCTGCGACATCATACATCATACGGTTTTGAAAGCGGCCGCTCGCCCACTGCGCCAAGCAGAGCTACTTGTGAACCTCTAAAATGTTGAACGCTTACTGAACGACTGTGTTAGGTTTATTTTCGTTACGGAATTTCTTGATTCGGTCGCCGTGCTCAAACTGTTTGTCCTAGTTCAAAGCCCGCGATAAAAGCTATGCAATAGCTTTAATAAAACATAAAGGGTGATGGATGATGGAAAAAAGCTTACATCTGTGTGCCTATCCATATGTCGATTGTAAGTGAAGAGAGACCAGCGTCCCTTGAAGCAAATGTCACATTTGTACGGATATGATTTATAAAGTTCTGTGTGTTGTCTCCTTTGTATATCTGCTAACTGTTCTTCGTAAGTTAATATAGTCTTTGTGAACAATTTGTCGATGCTATTCCGTTTTTTTGGTTTAGGAACACATGGTTTTGGTTCCTTCCGCGTTTTGGGTTTCCGAAAACTAGTTTTAAGTATTTTTCTTTTAGAACTCAGCTGATCTTTATTTCGAATATTGCATCGATTTTGCGTTTCTCGAAATATATCAGGAAGATTATAATTAAATTTGACATTTTCTTTCCATTCCTCAATTATTTTAACTTTATTTTGATTATTGGTAATTTTTTTATCTATTTTTATTGTTTTTTTTTTGCATTTATTGTTACTTAAAAACTGTAAGTTGTCATTTGATTCATCAATTCTGTGTACAAAATCTTTGTTTTGTTCAATTGGCCTACAGTTATGTGCATTGTTCATATCTTTGTTTTGTTCAATTGGCCTACAGTTATGTGCATTGTTCATATCTTTGTTTTGTTCAATTGGCCTACAGTTATGTGCATTGTTCATATCTTTGTTTTGTTCAATTGGCCTACAGTTATGTGCATTGTTCATATCTTTGTTTTGTTCAATTGGCCTACAGTTATGTGCATTGTTCATATCTTTGTTTTGTTCAATTGGCCTACAGTTATGTGCATTGTTCATATCTTTGTTTTGTTCAATTGGCCTACAGTTATGTGCATTGTTCATATCTTTGTTTTGTTCAATTGGCCTACAGTTATGTGCATTGTTCATATCTTTGTTTTGTTCAATTGGCCTATAGTTATGTGCATTGTTCATATCTTTGTTTTGTTCAATTGGCCTATAGTTATGTGCATTGTTCATATCTTTGTTTTGTTCAATTGGCCTACAGTTATGTGCATTGTTCATATCTTTGTTTTGTTCAATTGGCCTACAGTTATGTGCATTGTTCATATCTTTGTTTTGTTCAATTGGCCTACAGTTATGTGCATTGTTCATATCTTTGCATTTTTTGTTACTATATACCCTTAAACACTGTTGGCGATTTGTTTTATCAATTGTAGGTACAAACTCTTTATTTTGTTCAATTGGTTTACTGTTTTGTGTGTTGTTCATATTTTTGCATCTCTTGTTACTATACACCCTTAAAACCCGTAGACTATCACTTGCTTCATCAATACTAGGTACAAAATCTTGTTCAACTGGCAAGCTCTCTTGTAAAAATATGACATTCCTCAGAATAACTCTATTTTTTGACCGATTTTCATCTTTCAATCTATTTAAGGGGTTCTCATATTTATTCTTTAAAAGTACATTATTATTATTATTAGTGTTATCACCAAAGCCATTTTCAACACTGTCATCAATATCATTTTTATTGTCATCTTCCAGAGATTTAACTTCATCAGCACTACCAATAATCATTAACACAACATCCTCATCATTCAAAAAATCATTGGATATATTAGGATTCATAATAATATCATCATCAACCTCATCCAATTGGTCTTCATTTATAACTTGAACGTTATTCTCAGTTAGCCCGGGATCACAGTTATTTGGAACATCATCGTTATTAGTATTATTCACTTGAACATCATCGTTAACTATGGCATTTTTTATATTATCGTAGTTTAACTTATCTTGTTTTATGTTGTTAATGGCGTGAACATCGCTCTGAGAATCATCTGTTTCGCTTAGATACTCTACGTCAGAATATGTTGAATCTTTTTCATAGTCATCATAATTTACTCGCTTCATATCAGTATTTTCTATTTCACCAGAGCTATATTCTTCCTCTGAATATATCGTACTGTCTTCTTCATGCACTACATCAAAATCTGTTGCACCTGTTTTATCATATTTTACTCTCGTCATGTCATTATTTCCTTTTATATCAGAGCTATATTCTTCCTCCATATGTACATTACTGTCTTCTTCATCGCATTTCACATAGAGGTCACAGTGGTCAGGTTCAAATGAATGTTTCTCTATATTAGATATTAGTTGTTTCTCAACTCTATTAATGGATTTCAAATTGTGCGATGTCAACTGAAAAAACGTTAACTACATGTTATTATTTCGAAAGAAAAATATTATTTCAGGACAGTATAAGAAGAACGCTGCTTCCTACTCCGATTCAAAGTAATTAATTAATGTTCTCAAAGGTGAGTGAAGTCTTACACCAACCATGCTTAATCGTCCCCTAAGTAGGAGTCTCTTAACGTAGGTAGCCCCTAAATAATCGTATTACACAATGTTAGGGGGATCGCCCTTACACAATGTTATTTTCACCTTTAGGTGTCCCGTAAAGGATTGCGATAACGAAGTTGACAGAAAGCGCCACATCTAACTAAGCTTAGGTAGCCCGTAAAGGTTTTCAGCAACGTTCCCATTACTGAAAACGGGCATCAGACATACTTTTGACCCGACTGCGCGACGCAAAGGAGTGGTAATGTGTTTATCAGTCTATGTATGTATGTTTGTTCCTTAGTGGCACTCTAGAGACCAAACACGTGGGCCTATTTTGATAAGTGGCACGTCGTTAGATTCGCCATGCCAGCGCAAGTGACGACAAAATGGCAGATTTTGGACGCCATAATGTGGGGTTCAAAGTTTTTTTCTTCAAATCTTATTGAGTGGGGTATAGAATAAAAGGGTTTGAAAAGGTGATTACGGAATTTTCATTTTTTTTCTCATAATTTTGATAATTGATATTTACAAGACTCAGACTGCATCATCATCATCATCAGCAACCCATCAACGGCGCACTACTGAGCGGGTCTCCTCTCAGAGAAGGCTATAGTCCACCACGCTGGCCCAATGCGAATTGGCGGACTTCACACACCTTCACACCTGAGGGGGTTAAGGGGGTGCACCAACATCTAAGCGCCCCAATTGTCAACCTCACCTGCCCGTGATGCCCCCTGCCAATTAGCGAACGAGGATATGACGACCGAAGAATGGCGGGATAACCATTCCAAACTAATGCTAGGCTTCAAATAGCAGACTGGAGATGGGCAGCAGCGTCTCTGGTGCGAGGAAGCCAAGCCCTGCGCTGACCAACCCGCCTGCCCAGCGTGGTCAGTACGGGCACTACTTTTGATGAGCAGCGCCAACAGACAAAGGCCCCTAGTTCCCGGCAGCCCTGCTATTCCCGACTACGGTAGCGGTCGCGGTCACGGCGGGGCAGGGGGTGCGAAGAATCACCGGGCTACGGATGGCTACCATACCAAGCGACTCTTATTGGCTACGTATAACACCAGGACCCTGAGATCGGATGAAAGCCTAGCCGAGCTCGAGGTAGAGTTGGAGAAAATCAAGTGGCACATTCTAGGACTATCAGAAATCCGTAGAGAGGGAGAGGACACGCTGACACTAGAATCGGGCCACGGTCTCTACTATCGTGAAGGCGAGCAGACGTCCCAAGGTGGAGTGGGATTTCTGATCAACAAAGTGCTCGCAAATAACATCGTGGAAATCAGTAGTGTGTCGTCGAGGGTGGCATATGTTGTAATTAAGTTGAACCGGATGTATTCTCTGAAAGTAGTACAGGTCTATGCGCCCACGTCGTCACACTCTGACGAAGAAGTAGAAGCCTTATACGAAGACGTCGCCAAGGCTATGGATAAAACTACGAAATCCTACTTCACGGTTGTTATGGGAGACTTCAACGCAAAGGTGGGAGTACAAGAACGCAACGAATCAAGAGTTGGGCCTCATGGAGTTGTTAACAGAAATCACAGGGGGCAAATGCTGGTCAACTTTCTTGAACGGAAAAGGCTTTTCCTAATGAACTCTTTTTTCAAGAAGAGTGCCCATAGGAAGTGGACTTGGCAGAGCCCCGATAACGTGACCAGGAATGAGATTGACTTCATCATGACGGATCGCAGGGCTATATTCAGAGACGTCTCAGTGATCAACAGATTTAATACTGGAAGCGATCACCGTCTTTTAAGGGGATCTTTGAATATAGACCTTCAGTTAGAGAGACGACGTCTGATGGAGTCAACTCTTCGCCCAAGACCACACCAACCCATGGCTTTAACAGAAAAGTTCCAACTAGAGCTTAGGAGCCGATTCGATTTGCTGGAAACCAGCGACGAGGTTGATCAGAAATATGGCGGTTTGTGAATGTTGTTCGGGAGGTGGGTGGCAAATTTTGCCAAAAGGGAGGCAAAATCCTCACATCCAAGATCTCTAGCGAGACCCTGGATTTGATGCAGCAGAGACGAGAAATGTCCTCAGCTTCACCAGACAGGCAGGCTCTAAACAAGCTTATCAAGAAGCGAATACGTTTCGATATGCGCGCTGCCTCGACGCGTAATATACAAGATGCGATAGAACGCAATAGAGGAGCTAAAGTATTCGCTAAAAGTCTTGGGAGAAGCCATCTGACAAAGTTGAGAACATCGGACGGTAGGGTTGTTGCTTCAAAGCCAGAGGTGTTAGCTGAGATCGAGCGGTTTTGTGGGCAGCTATACTCTGCTCATGCTCCGAAGCCTGCACCCATCCAAACTCAAACTGCGAACGACAAAAGAGCGAAACTTGTGCGCCACTATACCGACGACCTCCCGGATATCGACCTAGGCGAGATTAGTATAGCCCTCGGACAGCTGAAAAACAACAAAGCACCAGGCGATGACGGTATTACTGCGGAGCTCCTACGTGCAGGAGGAAAGCCAATTCTGATTAAGCTTAAAGACCTCTTTAATACCGTCATCAAAACTGGCATAACACCGGATAAATAGAACAGAAGTGTCACCGTTCTCTTTTTTAAAAAAGGGGACAAGAACCTACTTAAAAACTATAGGCCAATCTCACTTCTGAGCCATATTTATAAGTTGTTCTCCAGGGTGATTACGAATCGTCTCAACCGAAGGCTTGACGAATTTCAGCCGCCAGAGCAGGCCGGATTTCGCAAAGGCTACAGCACCGTAGACCACATTCACACGCTACGGCAGATTATGCAGAAGACCCGGGAGTATAATCTGCCCCTCTGTCTGGCCTTTGTGGACTACGAGAAAGCCTTTGATTCTGTCGAGACCTGGGCTGTTCTGGATTCATTGCAGCGATGCCAAGTCGACTGGCACTATATCCAGGTGTTGAGATGTTTGAACGAGGCCGGCACTATGACAGTCCAAGTCCAAGACCAACAAACGAATCCGATTCCCATACGGCGGGGGGTAAGACAGGGAGACGTTATATCTCCGAAACTCTTCACTTGCGCCCTAGAAGACGTGTTTAAGGTGTTGGACTGGAAAAGTCGAGGCATTAATGTGAATGGCGAATACATCTCACACTTGCGTTTTGCAGACGATATAGTTATACTGTCGGAATCGCTGCAATACCTTGAAGAAATGCTGGCCCAGTTCAGCTGTTCTTCCAGACAAGTGGGTCTTAAGATGAACATCGACAAAACGAAAGTCATGTTGAACGAGCACGTTATCTCAAGACCTGTCAACGTCGACAATGTCAGCATCGAAGTTGTTCAGGAATACAACTACCTTGGCCAGATTATACAACTCGGTAGGAATAACTTCGACAAGGAAGCTGACAGAAGAATTCAGCTGGGCTGGGCAGCATTTTCAAAGCTGCGTCAGGTCTTCGATTCGTCGATACCGCAAAGCCTGAAGACAAAGGTTTTCAATGAGTGTGTCCTACCGGTAATGACTTATGGAGCGGAAACGTGGACACTGACGGTGGGCCTCGTTCACAAATTAAAAGTCGCTCAGCGCGCTATGGAGCGAGCTATGTTGGGAATCTCTCTCAGGGATAAAATCCGGAACGAGGAGATTCGTAGAAGAACAAAAGTGACCGACATAGCTCTGAGGGTTAGTAGGCTGAAGTGGCAGTGGGCAGGTCATATCTGTCGCAGAACCGATGGCCGATGCGGCAGACGTGTTCTGGAGTGGAGCCGCGTACCGGCAAGCGCAGTGTAGGGCGCCCTCCAGCTGGACCGATGACTTTAAGAAGGTGGCGGGAAGCGGTTGGATGAGGAAAGCGGAGGACCGTGTTTGGTGGCGCGCTCTCGGAAAGGCCTATGTCCAGCAGTGGATAAATACAGGCTGATGGATGGATGGATGGATGGATGACACACCTTCAAGAACATTATGAAGAACTCTCAGGTGTGCAGGTTTCCTCACGATGTTTCCCTTCACCGTTGAAGCAAGTGATATTTAATTGCTTAAACGCACTAAACACACAAACGACTCCGAAAAGTCAGAGGTGCTGACCCGGGATCCCCCCCGAATAGGAGACCAAGTCCTAATCACTAGACTGTATCATCACTTACTATAAAATTACATCGCAGTCAAGGGCTATCTTATCACTGAATATAAAACAACGTTATACTCACAACTTTATCGCTCTGAAGTATCTGCAACAACGCTCTGTAGGCCCTCAGACTCTTGTCACGGAGCCTGTCGCAGTTCACCAACCGCCGGGCGCACTCTGCGCACACGCGCGGCAGAGTGGCGATTTTATCGCGGACATAACTCACCTGAAGAAGAATTACTTTTTTCGAATTTCTACTAGTTTTTTTTATTATTGTTATTAAAGCGTTAATCTACACATAAGGACATATCAGAACAAAGGAGGTTGGCGAATTTTGACTAGACAATACAGCATTGTATAGTCGACATATCCTGAGGATGCTCCGGTGTCGGGGCGAAACGTGCGTCGAGAATAGTGTAAAAGTCTTGTGTGGTGGTGCATGTGAGTGGTGGTGGCATTGCTTGCTTGGGAACTTGGCTTTCTAGCTTGGTTGGGAAGGTGAGCAGCGCTTAGCTTGTTACTGCATGTTTGAACATACAGATTTTTTCTGTTGGCGGATTATAGCAAAATAATGCTAACCTTTTCTTGCTAATTTAATTTTAATTAATATTTTTCAGATTTTTTTTTCTGTGTAAACCCGATATTTTAGAAGATGTGGATCAAAAATATAATTATTCACAAGTACACATTATAAATAACCGTCACATGGCAATACAAGTGAATAACTTTTTGTCCCAACTTTATTTGATAGACTTTGATGAACTTTTTTGCTAGACTGGTTTACTAGAACAAGCACGAGAAGTTTGATTCGTGAACGTGGGCTTGAGGTCCACGTTTTCAAAAATTCCAAGGCCGGCGGGACTGGAACCCACATCTCTTGGGAATCGCGCCCGAGTGTGTTGGCCTTACACCACAGCCGCGGTCGAACTACACGTCAGCATCGAAATTAGTGATATATACCAGTGGTAGACTCATCGACGCTTCGAAAGCACTTGTAAAAAAGTTTATTTGAATAAAAAACATTTCTATTCTATTCTATTCTATTCTATATATCTACTTTTTCTTTTTTTATATATATAAATTTATTCCACTGGTTAATCTGAGTCTGCTGAGTTTCTTGCTGGCTCTTCTCAGCAGAACCAGCTTTCAGAACCGGTGGTAGATTCATGACTTGTCATAAGTGCTAAAATTTGGCCTACATGAAATAAATGAATTTGAATTTAATCCTACTAACTAAACCAACCATAGTTCGAAGAGCTGATGCTCTGAGCTAGTACTGAGAAATTTTTTGACACCTACATTTTTTTGACCAACCCAGGAATCAAACCCGGGAACACGTCATCCACAGTCGAATTTGATAACACTGCACCAATGAGGCATTTAGTTAATAGTTATCATGTACTAAGACAGTCATTATTATATCATACAGTTATAGTCATACAGTTTTTATTTTTATTTATGTTAAATTTTTCAAACCCCTGTTTTACCCCTTTTTTCAAAAATCTTTTCTCAGCGGATGCCTATGTCATAATAGCTATCTGTATGCCATATTTCAGCCTGATCCGTCCAGTGGTTAGAGCTGTGCCTTTATCAGCCAGTCAGTCAGTCACCTTTTTCTTTTATAGGTATAATAAGATATTATAAATGTGAAAGTGTGTTTGTTTGTTGGTTTGTCCATCAATCAAGCCACAACAGAGATACGGATCGACGTGATTTTTTGCATGGGTATAGTTGAGGACCTGGAGAGTAACATAGACTACTTTTTGTCCCGGAAATTCAAAGAGTTCCAGAGGGATTTTAAAAATGAAATCCACGCAGATGAAGTCGCGGGCATCAGCTAGTAATTAGATACTTACAGCAATCCCTGTCATGGTGGTGTAGGCCTTCTCTAAATCATTTTGGTTCATCTGATACATTTTACTGTGACCAGATTCCAGGCATATCATGCAGAACTGTAAAAAAAAAACAAAATCAGAGTAAACCTGAAAGGTTGCCAGTTCAATCTCCCTTATTTTAAATGGACTCCAACAAAGGAGGAGGTTCCCAATTCGTCTGAATCTTGTTTTTTATGTATGTTCACCGATTACAACAGACGCCTGAAGAGATATGAAAAATTCTGTTTTTGTTTTAAAGGGTATACTTCCCAGGTGATCCTATTGAAATTTTATCGAAATTGGTCGAGGGAAAACATCAACACTAAAGTTTGTAGTGGTGTGGGCAGTTTAAAGTTGGTTTTTAAAAAGAATTTTTTATATTAAACTATCATACCCGCTCCTAACATAAGCTTTAGGCTCACAGGGAAGGGGGAAATATTAGTCATTTTCAGTATAGCTAATCATCATCATCAACCATTTCCAATCAATGGCTCACTACTGAGCGGAGGTCTCCTCTCAGAGAAGGGTTATAGGCCATAGTCCACCACGCTGGCCCAATGCGAATTGGCGGACTTCACACACCTTCGAGAACATTTAGAATAGAATAGAATAGTAATGTTTTTAATTCAAATAAACTTTTTTACAAGTGCTTTTGAATCGTTGATGAGTCTACCACTGGTTCGGAATGCCGTTCCTGCAGAGAAGACATTATGGAGAACTCTCAGGTGTGCAGGTTTCCTCAAGACGTTTTCCTTCACCGTTAAAGCATGTGATATTCTATTTCTGAAAGGCAGATATCTTTGAAAATTCAGAGGTGTATGCCCGGGATCTAACTTGCAACCCTTTTAAAAGACTACAGTCCTAACCACTAAGCTATCACTGCTACATCTATGGCTAATATTATTAAAAAAATTCCAAGTATAAACTTGGTGAGGTCATTTAATAGAGTGAGTTCATATGACCACTTCCCAACTCCTGAAAACTTCCATGAAATCCTGGGTACCAATTGTCTAAAGAAGATTGAAGAATTGTATAGAGATGCAGTGATAGCCTAGTGGTTAGGACTGTGGTCTCCTATTTGGGGGGTCGCAGGTTCGATCCTGGGTATGCACCTCTGACTTTTTTGAGTCAAGTGCGTTTAAGCAATTAAATATCACTTGCTTCAACAGTGAAGGAAAACATCGTGAGGAAACCTGCAAACTTGAGAGTTCTTCATAATATTCTTGAAGGTGTGTGAAGTTCGCCAATTCGCATTGGGTCAGCGTGGTGGACTATGGCCTATATCCCTTCTCTGAGAGGAGAACTGCGCTCAGTAGTGAGCCGTTGATGGGTTGCTGATGATGATGATGAATATTATTACTATATTTATTGTTATATTGATTGTTTACCTACAAGAGCTGCATAGTCACTCCAGTAACTCAGCTCTTTAAATGAGAATAAAAAACAATTCTTTTCAAGTAGGCTGTCGATGACTGTTACAAAATTACATCATACTGTACCGGTGACGCAAAAAAAAGATTGTATTTTTTACTGCTAACACGTTGATGGGTTGTTAATGATGATGAATTGTCTAAGAGTTGTTCCATTGATTGTATTCATATTCGATGACATAAGTATCAAATATCAGTATGATCCCTTAGACTGCAGAAAGCGCGGGAAACAGACACCTGCAATTCTTGCGCTTCTGCAGGGGGAGCAGGAGCCATCCCTTTGTCAATATAATATTTGCCGGTCGACAGATGAACCAGTTTTAGTCAATGGAAACCTTTTTAGTGATTTCTAACTGTGTCTGTGTCAAAAAAAGAACATTGACATACTCTATGATAAAAAATACGACACAGCATTGGAGTCTGTGGTTTTTCAATGGAAAACTAGATAAATAGCGGATTTTAGTGTAAAAATGGCCACCCAAAATTTGCCCCTGCAGAAGCAGCACAAGGTCACAAAATGGCCGCACCACTTGAAAGGTTATATCCAGCAAAACTAAAATATTAGGATTGAGGTCTCAATGTGGGATTGGACACACTAGTCATTTTTTTTCCTGATAATGAGTACCAAAGTGGTGCTCAATTCGATTACAATCTAGCCTAACTTAGTTGGCTAATGAGTAATTTCAATTTAACCTAAACTTATAAATTATTATCTTATATACTAAAAGAACTATGTGCACATAGTTCGAAGAGCTGATGGTCGTTGGGGTCCCAAGGTGTTGGAGTGGCGACCCCGCACCGGGAAACACAGTGTTGGCAGACCCCCAACCAGGTGGACCAACGACATCAAACGAGTCGCAGGGAGCCGCTGGATTCAAGCGGCGCAAGACCGAAGCCTGTGGAAGTCCATGCAGGAGACCTTTGTCCAGCAGTGGACGTCTATAGGTTGATAAAGAAGAAGAAGAAGAAGATACTAAGAGATTGTCCAATGTTAGTTTTTCTTGATAAAAGTTTTTAGAGACACTTTGTTCATGTGTTCTTTCAGGCAGCACTAACACTACACTATCACTATTTCACTATTCACTATTTAATTTAACTGTACACCAACTCAAAAGGTTTTCTTCGTTTTAATCATCTCACTAGCTCCATTACGTCAAGCAGCTGGATTGCTTCAACGTTAACCTGATGGTGAAGCAGTTTATCATGGGCTTTGGCAAATTTTAGTATAATTTTGACGACAAATTCAATTTCCAGGTCCCCATGAATGTCGTCATTTCTGATGTACCAAGAAGCTTCAGTGTCCAATTGTACACCTTATTTAGTGCTGTTTGTACTTTTTCCACTGCCTCAGACTACTGCACTGACACTAGTCATGACCCTCAGAAATGAGGATTGCCACACATATGATGTAAAGGTAAACTTACCTGTAAAGGTATAGAGTCCTTTACAATGCCATCATTGGTCACAGTGGAGTCACTTCTCCTGAAATGCTCGGAGCACACCACTGCACCGGGTGGCAAGTCACTCTCTGTCAGACCCAACATCTGCAGCCACGCCGCGCGCTGGCTGACTGTTGTAGGGAACCTGGAGTGTGATGCAGATAAATATATCATTCACACTTTCATTAACAACCACCTAATATTGTAACATTTTATTTAGAAAAGTTGAATTGCCGAGTTTGTAGCCAGCTCTTCTCGGGTTTTTCAAACCAGTGGTAGAGTCTTAACTTGTCACAAGGGCCAGGACTTGGCCTCAATGAAATAAATAATTTATGGTACATAGATTTAAATATTTATGGTAGATTCACTTGATGATTCGAAAGCACTTTGAAAAATTCGAAATCTATTCAAATATTTTTAATCTATAAGATTATTTTGGTTTGGATAGGTACTTGTTAAACGTACAAAACCCACTCTTGAGTCTTGACCGTGGTGTACAGGGAACAGGGTTCCCAAAAAAAAAAACGGAAAAATAACGTATATTTAGGTTAAGAATGAACAGTATTTTAGAAAAGTAAACTGTATTTTTTTTCGTTTTAAAACGAACAAAATTCTGAAATACACTATGGTGTGTAAACTTACTTTTTTAGGTTTTATGGCTCCGAATACCAGCGGTCAGAAAAACAGTATTTTGTATACTTTTTTTGAAAGAACAGTAGGTAGAAAGTATTGACGAGTGAAAAATAGTATAATACTGTTTTTAACAATATGGTTGGGAACCCTAACAGGGACAGTAAATAGTAATCGTATTATCTTCACCTGTATTTCTACTCACTAATATACCTTCTTGCCTACGTGATAAACTCATTCGAAGGTTGAATATATTATGTAGAATAACTTTTGGTGCTTTCTGCTACGAGTTTCTATTTATTAGCTCCCCGATTTTTAATTTTATTGAATTCTACAAAAGTACTTTTTGTGAATTAATCACGAAATAATTAATTGTCAACACAACCACAGATCATTATAGTCTGAACAATCACAGAACACTATTACTCTTAGCGGAGACAACACAGATTAGAATGGAATATACAGAGACACAGACCACAGCAATCCACAGATGACAGACCGACTGTAAGGGCCACAGACATACAAATCTACTATGAGTATGAACAACGTCTGTGGTTAGGGCAACTGTAAGTTCGTGGTCTATGATTACTACCAAGAGATATTATAAGGGCCGATTTCACCAACGTAAATTATATAAATACGAAGGGTTTGCTCATGAAGGTAGCAAATACATGGAGGTGCCTTACCTACAAAAATCGGGTGCATACCTACAGAAAAAAACTCATAAAATGGCCGCCCATTAGGGAGTGTGCTTCGAAACTATCGACATCGATAAGGAGTGAAGCGATAATCAAGCATTTATGTATACGTAGTATTTATAGGTTATAATAATTACGTAACGTACGTTTGTACTCTATCAGGTACATATTATTCGCGTGGATTTAGGTTTTTAAAGATCTTGGAATATCCAAACAGTTTCGCTGCCGTTTTGTGAAATTGAAAGAGATCACCATATATAAAAAAGTACTCATTTATAAATTATAATATGTATCAATCGTTTGTTAATTATAAACCACTATTTCTTTTCAATAAAAGAGCAACTTGCTGGCTCATAGTAGTAGAATTTCTTTCTATAAGCGGTGGTAGAGTCGAAACATGGCGTGCTTAGCATGAGACAGCTATCTGCATGCCCTACATATAAATAAACAAATATAGAATACTAGTTGACCCGGCGAACTTCGTACCGCCAACTTATATTTTATATAAATAAAACAAATAAACTATCCTAATCAAAAAAAAAACTATCCTATCTTTCAAATTGGACTAAATTACAGATAGTAACGAAGTTTGATCAAAATCACTTTAATTTAAATTTAATTTTATATCACACAATATATTATTATCACACAAGTTAAATAGTTTAGGAGTCCATCGTGGACAAATAACGTGACACGTAATTTATATATATTACTAGCTGACCCAGCGAACTTCGTACCGCTTCTTATCTATATAAATAAAACAAATAAACTATCCCAATTCAAAAACTATCCTATCTTTTAAGTTGGACCAAATTACAGATAGTTACGAAGTTTTATAAAAATCGGTTAAAATCGGTAATTGAATTGCACAGGGATTATTATTAAATCCACCTCTTGCTCTTACCGCAGAAAAGAAATGTATCACACGATCTTTTCATATTTTATGTAGAGGGATGTGTGTTATATTTATATTTTCCACGCCTATAGCACCCATCCATTTTTTTTTTAAGTTTTCACTAGCCGGAAACGACAGCAGAAAACACGGACATTATCATCTATTATATAGAGGTATTAGATTCTAGCATTTATTATTTATGTGAAGTATTAAAATAACCGGACAAATGATATAAATTTCAACTATAAACACCAAACTTCTTGTATTATCTGATAATATTGTGATGAGCAGTACCTAATGCATTAGAATTTATTCAAGTCGTTTAACGTCACCTATAATAATATCGACAAGTCGATACTCAATTGACACAAATCCAATAACACGCAACACTACTTGACAGGCTGACAGCTGAAGTTCAACCAATAAGAGTGAATACATAATGTGTTGTACATAAGGCTCATAAAATGGCGGATGGCACCCGGCTTGACTAGTAGTTACTTTATATACTTCATCTCCATCTATTTCCTACCTACCATGGGTTTGCTATGTAATATACGTAGTATCAGTATCCTCTAATCTGTGCTATGTAATTGACATTATTTGCAATAGAAAAACTGTCAGAACACCCAATTTATTCCTAAAAATTTCCTCGGTTAAACGTTACGGCCGTGACGTTACCAGTTGTTGGTGAAATCGGCCACGAGTATTTTAATCCAACTTCAAAATATTTATTTGATATTTTCCATTTCCCACGCAGGTATTTTGGTATAAGTGACCCCTAGCTAGGCTAAAATGAAGTGCTGCGTCCCTTTGTGTAGAAATACAGGTGAAGATCACCCGATTACTGTCCCTTTACACGACGGTCAAGAGCGGGTTACGTTTAACAGGTAGGTAGGTATTATTGAAAATAGAATAGCTTATTAATACTTAATAAGCTTACAAAGTGCTTTGGATTCGTCAAGTGAATATACCAAAAATATTTATATCTACTCTATCTGCCATATTATAAATTATTTATTCCATGGAGGCCAACTCCTGGACCTTGTGACATTAAACCTACCACTGGTTTGAAAAAATCGAGAAGAGCTGGCAACAAACCCTGCAATTAGTCTTTCCAAAATAAAACATTGTTAATGAAAGTGGGAATGATATACTTATCTAAAATAAAACATTGTTAATGAAAGTGGGAATGATATACTTATCTGCATCACACTCCAGGTTCCCTACAACAGCCGGCCAGCGCGCGGCGTGGCTGCAGATGTTAGGTCTGACAGAGAGTGACTTGCCACCCGGTGCAGCGGTGTGCTCCGAGCATTTCAGGAGAAGTGACTTCACTGTGACAAATGATGGCATCATAAAACTTAACAAGGACTCTATACCTTTACAGGTAAGTTTTCAGTTGTGTGGAATTTCTCATTTCTGAGAGTCATGGTTAGGGATTCCAATCCCTCAATCCCATTTCATACAATAGTATAATTCCATGTCATATGGTTATTAATTTTTTTACAGTTCTGCATGATATGCCTGGCCTCTGGTCACAGTAAAATGTATCCGATGAACCAAAACTATTTAGAGAAGGCCTACACAAGCCTGACAGGGATTGCAGTAAGTGTTTAGTTTCTTTGTCAGTTCAAACATCCACTTCTGGATGCACTTCAATAGCACGCTCCTAGCATCCTGTATACAAGATGTTGTATACAGGGTGCTAGGAGCGTGCTATTGAAGCAATTAATCATCCATGTTATCTTTCTCAACTTTATTTTAATTGTAAAAAAATAAAAACAAAAATGGCTATATTAAACACACTCTAAGTCTAATTACACAATTTGTGCACGACGAAAGTGAAAAGTGACCTAAAAGTGACCTAAAACAGTGAAACGGTGTTGTGTAAATAGTGTTAGGTATAGTATGTACTTAGGTTAAGGTCTTTGGTTGTGTGTACATACTGTATTAGGCTAAGTCTCATTCTTATTGTACATAGTTATAGGTAAATAAAGACAGATTCTAACCCTTTAGTCGTAAGTTAGGTTAGGTATCATTGTATATTTTGGTCAGGCGTAGGCTTAGGTACTTAATAGGCTAGGTACCATAAGCTGTAAATCGTAGACGTAGACAAAGAAATTGTATTCTTGCGTCGTAAAGCGTCACTCGCCCTTGGTAGGCATTCTGGAATTTACCTAACTAACATTGTAAACAAGTTACGTAATCACGAGCGTTCTAGATTCTAGAAAAAGATAGACAGAATGAGGAAATTTCTAGATCAGCCCCATATAAAAGAAAATGTGCGACAGGGATAGGCATACAAAAGACGACTGTGTGTAAAAGGGTTAGAAATAACTATAAGTGAATGAGACAAAGCGCCACTCCCCCCGCCTCACCCTGCTCGCTGGACAAAATTGTATAAATAGCCGAACCCCGGGCGACATCGGCACTTCCGCGGCTCCAGCGATCAAGACAGGAAGCTCAAGGAGAGAGAAGACTCTCCGAAGAGTAGAAGAGACACATCAGCACTCCAGCGGGCGGGCTTACAGCGACGGGCGGTGGATCTCTCTCTGGCATCGGACCTTTCATTTCGCCCTCCCCCCACCGACTCCCTGACCGGCGAACCAGTGCGCGTTCGGGATCTGTCCTGAACACAATTACCTACTAATTAGTAGATATTATTCGAAACTAATAGAATACTTCTTCAGGTGAGTTATATTCGCTACAAAATAAACACTCAGCCAAAGGTGTGTGTAGAATGTGCTCAGAGGTTGGTGAACTGTGACAGATTCCGGAATAAGAGCTTAAGAGCTTATAAATTGTTAATACAGATACTTCAAAACAATAAAGTGAGTATAGCATCTATTTATTTATTTATTGAAAAGGTACACAAAACAGGTTGCAACCAAATATAAACGTGATACAATAACATCAGATTTGGGTTCTAGATAACAACCCTTAATATGTGTACACAGTGATTATAAAATGTATGCATAGAATCTACAGAAATTACTAGTAGGGCGCGTGGGTTCGCGGCCCGCGAGCGGACCGCGGTTTTTCTACTCGTCACGTAGACTTTCAGGTCCTGATCATTTTCTATCAAAAAACCACTCTTCCATTTTTAAACTCCCTGAGATAGACACCTATGAAATTCTTATAGCTGCCATCTTGAATCCGCACATTTTGAATTTTTTTCAGCTCACAACCAATTGGATGAGGTTTCGAGTATTTTTTGTTTGAGCACCTCCCACCTATCTTCAATACTCTGGCCGTGCTCCTCACCCACCTTCCAAACCCTCGATCATCATATCTCATCATTTGTCAGAATGAGAATACTTCTATAAAAACAAATTTTGAAAAGGAACCGTATCAAAGTCTTGCATAGTTCCCAGCTTCTAGTCTCTTCAATAGTCGCCATATATTTTGTATGAAAAATTTAATTCCGCCATCTTGAATTTTTGGAGTTTACTCCTTAAGAATCTATTTTAGGCGCCCGGTATGAGAAAAATTTGAGGTGTAAAATCTACTTATGAATGACCTTGTTATGTTTTTATGCCAGCGTTACTAAAAACTGTAGATCAGCGCCATCTTTCGCCTTATGTGTAAACTATTTCGAATAGCAACTCTGTTGTACGCCCTAAAACAACCCTGCGATAAAATGTTAGCACTGCTAACATAATAGTTCGAGCTATTTACAATAGATGGCCGTATTTGATATTAACTAGCACAAATACTATAAAGTAAACTCCAGCCGTGCGTCGTCGGAGCTGACACACACACTTTTTTTTTCTATTCATCAAGTAGAACTTCGGGTCCTGATCATTTTTTGCCAAAGAAGCACTCTTGCATCTTTTATACTCTCCGAGATAGACACCGACAAAGTTTGTATGGCCGCCATCTTTTTTCCGCCATTTTGAATTTTTTTTCAGCTCACTGCGAATTGGATGAGGTTTCGAGTGATATTTGTTCGAGTACCCCCCACCTATCTTTGATACCCTGGCCGTGCTCCTCATCCGTCTCCGAAATCCTCAATCATCAGCTCTCTCCATATTTTTCCTCAGAATGAATTTTTGTCTTCTACACGAAACCGTCAGTGAAAAAAATATTACATACAAAATTTTACAGGAGAGGTGATCAATGAGTGAGTGAATCAGCCCCAGCAGCTATATATATATTAACTAGCGTTTGCTCGGTGCGCGAGCTGCTAAAGCAGCTCGCGGGAAGTGTTTTACTAAAAGTAAGGGGCGTGGGTGCGCGGCCCGCTAAAGCGGACCGCGATTGTTCGGCTTTATTTATTTCGCTCGGTGCGCGAGCTGCTAAAGCAGCTCGCGGGAAGTGTTATTGCTACAAGTAGGGCGCGTGGGTGCGCGGCCCGCTAAAGCGGACCGCGATTGTTCGGCTTTATTTATTTCGCTCGGTGCGCGAGCTGCTAAAGCAGCTCGCGGGAAGTGTTGTTACTACAAGTAGGGCGCGTGGGTGCGCGGCCCGCTAAAGCGGACCGCGATTGTTCGGCTTTATTTATTTCGCTCGGTGCGCGAGCTGCTAAAGCAGCTCGCGGGAAGTGTTATTACTACAAGTAGGGCGCGTGGGTGCGCGGCCCGCTAAAGCGGACCGCGATTTTTTTACTCATCAAGTAGCCCTTCGGATTCTGGTCATCTTTTGCCAAAAAATTTGTTCGAGCACACCCCACCTATCTGTAATAACCTGGCCGTGCTCCTCATTCACAAAAGAAAAAGAAAAAAAAAGAAAAAAAATGAAAAAAAAGAAAAAGAAAAAAAGCCCTATGAACCTATCAAAACCAATGTCTTGCATAGTTCCCAACTTCTAGTCCCTTCAATATTCCCCATACATTTAGTATGGAAAAAAAAAGTCCGCCATCTTGAATTTTTTTCCTACTCACCAGGTAGACCTCCGGGTTTTGATCATCTTTTGTCGAGAAACCGCTCCTCCATCTTTTATAGTCTCCGAGAGAGAGACGGACAAAATTTGCCGCCATTTTTTTTCCGCCATTTTGGAATTTTTTTTCAACTCACTGGCAACTGCTCGAGATTTCGAATGACATTTGGTCGAGAACCCTCCACCTATCTACTATACCCTGGCCGTGCCCCTCGCCCGTCTCCGAACTCCTCACTCATCAGCTCTCGCCACCTTTCTCCGAGTCACATTCTTTGAGCTCTATACGACACCATGGGTGAAAAAAATTTTTTTCATACAAAATTTTACAGGAGAGGGGTCTGAAATTTGAGACGTCACAGCTCGGCCGCCATCTTGTTTTTTTAATTTTTTTCACTTTTTCTGTTAATCGTTTACTAATTTCTACAATAATCCAAAATTTCAAAGAAATCGGTTGGAAAACAAAAGAGTTGCAAGATTCACGTCGGCCGCCATCTTGTTTTTCCGAAATGTCATAATTTTCCCCAACTCGAATCCCCCACCTGGACATATCTCCCCTACATCATTATATCGATTTCCGTCTCCTTCTAGGAGAACAACCCTGTCAATGAGTGAGTGAGTGAGTGAGTGAGTGTGTCAGTCAGTGGTAATCGAGCTATATATATTATAACTAGCGTTTGCTCGGTGCGCGAGCTGCTAAAGCAGCTCGCGGGAAGTGTTATTGCTACAAGTAGGGCGCGTGGGTGCGCGGCCCGCTAAAGCGGTCCGCGATTGTTCGGCTTTATTTATTTCGCTCGGTGCGCGAGCTGCTAAAGCAGCTCGCGGGAAGTGTTATTGCTACAAGTAGGGCGCGTGGGTGCGCGGCCCGCTAAAGCGGACCGCGATTGTTCGGCTTTATTTATTTCGCTCGGTGCGCGAGCTGCTAAAGCAGCTCGCGGGATGTGTTATTACTACAAGTAGGGCGCGTGGGTGCGCGGCCCGCTAAAGCGGACCGCGATTTTTTTACTCATCCAGTAGCCCTTCGGATTCTGGTCATCTTTTGCCAAAAAATTTGTTCGAGCACACCCCACCTATCTGCAATAACCTGGCCGTGCTCCTCATTCACAAAAGAAAAAGAAAAAAAAATGAAAAAAAAGAAAAAAAAAAAAAATGAAAAATGAAAAAAAAGAAAAAGAAAAAAAGCCCTATGAACCTATCAAGATCAATGTCTTGCATAGTTCCCAACTTCTAGTCCCTTCAATATTCCCCATACATTTTGTATGGGGGAAAAAAAATCCGCCATCTTGAATTTTTTTCCTACTCACCAGGTAGACCTCCGGGTTGTGATCATCTTTTGTCGAGAAACCGCTCCTCCATCTTTTATAGTCTCCGAGAGAGAGACGGACAAAATTTGCCGCCATTTTTTTTCCGCCATTTTGGAATTTTTTTTCAACTCACTGGCAACTGCTCGAGGTTTTGAATGACATTTGGTCGAGCACCCTCCACCTATCTTCTATACCCTGGCCGTGCCCCTCGCCCGTCTCCGAACTCCTCACTCATCAGCTCTCTCCACCTTTCTCCGAGTCACATTCTTTGAGCTCTATACGACACCATGGGTGAAAAAAATTTTTTTCATACAAAATTTTACAGGAGAGGGGTGGAAATTTGAGACGTCACAGCTCGGCCGCCATCTTGTTTTTTTAATTTTTTTCACTTTTTCTGTTAATCGTTTACAAATTTCTACAATAATCCAAAATTTCAAAGAAATCGGTTGGAAAACAAAAGAGTTGCAAGATTCACGTCGGCCGCCATCTTGTTTTTCCGAAATGTCATAATTTTTCCCCACTCGAATCCCCCACCCGAACATATCTCCCGTACATCATTTTATCGTTTTTTGTCTCTTTCTAGGAGAACAATTATGTCAATCAGTGAATCAGTCAGTCAGTGGTAATCGAGCTATATATATTATAATTAATATAGTTAGAATAACACAGTTTACTCAGTTACACAGTTAGTAAAGTTAACATAAATATTTAAAACTTATTTTGTTTTGTTTTTTATCTATACATATAATAAAACTGTAACTGTATGATTTTGTACATTTAATAAATTTTGAAAATTTTAATTGGGGGATGCTTCACCATCGATACTGAGCCCAAACAGATTTTTATTTAATTTTTGTCTGTTTGTCTGTTTGTTTGTCCTTCTTTCACGTAAAAACTACCGCACAGATTTCTACAAAATTTTATACCGTGGTAGCTTATTACTCGGGTCAACATCTAGGTTACTTTTTATCCCGGAAAATCAAGGAGTTCCCGAGGGACTTTAAAAACTAAATCCACGCGGACAAAGTCGCGGGCATCAGCTAGTTCAATAATAAGGTTGCCTTATACACTGAAATAATTTCTACAAAATAATATCATTCATTTTACCTTTTTCAGTTTACATTGCACAATTTAAAATCAATTAATAGAGTCGGAAATTTACTTACATCTAATATAGAGAAACACACATTTGAACCTGACCACTGTGACCTCTATGTGAAATGCAGTGAAGAAGACAGTAATGTACATACAGAAGAAGAATATAGCTCTGATATAAAAGGAAATAATGACATGACGAGAGTAAAATATGATAAAAAAGGTGCAACAGATGTTGATGTAGTGAATCTAAGCGAAACAGATGATTTTCAGAATGATGTTCGCACCACTTATGACATCAATAATGATAACAAGTTATATAATGATGATATCGAAATCACTGGCATTATCAACTATGATGTTCAAATTAAAATTACCGATGATGATGATAATACAAATTACTGTGATGCTGGGCTAACCGATAATGTCGCTCAAGATGACGAAGACAAATTTGATGATTATATTATGAATTCTTATGTAGCCAATGTTACAAATAATGAAAATGTTGTGTTTATGATTAGTGATAGTGATGATGAAGTGAAATCTCTGGAAGATGACATAAAACATGATATTGATTATGATATTGATGATGATGGCGAAGATGGCTTTGCAGATAACATGAATAATTTTCATAATAATGAACTTTTAAGTAAGAAGTATGTGAAACTTTTAAATAGATTGAAAGATGAAAATAAATCGGAAAATAGGGTTAGTCTGAGTAATATCATATTTGTTAAAGAAGGTAGACCAATAATACAAAATAAAGATTCGATACCTAGGATTGATGAAACATATGAAAATCTACAGTTTCTAAGGGTATGTAGTAAAATGAAACACAATAATATAACCAATGCACAAACTATTACCAATAATAATCAAAATAAAGTGGAAAGTTTTAAGGAAAGCAAAGAAAATATTAAATTAAATAACAGTCTTTCTGATGTATTGCAAGAAATGCAAAATCAAGCGAATATTCAAAATGAAGATAATGTTTTAAACTATGTAAAGCAAGATGATGCACAATCAAATAACAAAAGACATCCTAGGGTATTGGCACTAAAAAAAAATGGCAGACAGTTGAGTTCTAAAAGCAAAATACTTAAACCATGTGTTCCTAAACCCAAAAAACAGAATAGCATCGACAAATTGTTCACAAAGACTATATTAACTTACGAAGAACAGTTAGCAGATATACAAAGAAGACAACACACCGAACATTATAAATCATATCCGTACAAATGTGACATTTGCTTCACAGGACGCTGTTCTCTCTTCACTTACAATCGACATATGGATAAGCATACAGATGTAAGCATTTTCCATCATCCACAACCCTTTATATTTTTTTTATTTTTAATAGCTTTTGGCCGCGACTTTGCCTGGAGTTAAGTTTAAAACCCTCTTGTTTTGCCTTAATGAAAGGTACTATATTCTTATCATATAAAATTTTAAGGCATAAAAACTGATTTTGCGTTGTAGACGCTCATAGGAGTATTTCCCATCTTATCTTTCCCATTGGCGTTTAGCTTTAAGGCCTAAGGTGAAATGCATAAAAATTTAAAATATCAATATAACTGTAAAGTTAAGCCATGTAGAAAAAATATGGAATGAAAGATTATTCAATAAATGCTTGAAGCTGTAAAAAAAAATATGTTTGTGAACCAACTTATAAAAACAATCCCCAAAGAGTACCTATTTTTGACATCATTTGCAAAATTTCTCCAAAAGCGCACAAGCTTTTTATTTCTTTCTTGCACACAAAAAAGGTCTTAAAAATATTAATCTTTTCGCTTGAGAACTTTATGTTCACTCCGTCTTACACCCGTGTAAAGTAATTATTTCTCGAAATTTCAACAATATCTACGCGCTCGTATCGCTTCGTCGCCCTGTAAATTTGCCGTCACGCTTCTTAAGCATAGACGAATGATCTTCTTCTTCTTCTTCTCTTCTTCCTGGGAATTGTCTCCGCAAGTAGGCGATGTTCGCCCGTTTTGCGTGATTCCTCTGGTGCAGCTCCCCGCCGGATCACTCCAGCCAGCTGAGCTCCTTCCAGAATCCGAGCAGGCCACCCAGGTCGGCGAGGACTTCCGGAAGTGTAGCTGGAGAGCCAATGTATTTATGACGTTGGTCGGATACACCTCTGCATTTAAGCAGTACGTGTTCCGGTGTCTCGTCACCCTCCATGCATGCTCTGCACAGAGGGCTGTCGGTGATACCTAGAATGTAAAGGTGTTTGTTGAGCGAACAGTGTCCTGTGATCGTGCCTATAACTATCCTTAATTTTATTCGGTTTAGTTGTAGTAGTTTTGTTGTAAGGCGTCGATTGAGGCATGGAAAAGCCTCTTTTGTTTGTCTACAGTCTGTGGTGTTTGCCCAAAGTTCGGCATGTGTACTTACTGTTTGGTTATGCAACCATGTTTTATACTCACAGAAGGGTATAGGAGCGATCGGTTCCGGTCCCATAACCTTCAGGGCTGAAGCGCGCCGAGCTAACTCATCGGCTGCATCGTTACCAATATTGTCACTGTGACCTTTTGCCCAGCGCAGTGTGACGTTGTTTGGTTTTGTTATGGTTTGTAATGCATTGTGACAGTCAAATACAAGTTTTGAGGAGGTCGTATTTTTAGCTGGGGCTCTCAGTACTGCTTGGCTGTCTGTGTTAATGTTGATGTTAAAATTTGTTACCTGTCTGCTGGCCATGGCGATGGCTGCTGCTGTGATGCCGACACACTCTGCTTGGAAGACTGAATTGTTCTTACCAAGGGTATAGGCAATGTGTATATTTAATTCGGGGCAGTAGACTCCAGCTCCTGTTCCCGTGTTTGTTTTGGACCCATCTGTGTATACCCCGATGGTATCTATGGAGGACGTGGTAGTTGAAATGTCTTCCGTGTTGATCTTGTAATCTTTTTCTATTACACATGGTTTCCGTATTATGTTAGTATTGTTTAGTGTTTGTGTGTGCGGTTATGTGTGTCAGTGTATGTGTTCATTGTTGGGGACAGTAGGAATCCGGATGGGGGTTTTGGAGGGGATCAAGAAATGGGGTCTAGTGGATTCGGACCAATGTTGGGAGTGTCATTTGGCCCGACCTCTTGTTCGGGTGTCTGCGGCCGGACTGCAGTCCGCAGAGCAGGCCGCAGTCCGGCCGCAGTCAATCGCGGCTATCCACAACCTGCCGACCCGCCCGGTAGCATGAGGATGCTCCGCCAGAAGGTGATTGATGTTAGAGGTCCACACTAGGAGGTTCCCGTACCCTCAATACACCTGCCGCGCCGGGTAGACGAATGGTATTTACTACCGTAATTTAAGGCCTTAAGGTTGATTATACGGGTCTGCCCGCGAAATTCGAATTTAATTTGGTTTTTCGCAATTTGTAAACTAATACGACAAAGTAGGCTTAAGGCATTCTAATTGCGCCAGTGGTATTAACTATTATCATCTTCACAGGTTTATATAAAAATCTTAACTTGAAAGTGACCCGTTTAAGAAATTAATCAAAATATCGAGTTGGACGTGAGTTACCCACAAATTAGCCGATATTCTGACTAATTTCTTAAACTGGACACTTTCAAGTAAAGATTTTTATATAAACCTGTGAAGATGATACTGCCACTGGCGCAATTAGAATGCCATAAGCCTACTTTGTCGTATTAGTTTACAAATTGCGAAAAACCAAATTAAATTTGAATAGAATAGAATAGAATAGAAATGTTTTTTATTCAAATAAACTTTTTTACAAGTGCTTTTGAACCGTCGATGAGTCTACCACTTCTCAGAATTTCGCGGGCAGACCCGTATAATCCACCTTAAGTGTATAGGCTTAAAAATCTTGTTTGGGTTGCATTTCCTAAGGCTTGTACATCCTGCGTATTACCTCTTCTGAAACCCATTTGACCATTTTTTTTTAAAGAAATATGGAAAGTTCGAGTGCGCCATATGTGGGGTGCGGAAAAAAATGCGCTCACGGCTTAAAGACCACGTAGTATCGCACGCGGAAAGGTACAGCTGCAAGCGCTGCGACTTTGTCACCAACTTTAGGTAAGTGAAGCAGTGAAGCGAAGTGAACTGCTGATGTTGAAACAGGTAGGCTTGTCTACTTCGCCTAATTCCATGGCGCAATTTCCTTTGGAATCTTATTTAGGTTCTCTTGGTTTGAAATGAAAAATTAAATTGGAGGGGTTTCTAAGCTCCCTCTACTCCTTGTCCCCTCCATCCCACTCTTTTTTACCTTCACTTCTTCACTAAGCGAAGTTTTCCTAACGATTCACAGTGTGTGGTTGGGAATAATTTCAGAAAGGTCTCCCAACATGTCACATGTGTGACTGGTTGGGAATTATTTTGCAAAGTTCTCCCAACGAGTCGCAGTGTGACGGGTTACAGTGTGACTCTTTGGGAAGAAAGGGTGTTAAGCAATGGTGCCAACATGACGCCACGGGACAAGTTATAGTGAGGTCTGTTCATACTAACATTCGAATCCCGTTGACGACCTCACTTCGCTTAGTCACCAACCAGCTAACAAGCCTACTGTTTCAGCTCACTGTTAAAAACTCACGCGCGTTGGCACAGCGGACAGACGTTCAAGTGTCCACACTGTGAAGCTAAGTTCAGGTAGGTGCAGCTTTTAAGCTATTGCATAGCTTTTATCGCGGGCTTTGAACTAGGACAAACAGTTTGAGCGCGGCGACCGAATCAAGAAATTCCGTAACGAAAAAACCTAACACCGTCGTTCAGTAAGCGTTCAACATTTTAGAGGTTCTCAAGTAGCTCTATTTGGCGCAGTGGGCGAGCGACTGCTTTCTTTGTATGATGTCGCAGGTTCGAATCTCACTCGCGAAGTAGTGACAGTTCGCTTTTCTTGTTTGTTTGTTTTTAATTTTTTTCTTGCATAGTTTTTACCATGCAAAAAAATATTGCATAAATATTATAATTGCATAAGTTGATAAAAAATGCTATGCAATAGCTTTACCGCGGCAGTCCCCGAGTGCCACTTAATTTTTTATTGATTGCGATAGTGAGCTGCCTGAAAGATTTGTAATTATTAGTTACTATCGTAAAAATATGGAGGTGAGAATGGGGCTACTTTCTGTTTGTCCATCTTAATATTACATCTGTTCAACTTAATATACATATTGGCTATCTGTGCAACAAAATAGTAATAAACTTTTTTACAATTGCTTTTGAATCGTCGATGAGTCTACCACTGGTTCGGAATGCCCTTCCTGCCGAGAAGAACCAGCAAGAAACTCGGCAGTTGCTCTTTGGAGATGGCCAAAAAAGTATATTCCACGTACACATACATAGTGCATAGTATTAAATATTAAAAGTAGAAAGACGAATTATTAAGTAGTTTTTAACCTCTCTGAACTTGTCAGTTTTTATTTCAAAATAAAAAGCAATACAAGATGATTTCGTCAACTTCCGCCATAACTAACACAGAGAAATCTGTAGAAAATAATGGACGTTCCTTACCATGCGTATTACTTATGTAGACACGTTAATTTTGATGACAAATACTTTTACTAGGAACATTTTATTCATATCCAATGATACTTTTTGCATAAATGAAAAAAACAACAATATTGTATTAAAAATAACAATGTTCTATGTAAAAATAAGTATTATTTAATTCCATTCCCACATTCTGCAACTTAATACATAAAATGGAACGCATTCACGTGTTTGACAATGTGTCATAGTCTATGTCAAACGTCAATTAATGATAGTTGATTGTATTGCCGTGTCTTCGTTGCGCTTGCGCTCTTTGTACCTACTACCTACTGTGTTTGTGTTTTTACGATTATTTTCTATTTTGACCCCTGCTTATCTCTACGAACTGCTACCTTCTACCACTCGATTACCTTGCTATTAACACTGGACTCTGATTTGCATTGCGTTTTGGATTTGTTTTGTGATCATAATGAGGTGCATCAACTGCGGAGTAGCCATGCAAAGGTTGTAAAGGCATCTCATATCCTCGCCTTCTGCACACTATCAAACAAGACTTTCGCGTTGGATAAACATTGCTCAAACACAGATAAGAAGTTGGAGTAGAAAAAACTTATTCTGATTTATTTTTATATATGGTATGCAACATTAACAGCATGCATCATATTTTCTGATGAGAAGGTGGCCTTTAACTTGTTTAAATACCTACTATTACTAAAACCATATCAGTTTACCGTAATAATTCGCAACTGTTCGCTATTTTAAAGCGCCTTAAGTTTTTTAATCAAAATCTATACTCTTACATGTTTACGTCTAGTCTGTTGTAATGACAAGTTCTGTGAGTTTTTTATTTATAGCAATTTAATGTGCCTATAATCACGAATTTATAACACCAAAAGTCATTGGTGTACACTGAGTTCAAACGCCCATAGAGAAATTGGCCATGTCCCAATACAATAGATACTATGTATGCAGTGTTTCCACAATGACGGGAAGTTCCACAAAATTCCACAACAAAGTTCCACAAATACATACCCAATTATAAATAATTATAATTCAACACATGTTAAGACGGGCAGACAGAAGGTAGCCCGATTCCCGCCGGTGGAACCCGTTCACGAGCATGACGCATGACCCAGCCATTGCTTCGCTCAACCATATTTCAAAGTAGAGATTGATGTCGAGGCTCTATCTCAAAAACAGCTGTACAGTAAAAGCTGTAACTTTTGTATAATTTCAGTTATATCATGCAATTGAACAACAAACACTAAAATTAGATCTTCTTCTTCTTCTTTATCAACCTATAGACGTCCACTGCTGGACAAAGGTCTCCTGCATGGACTTCCACAGGCTTCGGTCTTGCGCCGCTTGAATCCAGCGGCTCCCTGCGACTCGTTTGATGTCGTCCATCCACCTGGTGGGGAGCCTGCCAACACTGCGTTTCCCAGTGCGGGGTCACCACTCCAACACCTTGGGACCCCAACGACCATCAGCTCTTCGAACTATGTGCCCCGCCCATTTCCACTTCAGTTTCGCGACACGCTGAGCTATGTCGGTGACTTTGGTTCTCCTACGAATCTCCTCATTTCTGATTTGATCTCGCAGGGATATACCGAGCATAGCTCTCCATCGCTCGCTGGGTGACCTTGAGCCTTCTTATGAGGCCCATAGTTAGCGACCATGTCTCTGATCCGTAAGTCATCACTGGCAACACGCACTGTTCGAAGACTTGAGTCTTCAGGCACTGAGGGATTTTGGACGAGAAGACATCTCGGAGCTTCCCGAACGCTGCCCAGCCGAGTTGGATTCGGCGGTTAATCTCGCGGCGGTTAAAATTAGATGAAGGAACAAAAATATTTCATTTTTAATGACCATCAGTATAATATTTAGTTCGAAATTCGAAAATAGATGGCGCAGTTTGTTATTGAATTTCGCTATCTGGTAATGTTGTTTAATACACACATCAAAAGTGTCTAGGGATCAAGCATTTTTATGCGGATTTCTTGAGATTGAGATGTGGCTTTGTAATAAATTTATGATTTTATAAATTTATATGGATCCTTTTTGGTGCATTTCATAATTTTATAATCAGCGATTAAAATCCTGCCAGGAAGTCCATCCTTATAGTGGTGGAACCATCATGGTATGGGCGGGTATTTGGATCGGCGGAAGAACTGAGTTGATTTGGATCAGAGGCAACCTCAACGCTCAAATTTATGCTGAGACGATTGTATCAGACGTCATCGTTCCTCTACAAGTGCAAATCGGTTGTAAGACAGACTCTCGCCGCAGCTAACATCAATGTCCTGCCCTGGCCTGCTCAGTCGCCAGACTTGAACCCGATTGAGCATGCATGGGATATGCTACAGAGAAGAGCTCTGCCGAATATGGAGGGTATCCAGTGGCAAGAAGACCTTTTTTTGTTGTTGCAACGAACATGGGCGGCCATTCCACAGCGTGATTTGGATGAACTCATTTTGAGTATGCCAAACCGATGTTCTTGTGTTGTTAGTGTTCGCGGTAGAAACACGGATTATTAATTGTTTAAGTTACCCAATAAAATTTTAAAGAAAACTGTTATTTCAGTCTTTTTTTCGAACTTTAATGTTTAGTGGTTCAAATGTCAAAAATCCCTTTATTAGGAAAATGGCAAATTTCTTTATTAATGCAAAGGTGACTTGGTTTATCGTTACTGTGACAAACGAAAACACTTTATTTGATGAATCCTTAAAGAAAATTTTAATTAATATCAAACAGGAGAAAAGTTATTGCAAAAATATATGTTGATCCCTAGACACTTTTGATGTGTGTATAAAACAAACTGACAGAAGGTAGGTACATCTACGAACTTATGGGAGATCTTAGTTTGAGACGAACCACTAGTTAGATAGATAATCATCATCTTCATCATTAGCAACCCATCAACGGCTCACTACTGAGCGAAGGACTACTTTCAGAGAAGGGTTATAGGCCATAGTCTCCACGCGGGCCCAATGCCAATTGGCGGACTTCACACACCTTCGAGAACATTAAGAAGAACTCTCAGATGTGCAGGTTTCCTCACGATGTTTTCCTTCACCGTTGAAGCAAGTGATATTTAATTGCTTAAACGCACTTGAATCCGAAAAGTCAGAGGTGCGTACCCGGGATCGAACCTGCGACCCCCCGAATAGGAGTCCACAGCCCTAACCACTAGGCTATCACTGCTTGCTTTATAGATAGATAGATAATAAGATCTTATAAATGAAGTTTAAATCATGTTGATATTGAACACCTTGTTTTACGTTGATTTAAAGTTAAAGACTTCCTTGCAAAATTCCTCATAGGAAACTTCAAATTCCTTACAGCAAAAGTACTACGTACTTTTCCCATTTACGTATAAAACACCCTTCAGACTTCGCGTGCCCGCTGTGCGGATTCAGCTTCGTCAGTAAAAAGGGTCTCAAGTCGCACATCAGTTTGAGTCACCCTTGCGAAGACGTACAAGTAAGTTATAATATCTAGGTGATTTTTTTTGGTAATTCGTATTTTTTGGAATTTATATATTTAAAAAAAATAATAAAAAAAAAAAATAAAATAAAATTCATAGGGGAAAATATGATCGTCTTGGACTCGAACCGGGGTCTTCTGGTTTCAGGACCGCACGACTTACCGTCGAGCTATCGGAATTTTATAGATGATGGCGAAATTTACCTTCGTATTCTAATGATATTCTAAGGGGGTTCTCATTGCCTGAAAACACGGATAAAACGACCTTTTCTAAAAATGAAACCTAGCTAGATCGATTTATCGCCCCCGGAACCCCCTGCATGCCAAATTTCATGAAAATCGTTTTAGCGGTTTCCGAGATCATAAAATCAGCTGCATGTCACAATAATATTGCACTGTCATCCAACTTACCTACATATACATGCAAAATTCAGCTCAATCGGAACCTGGGAAGTGGTTCTAAAGATTGGACCTAAGCAAACACACATACCTGCATACGTAGATTGCAAGTTTATTTTCATTTATTTATGTTAGTAATAAGTCAGTACCACAGAACTTATATAATAGTAATATCTGGTTATATATTTAGAAAAAAAAAATAATAATAATAATAATAATAAAATTCATAGAGGAAAATATAATCGGCTGGTCTCGAACCCGGGTCTGGTTTCGGGACCGCCCAATTTCTCTGAGCTATCGGGATTTTATAGATGGTGGCGAAATTTACCTTTGTATTCTAATGATATTGCACAGACCACTCAGCCTATAGACTCCTAATAGCCGGACACCCGCGATCGCCAAGCTTATGCGTTATAAAGTATAATTTAAGCGGCCCGCCCCCGTTCGGTACCTCATTCCGCAAGCGAACGGCATTGTGTAAGGAGCTGTCTTTTATAGGTTTTTGTCTGTAAAAAATGCCCTTCTGTGCAGTGAAATGGTGCGGAAAAAGTAGTAATTCATCCAATCTTAATAAAGATGGAATTACATTTCATAGGTAAGTCCATATTTTTTCATTTTAGTATAATTATTATTATAATTTAATGTTGACGCACTCCCGTTGGCGTCTATTATAGCCATCTCTTTTTTTCTCACGTTAATCTGCATAACGCATTCTCGCTCTAACATATTAGAGATGGAGGATGGATACAAATATAATTTATCGATAAAATGCAAACATCTTCCCAGAAGTGATTCATTTATTTTATTAACCTATGCAAATGCATAGACACGAAATGTTGTATACGCATTTAATTGTGGAAGCTCCTTCTAAGTTTCACCGTGACATAGCTAATGCCTTCAGGGTTGGCTTCTAGCGGGTGATCTCTTCAACTGCTAACAGCATAGATATGAAATACTGTATACGCAATTAATTGTGGAAGCTCTTTCTAAGTTTCACCGCGTGATATTGCTACTGCCCTCAGGGTTTGCTTCTTACGAGTGAACTCTTCAAATGTTAAATGCATATAAACACGAAATGTATACGCGTTTAATTTTGAAAGTCCTTTCTAAATATGACTATGACATAGCTACAGCCAAGCATGTGTGACTCTACTTTTAAGAGTAGAGTCTAATCGCTAGAAAGAGCATTTTTGTTACTAATAATCTTTTTACCATTAATTTATTTATGAAGCTAACTTATCAAAATATGCGTGTTTGATGACAGGCTCTTTTAAACATAGTTATTTATATAAAACTTCAACAGTATTTAATTCTTCGAAATTACCAATATTTTTAAAAGTACTATTTACTTTTATCAGCCCGTTACTAAATTAATATTATTGTAGATTTTTTTGACCGAGCGAAGCGAGGTCTCTGAGTTTACTAGAGCGATTTGCACTTGTCCGTCCGTCCGTCCGTCCGTCTGTCAGAGCCTTATAACTTTTGAATTACTGAACGTAATTACTTCAAATTTAGATATAATATGTAAACCGATGGCCTCCAGCCGAAAATGGCTTAAAAAGTTATAAAAATCTTTATTTCAGGGGGGCTCTCATAGAAGCGAATGCGAAGAAATTTTTTTTTATTTGCGATTCATAGGTTTTCTGTGTATCATTTTAAAGACAATTTGGAACAGAGTACAACCGTATTTTTTTTTAATTTTTTTCCTAAAATTGACGAAATGGGGGGCTTCCAAAGTGACGATTTAATACGCTCGCTTGAAGACGCTCTCTGGGAAAATTTTCTATATATTTTCAAGTTGTACTTATTTTCTTACTTCACTTGTATCCTGTACTTGAACAACAAATACTAAAATTATATGAATATTATAAAGAAACGAGATTATTTAATTTTTAATGAGCATCAGTAAATTTCACATAGCTTCACAATAATGCTAATAGATGGCGCAGTCATTAACTATTCCATTGAACTAGGAGTTACGACTACGATTTATCCGAAAAACAGTTTTGCGTCGACCATTATTATTTAGGTACATAATATAATAACATATTATTCAATTAAAATTATTCTTTAGTTAAATATCATTTTGTATATTTTCTATTCGCGTCGATAGATGACGATTTGTACAGATGCCCCTAACCCCGTTTTCACTCGTTAGTACCTACATAATAATTCAATGTTTTCACTGACGTTCCCTAACCTTTACGGGCTACCTATGATAAGTTATGTGATGATTACTGTCAACTTCTTTATCACGATCCTGTACGGGACACCTAAAAGGACATTGGGACGGATGTTAGGACTTAGGATTGTGTTTTGGAGCTACTTACGTAAAGAGACTCCTACATAGGGGATGATTTAGGTATGTTTGGTGAAAACGGGCATAATAATAATAATGTCAGTTTTGGTCGTCATGTATCGATTGAATGAATAATCATGGGATACCGTTACCGCGAGGTCTCAGTTCGGGGCGAACCACTAGTTTATTTTAGTAACATGTACCTAACATTTTATATTTACTTTTTTAAAGGTTTCCAAAGTGTCCAAATATGAAACAAAAATGGATTGATGCTACAAAACGAGACGAAAATTGGTTTCCAAAGACAACTACTGTTATTTGCTCTCGTCATTTTACCGAAGATTGTTTCCGGCTCACCAAGACTCAACGGCGTTTGCTTTTTTCAAATGCAGTGCCTACTCTCATGTTGCCGTCTTTGGTATGTTACCTACATTCATGAAACTGACTTATTTTTAGTAAAAATACTCAATACTCAATAAAAAGTGGTATGTTATTATTTTTATATTATAAGTTTAGTGATTATAATCATGCTAACATGCAATTAACCGTTTTTCTTTTTGTTAATAGAATAGTCCTCGAAATGATCTTGCGGTGCCATCAACTTCAGACCTACCAGCAGAAATATCAACAGATACTTTAGAAATACCAGCTGCTTTCAATACTCCAAGAAAAAAACGGCTCTTCAGAACTGTAATTGATTTGTCACAAAAATTGAAGAAGAAAAATAAAATCATAAAACGTTTGCAAGATTCAAACCGTATATTAAAACGGAAAGTCAAATCTTTAAAGCAACTTTTAGAAGAATTAGAACAAAAACAACTAATCACTAAAGAAAACTCGACAATTTTAAATTCGATTGGCGTAAAATGCCAAGAATTAATCAAAAGACAAATTTTAAGTGCAAAATCTGGCAAAATTAGCCGACAAAAGTATTCACCGGAGCTTAGGACATTTGCACTTACTCTAAATTTTTATTCACTTAAAGCCTACCAATATGTCCGCAAAATATTTAATACTTGTTTGCCGTCCATAAAAACCATATCAAAATGGTATAAAACTGTTGATGGCCGCCCTGGCTTTACGAAAGAAGCATTGCATGCTCTTAAGTTAAAGTCAGAGCATTCACAAACAAAATTTTATGGCGCTCTCATTTTTGATGAAATGAAAATTAAAAATAAAGTAGAATACGTTCCTATCACCCAAAGAACACATGGTTATGTGGATTTTGGCAGTGGACTTCACACTGACTGTATTGAAGAATGTACCGAAGCATTAGTGTTCCTTGTTGTGCCATTCAACGGTATGTTCAAGGTACCAATAGGTTTCTTTTTTGACCGAGCGAAGCGAGGTCTCTGAGTTAACTTGCACTTGTCCGTCCGTCCGTCCGTCCGTCTGTCAGAGCCTTATAACTTTTGAATTACTGAACGTAATTACTTCAAATTTAGATATAATATGTAAACCGATGGCCTCCAGCCGAAAATGGCTTAAAAAGTTATAAAAATCTTTATTTAAGGGGGGCTCTCATAGAAGCGAATGCGAAGTAAAAAAAAAAATATCGCGTTACATAAAATTGTTACGTATCATTTTAAAGATAATTTTGAACTGAGTACAAAAATATATTTTTTTTAATTTTTCCCTTAAAATTGACGAAATGGGGGGCTTTCAAAGTGGCGATTTTATACGCTCGCTTGAAGACGCTCTCTAGGAAAATCCGCTATGGATTTTCAAACTGATTTTATTTTTTTAGGTCACTTATATCTTGTACTTGAACAACAAATACTAAAATTATATGAATATTATAAAGAAACGAGATTATTTAATTTTTAATGGGCATCAGTAATTCATATAACATCAACATAGCTTCACAATAATGCTAATAGATGGCGTAGTCAGTAACTATTCCCATGGAACTACGAGTTACGACTACGACCTATCCCAAAAACAGTTTTGCGTCGACCATTATTATTTAGTTACTTATTATAATACAATAATTGTATTGTAATTTTTTTTGTACCATATTATTCAATTAAAATTATTTTTTAGTTAAATTTAAGTTAAATATTGTATATTTTCTATTCGCGTCGATAGATGACGATTTGTACAGATGCCCGTAACCCGGTTTCACTCGTTAGTACCTACATAATAATTCAATGTTTTCACTAACGTTCCCTAACCTTTACGGGCTACCTATAAGTTAGGTGATTGATGTTTTCTGCCAACTTATTTATCACGATCCTGTACGGGACACCTAAAAGGATATTGGGACGGATGTTAGGACTTAGGATTGTATTTAGGAGCTACCTACGTTAAGAGACTCCTACTTAGGGGATGATTTAGGTATGTTTGGTGAAAACGGGCGTAATAATAATGTCAGTTTTGGTTATCATGTATCGATTGAATGAATAATCATGGGATACCGTTACCGCGAGGTCTCAGTTCGGGGCGAACCACTAGTAGTTAATAAAGTAACTGCACACCAAAAAGCCAACTTAGTGCGCCAAGCAATACAAATGTGCAGTGAAGTTAATTTTATAATAAAAGCCGTTACTTTCGATGGATGTCCCACAAACATAGCGATGGCTAAAAATCTTGGTTGTGACTTTGAGCCTTCCAGTCTGAAATCCACATTTTCTACGAATGGTACTGAAATAGCGGTGTTTTTAGACCCCGTGCATATGATCAAGTTAGTAAGAAACAGTTTTGAATTCTACAAAAACTTCATCGACAATCAAGGTAATATAATAAGTTGGTCGTTCATTCAAAACTTGCATGAATTACAGGAAAATGAATCTTTTCATATGGCCAATAAGCTTCGGGCAGAACATTTGAATTTCAAAAACAATAAAATGAAAGTAAAGCTTGCCACACAACTATTTAGTAGGAGTGTAGCAACTGCTTTACTATTCTGTGATTCAAAACTACACATCAACGATTTCAAAAATGTTGCAGCAACTGCCAATATGATTATGATAATCAATGATTTATTTGATATTCTTGATTCAAAAACTCATGGCTACGGATATAAAAGAGCTATGAATAATGAAAACTATCCAGAAATTGTTAAAAAAATTAATGAAGCCAAATCTTTCTTGATGACTTTAAGAACACGCATAGTCACAAAAACGTCCGAGAGAATAGTAAAGTTAATAGAGTCTCCGCGATTCACGGGGTTTATTGGGCTGTGTATTTGCATCGAAAGTCTAAAATTCTTGTACAATGATATAATAAAGGTAGAGTCTTGCCCATTACAGTACCTTCCAGTGCATAAAATTAGTCAAGATCATATAGAGCTTTTTTTTTGTAACGTTAGATCTAGCGGAAGAGCCAATGACAATCCCACACCAAGACAATTTGAAGCTATATATAAAAAAATGTTAATTCACACTGAACTTCAACAATCTGGGTCAGGAAACTGCATTCCTTTAGAAAATATAACAATTTTAAACTGTTCATCTTCTATAGATAGAATTAATATGTCAGCCGAAAGAATTCGAAGCTCTCATGCTACAGATTATCCAGAGTCTGGTGACAATAACTTTGTACAAGCGTTGCAACACATTACAATATCACTTTTCTCTGAAAACATTATTGAATATATTGCTGGATTTGTGGTCAATTCATTAATGAAAAAAATTCAATGTAACAAATGCTTACATGCATTAATATCCCTCACAGAAAAAACTAATTCTCTCATCTACGCACGAGACAAAGGAGGACTTATATATCCATCTGATTCTGTTATTAAAATATGCCGACGGAGTGAAATGGTTATAAGAAGCAGTAATTTCAATGAAATAAAACCAGTTCACCGTGTAACATATATAACGACAAAGACTTTGCAGTCACTATCAAATGAACAGTTATTTTCAGAATTAATACAACACCAATTTGATTTTAATATGTCAATCATTTAGTTGATTTAATAAAAAGCGTCATTAATAAATACGTGGATGTGCGGCTTGCATATTTAACAAAAAAAACAAGTTTTAAATCCGTAAGGAGGGTTTATACCAAATTAATTCATTTTAAGGGCCAATAAATATATAACATGAAAGTCTATGAATACTTATATGTCTAGAAGGAGTATCGCGCTACTAAAGAACGAAAAAAAACAGGCCAATGCTAAGATAAAGGATTCCATAGATTTGACATGTGCGTACACCCGTAAGGGACAGCAATCTAAGTACGTGCAAAAACAATGTTACCCTAGTGAAAACGTTACGTTGTTACGTTCCCTCAAATATGGTTGAGCGAAGCAATGGCTGGGTCATGCGTCATGCTCGTGAACGGGTGCCACCGGCGGGAATGGGGCTACTTTATGTCTGCCCATCTTAAGATAGAAGTTAGTCTGTATGCATTTTTGGAACTTTCCTCATTGTGGAAACACTGCATATATAGCATAGTATTTACTGTATTGTAAATCTGTTTTGAAAAGAGCAACCGCCGAGTTTCTTGCTGGTTCTTCTCGGCAGGAAAGGCATTCCGAACCAGTGGTAGATTCATTGACTATTCAAAAGCACTTGTAAAAGTTTATTTGAATAAAAAATATTTCTATTCTATTCTATTCTAAAAAAAACTTTTCACTAGGGTAACATTGAAAAAAAAAAGTAAGATTTTGTTTTGATTCAGAGAAATTAGACTCAAAGTAAGAAATTGGCTATTAAAAACATAATTATTATAACATCTTTTGATTTTTCAATTATTCGAATATTATTCGAATTATATCCGAAAAAAAGTCGAATATTCGAATACCAAAAATTTTCGAATATTTGTAAGCCCTAGCCTGCATATGAAGAGCTCCTTACCATCATACATTGTAAGTTAAATAAAAGCTTGTACTTAATTAACATTTTAATAAAATTATATAATTAAAGTTTGACATTTGTTTTATTTTTATCATATCAACTAAAATCTAAATATATAAAAGGAACCCCTAAAGGGGTAATATAGGGGTTCAAAATTTGTGTAGTCCACGCGGACGAAGTCGCCAGCATAAGCCAGTCACATCGATAAAAACGTTCGACTTCCTATTCCCATCACTATGGCAGGCGTCACTTCATTGTCTTGATTACGTAGCTTTTGAGTCAACCAATGACAACAAAGCATTTTCCCCTGTCCCCCGCCAACATTTTAGGATTTTGTTTTCATACTAAACCTTGTTTAAGTGACGTCTTTAGGCTGAGTGGTCTGTGTGATATTGTAAGGGGTTTTTCATTGCCTGAAAACACGGATAAAACGACCTTTTCTAAAAATGAAACCTAGCTCGATCGATTTATCGCCCCCGAAACCCCCTGCATACCAAATTTCATGAAAATCGTTGGAGCCGTTTCCGAGATTCAGATTATATATTATTATTTATATAGGTATATATATATATATATATATATATATATATATATATATATATATATATATACAAGAATTGCTCGTTTAAAGAGATTAGATTATATAGTAAGTAGTATTTCAGAATTTGTCTGGACCGTCGTGCGCGCAGTGCAACGTCCGCTTCGCGTCCGAGGCTGCGTATGACACGCACATATCAGTGTCGCCCAAACACGTCAGTTCCGGGTGAGTGACCTTATAGCACTAGCTGATGCCCGCGACTTTGTGCAACGACCGTCGTGCGCGCAGTGCAACGTCCGCTTCGCGTCCGAGGCTGCGTATGACACGCACATGGCCGTGTCGCCCAAACACGTCAGTTCCGGGTGAGTGACCTTATAGCACTAGCTGATGCCCGCGACTTTGTGCAACGATCGTCGTGCGCGCAGTGCAACGTCCGCTTCGCGTCCGAGGCTGCGTATGACACGCACATGGCCGTGTCGCCCAAACACGTCAGTTCCGGGTGAGTGACCTTATAGCACTAGCTGATGCCCGCGACTTTGTGCAACGACCGTCGTGCGCGCAGTGCAACGTCCGCTTCGCGTCCGAGGCTGCGTATGACACGCACATGGCCGTGTCGCCCAAACACGTCAGTTCCGGGTGAGTGACCTTATAGCACTAGCTGATGCCCGCGACTTTGTGCAACGACCGTCGTGCGCGCAGTGCAACGTCCGCTTCGCGTCCGAGGCTGCGTATGACACGCACATGGCCGTGTCGCCCAAACACGTCAGTTCCGGGTGAGTGACCTTATAGCACTAGCTGATGCCCGCGACTTTGTGCAACGACCGTCGTGCGCGCAGTGCAACATCCGCTTCGCGTCCGAGGCTGCGTATGACACGCACATGGCCGTGTCGCCCAAACACGTCAGTTCCGGGTGAGTGACCTTATAGCACTAGCTGATGCCCGCGACTTTGTGCAACGACCGTCGTGCGCGCAGTGCAACATCCGCTTCGCGTCCGAGGCTGCGTATGACACGCACATGGCCGTGTCGCCCAAACACGTCAGTTCCGGGTGAGTGACCTTATAGCACTAGCTGATGCCCGCGACTTTGTGCAACGACCGTCGTGCGCGCAGTGCAACATCCGCTTCGCGTCCGAGGCTGCGTATGACACACACATGGCCGTGTCGCCCAAACACGTCAGTTCCGGGTGAGTGACCTTATAGCACTAGCTGATGCCCGCGACTTTGTGCAACGACCGTCGTGCGCGCAGTGCAACGTCCGCTTCGCGTCCGAGGCTGCGTATGACACGCACATGGCCGTGTCGCCCAAACACGTCAGTTCCGGGTGAGTGACCTTATAGCACTAGCTGATGCCCGCGACTTTGTGCAACGACCGTCGTGCGCGCAGTGCAACGTCCGCTTCGCGTCCGAGGCTGCGTATGACACGCACATGGCCGTGTCGCCCAAACACGTCAGTTCCGGGTGAGTGACCTTATAGCACTAGCTGATGCCCGCGACTTTGTGCAACGACCGTCGTGCGCGCAGTGCAACATCCGCTTCGCGTCCGAGGCTGCGTATGACACGCACATGGCCGTGTCGCCCAAACACGTCAGTTCCGGGTGAGTGACCTTATAGCACTAGCTGATGCCCGCGACTTTGTGCAACGACCGTCGTGCGCGCAGTGCAACGTCCGCTTCGCGTCCGAGGCTGCGTATGACACGCACATGGCCGTGTCGCCCAAACACGTCAGTTCCGGGTGAGTGACCTTATAGCACTAGCTGATGCCCGCGACTTTGTGCAACGACCGTCGTGCGCGCAGTGCAACGTCCGCTTCGCGTCTGAGGCTGCGTATGACACGCACATGGCCGTGTCGCCCAAACACGTCAGTTCCGGGTGAGTGATCTTATAGCACTAGCTGATGCCCGCGACTTTGTGCAACGACCGTCGTGCGCGCAGTGCAACGTCCGCTTCGCGTCCGAGGCTGCGTATGACACGCACATGGCCGTGTCGCCCAAACACGTCAGTTCCGGGTGAGTGACCTTATAGCACTAGCTGATGCCCGCGACTTTGTGCAACGACCGTCGTGCGCGCAGTGCAACGTCCGCTTCGCGTCCGAGGCTGCGTATGACACGCACATGGCCGTGTCGCCCAAACACGTCAGTTCCGGGTGAGTGACCTTATAGCACTAGCTGATGCCCGCGACTTTGTGCAACGACCGTCGTGCGCGCAGTGCAACGTCCGCTTCGCGTCCGAGGCTGCGTATGACACGCACATGGCCGTGTCGCCCAAACACGTCAGTTCCGGGTGAGTGATCTTATAGCACTAGCTGATGCCCGCGACTTTGTGCAACGACCGTCGTGCGCGCAGTGCAACGTCCGCTTCGCGTCCGAGGCTGCGTATGACACGCACATGGCCGTGTCGCCCAAACACGTCAGTTCCGGGTGAGTGACCTTATAGCACTAGCTGATGCCCGCGACTTTGTGCAACGACCGTCGTGCGCGCAGTGCAACGTCCGCTTCGCGTCCGAGGCTGCGTATGACACGCACATGGCCGTGCCGCCCAAACACGTCAGTTCCGGGTGAGTGACCTTATAGCACTAGCTGATGCCCGCGACTTTGTGCAACGACCGTCGTGCGCGCAGTGCAACGTCCGCTTCGCGTCCGAGGCTGCGTATGACACGCACATGGCCGTGTCGCCCAAACACGTCAGTTCCGGGTGAGTGACCTTATAGCACTAGCTGATGCCCGCGACTTTGTGCAACGACCGTCGTGCGCGCAGTGCAACATCCGCTTCGCGTCCGAGGCTGCGTATGACACGCACATGGCCGTGTCGCCCAAACACGTCAGTTCCGGGTGAGTGACCTTA
Organism: Oeneis ivallda; assembly: GCA_029955525.1. Lineage (NCBI taxonomy): Eukaryota > Metazoa > Arthropoda > Insecta > Lepidoptera > Nymphalidae > Oeneis > Oeneis ivallda. The sequence continues at coordinate 14,827,628 of JARPMR010000026.1, read as the reverse complement.
TAGCACTAGCTGATGCCCGCGACTTTGTGCAACGACCGTCGTGCGCGCAGTGCAACATCCGCTTCGCGTCCGAGGCTGCGTATGACACGCACATGGCCGTGTCGCCCAAACACGTCAGTTCCGGGTGAGTGACCTTATAGCACTAGCTGATGCCCGCGACTTTGTGCAACGACCGTCGTGCGCGCAGTGCAACGTCCGCTTCGCGTCCGAGGCTGCGTATGTCACGCACATGGCCGTGTCGCCCAAACACGTCAGTTCCGGGTGAGTGACCTTATAGCACTAGCTGATGCCCGCGACTTTGTGCAACGACCGTCGTGCGCGCAGTGCAACATCCGCTTCGCGTCCGAGGCTGCGTATGACACGCACATGGCCGTGTCGCCCAAACACGTCAGTTCCGGGTGAGTGACCTTATAGCACTAGCTGATGCCCGCGACTTTGTGCAACGACCGTCGTGCGCGCAGTGCAACGTCCGCTTCGCGTCCGAGGCTGCGTATGACACGCACATGGCCGTGTCGCCCAAACACGTCAGTTCCGGGTGAGTGACCTTATAGCACTAGCTGATGCCCGCGACTTTGTGCAACGACCGTCGTGCGCGCAGTGCAACGTCCGCTTCGCGTCCGAGGCTGCGTATGACACGCACATGGCCGTGTCGCCCAAACACGTCAGTTCCGGGTGAGTGACCTTATAGCACTAGCTGATGCCCGCGACTTTGTGCAACGACCGTCGTGCGCGCAGTGCAACGTCCGCTTCGCGTCCGAGGCTGCGTATGACACGCACATGGCCGTGTCGCCCAAACACGTCAGTTCCGGGTGAGTGACCTTATAGCACTAGCTGATGCCCGCGACTTTGTGCAACGACCGTCGTGCGCGCAGTGCAACGTCCGCTTCGCGTCCGAGGCTGCGTATGACACGCACATGGCCGTGTCGCCCAAACACGTCAGTTCCGGGTGAGTGACCTTATAGCACTAGTTGATGCCCGCGACTTTGTGCAACGACCGTCGTGCGCGCAGTGCAACGTCCGCTTCGCGTCCGAGGCTGCGTATGACACGCACATGGCCGTGTCGCCCAAACACATCAGTTCCGGGTGAGTGACCTTATAGCACTAGCTGATGCCCGCGACTTTGTGCAACGACCGTCGTGCGCGCAGTGCAACGTCCGCTTCGCGTCCGAGGCTGCGTATGACACGCACATGGCCGTGTCGCCCAAACACGTCAGTTCTGGGTGAGTGACCTTATAGCACTAGCTGATGCCCGCGACTTTGTGCAACGACCGTCGTGCGCGCAGTGCAACATCCGCTTCGCGTCCGAGGCTGCGTATGACACGCACATGGCCGTGTCGCCCAAACACATCAGTTCCGGGTGAGTGACCTTATAGCACTAGCTGATGCCCGCGACTTTGTGCAACGACCGTCGTGCGCGCAGTGCAACGTCCGCTTCGCGTCCGAGGCTGCGTATGACACGCACATGGCCGTGTCGCCCAAACACGTCAGTTCCGGGTGAGTGACCTTATAGCACTAGCTGATGCCCGCGACTTTGTGCAACGACCGTCGTGCGCGCAGTGCAACGTCCGCTTCGCGTCCGAGGCTGCGTATGACACGCACATGGCCGTGTCGCCCAAACACGTCAGTTCCGGGTGAGTGACCTTATATCACTAGCTGATGCCCGCGACTTTGTGCAACGACCGTCGTGCGCGCAGTGCAACGTCCGCTTCGCGTCCGAGGCTGCGTATGACACGCACATGGCCGTGTCGCCCAAACACATCAGTTCCGGGTGAGTGACCTTATAGCACTAGCTGATGCCCGCGACTTTGTGCAACGACCGTCGTGCGCGCAGTGCAACGTCCGCTTCGCGTCCGAGGCTGCGTATGACACGCACATGGCCGTGTCGCCCAAACACGTCAGTTCCGGGTGAGTGACCTTATAGCACTAGCTGATGCCCGCGACTTTGTGCAACGACCGTCGTGCGCGCAGTGCAACGTCCGCTTCGCGTCCGAGGCTGCGTATGACACGCACATGGCCGTGTCGCCCAAACACATCAGTTCCGGGTGAGTGACCTTCATGATCGTCAGCAACCCATCAGCGACTCACTATTGAGCGTAGGTCTCCTCTCAGAGAAGAATTCTAGCCTCTCAGCCGTGCGGGTTCCCTCAAGATGTTTCCCTTCAAAAACAATTAGTTTACTACTACATGCATGCACATAAATATTGTTACGTGTAAGGGGTTCGGAATAAAATGCCAGTCCCGAAACAAGAATTGTTCAAGTGTTCATTCACGCACTGTACAATAGTCCACTAGCTCTTACACTTTAACACACACTGATCACAAATAAAGCACTCTTAGAATAACCTCGACTTCGCACTTCACCTCACTTGATCGCTTGTCAAAACAAAACAGACTCCCAGGGCGGCAGTCGCCTGTTTATATATCGGTTTAGTAGTATTAGTAGTAGTAGTAGTAGTAGTAGTAGTAGTGGTAGGGGTAGGGGTAGGGGTCGGGGTAGGGGTAGGGGTCGGGTTCGGGCTAGAGGTAGGGGTCGGGGTCGGGGTAGGGGTAGGTAAGGGTCGGGGTAGGGGTCGGGGTAGGGCTAGGGTTAGGGGTCGGGGTAGGGGTCGGGGTAGAGGTAGGGGTCGGGGTAGAGGTAGGGGTCGGGGTCGGGGAAGGGGTAGGGGTCGGGGTAGGGGTAGCGGTAGGGGTAGGGGTATGGGTAGGAGTAGGGGTCGGGGTAAAGGTAGGGGTAGGGGTGGGGTAGTGGTAGTAGTAGTATTATATGTATACTTAGTGACATATTTAGTTCCTATCACAATCTGTCCTTTTCTGCATATTACTTTTACAAAATAATGTCGATGTTTCACATCTGCCAGGCGTCCCACGACGGCTCACAATTTTTTTAAAAACCTTACGCCATGTGGACGAAGTCGGGGGCAAAAGCTAAGTATAAGTTTAAGTATAAGTTTTTCAGCTTCACAGTTGAAGATTTGGCAGCGGTATCTTGATCTCAATGATGAAGTATCTACTAGTACTATACAGGGTGGGCCAGGCCAGGTGGATATAAATTTTTTTTTAGATTGTTCACTTAGGGGCCTACCAGGACCCGCAAGGAAAAAAATCGGTTCCAACTCGATTACGAGAAAAAAAATTTTATTTATCATTGCCTTGACGAACATTTAATTTTTTTCCGCAATTTTTTATGGAATATCTTTACCTAATAACTGTACTCTCTTAGAAAAAAAAAAATTCAGTCTGATTGGCTGGTTTTAAGAGCATTAAATTTTAAATTATTTCAAGAAAATTAAGTTCATCCAAAATCTACAGAAATCTTTAAAATTCCATTAAAAATAAAAGAAGAGGTTCATAGTACTGGTGATTTTATAAAAACTGTAGCAACTTATGTTCTTTCGATTGCCAAAAGAAAAATTGTATGTCAATGTGCAAAGATATTCCATAAAAAAATTGCGGAAAATGTCACTGGAAAAATTAAAAAAAAATTAAAAGTTCGTCAAGGCAATGATTTTCCAAAATCTATCTATATAATATAATAAAACTGTAACAGGTCCAATTCTGTACATTGAAGATATTTTGAAAATTTTTGTTTGAGGACACTCTATAATCGATACTGAAGCCAAAACAATTTTTTTTTTATTTTTTGTCTGTCTGTCTGTCTGTATCTTGGCCGCGCATCACGCTGAAACTACTGGACGGATTTATATGAAACTTGGCATGATTTAAGTTCATACTACGAGGTATAATATAGGATACTTTTTATCCCGAAATTCAGCACGGTTCCCTTGGGAGAGGGGATGAAAGTCAAAATATGTATTTAGCTGTAATTCATTAAGGCGTATTCCGATTTCATTCATTCTTTTTTTGTTAGGAAGCGGGTACTTTAGAGATTGTCCTGATTAATTCAAGGTCGTCAATTTAGTAGTTCAGAAATTATAGACATCACAATCTTCAGTATAAGGTCCAAATAACTTGAACCCCGGAATCTACAGGATACTTTGAATATACGGCTCATCTTAAGCTGGCAAGCGTACTTTATCGTATATAGCCATCGTGGATAGCCCTATTTTGTCAAAGTAAAACTACTCTAAAGGCGTCAGATTTTGCCAAACGATTATTATACCTACATACTACATAGTAGGTATGGATGTAATACATCGTATGGACGTAATGTTACAGTGTTTTCCTATGCAATTTAATATTCTAATCATACTAATATTATAAATGCGAAAGTGTGTTTGTTTGTTGGTTTGTCCTTCAATCATGCCACAAAAGAGCCACGGATCGACGTGATTTTTTGCATGGGTACTATAGCTGATTGAGGAACTGTAGAGTAACATAGGCTACTTTTCATCCCGGAAAGTCAAAGTGTTCACGAGGGATTTTAAAAACTAAATCCAAGCGGACGAAGTCGCGGGCATCAGCTAGTTTTTTTTAAATAAAACTTTTTTTCTCGTAATCGGGTGGGAACCGATTTTTTTCCTTACGGGTCTTACGGCCCTTAAGTGAACAATCTAAAAAAAATTTTATATCCACCTGGCCTGGCCCACACTGTATTTTTCAAATTTCTAGGAGGGGGGCAGCTGCCCCTACCTACCCCCCCCCCTGGTGACGCTCATGCTGGGAAGTATACCCTTTCGACCAAAAAAAGAATTTTCCAAATCGGTTCAGTCGGCTTTGAGTTATCGGTGAACATACATAAAAAAATTTAAAAAAAAAATCCGACGAATTTACAACCTCCTTTTTTTTTGAAGTCGGTTAGAAATAGTTAAAAAGTATAGTTTAGGAGCACTAGTTGTATAGTGTTGAAAGTTCGATTTATTTTGTACAGTATTCCCAGGCGAAACGAGAGTAACCCCGTGTACAAGCGTTCGGGGGTTGTGCGGGAACGCCCGCGTCGCCGTCGAGGTCAGAGCAGCACTGCCGCTGCTCTGTGCGAGGTCTGCGGGAAGAGGTTTCAAGTGAGAACCTATACACAATCATTCTTCTTCTCAGTCGGTCGTGAACGCGGGGATGAGGTGACATTGAGCTATCCAAGCTATTTGTCTATGGAACGAGCTTCCCTCGCAAATTCATCGTGCTGAATCTATACATATTATAAAACAGAAACGAAACCAATTCTGTACCTGAAATAGATTCAAAAAAGGGTTTTTGCTTCTAATTGTGTTCAAGATACAGATATCAAAACAGAAGCTAAATTTTTTTTTGTCTGTTTGGTTGTTTGTCCTTCTTTCACGTTAAAACTACCGCACAGATTTCTACAAAATTTTATACCGTGGTAGCTCATTACTCGGGTCAACATCTAGGCTACTTTTTATCCCGGAAAATCAAGGAGTTCCCGAGGGACTTTAAAAACTAAATCCACGCGGACAAAGTCGCGGACATCAGCTAGTCCCTTAATAAATTTAAATCTGACAGATACCTATCTCTTTGCTATCATAACGACATAGTTTACGATTTAAATCAGTAATGTATATATATGTACGTGTATTATATTTATTTTGTATATATTAGTGTATTAATATGTTATTATATTATATGGTTTAGTTTATTTACCTATCAGTATTTAGGTATATTATAATACACCACCTCCCACTGTCTATTTTTTCATTTTCTCCCTAGCGTTAAGTTAGTCTGGAAGAGATCGCTATTTAGCGATGAGACCGCCTTTTTGTACCTACATTTTAAGTTTTCTTTTTAGGGTTCCGTACCCAAAGGGTACCAACGGGACCCTATTACTAAGTCTACGCTGTCCGTCCGTCCGTCCGTCCGTCCGTCTGTCAGCGGGCTGTATCTCGTAAACCGTAATAGATAGACAGATGAAATTTTCACATATTATGTATTTCTATTTCCGCTATAACAGCAAATAATAAAAATTAAATTAAATTAAAAAAATTTAATTAAAATATTTCCATGGGTACATGGAAATATTTTTATTTAATTTTTTTTAACGGAACCCTAAAAGAGCGAGGCCCGACTCGCACTTGGCCGATTTTTTGTAACCTGTTTTTCATTTGTGTTTTGTGGTGCAATAAAGTATATACATACATTCATGTCCTCCCAGCCGAATCCTGTGGGAGCGCAATTATTTTGTGTCATTAGTCGCTAGTTGACGTCAGTCTCCCGCGCGATGCTGCTCAGAAAATTCAAAATTATTTGTTTCACGTAGGCCAATCTGTGGCTCTTATGACACGTCATGACTCATGATTCTACCACCGATTCGGAAAGCGGTTTCTGCTGAGAAGAGCTGGCAACAAACTCAGCAGTTGCTCTTTTCAAAATAATCATTTTACAATATTATTATGCAGCTATTACATTGTAATAATTAACAAAATTATTAACAAAATTAGAACATTATGGAATAAGAGGAGTAGCATTGCAATGGTTCGAAAGCTACTTGAAAGATAGAGAACAATGTGTAGAAATTCAAAGAGTTATTAATTCAGCAATTACACCCTTTAGATCTGACGGCAAAGTCAATTCAAGTGGGGTACCACAAGGAAGCGTTCTGGGTCCTTTACTATTCATTATATATATAAATGATCTCCCGGACTGTGTAAATCAACCCTGCACCCTGTTTGCTGATGATATATCTGTAATAATAGAACAAGAGGAAAGTAAACCGGATATAAATGAAGCTACAAAGAGTATAATTGATTGGCTAACGACTAACAAACTAAACGTTAATATAAATAAAACCAAGTACATTCAATTCACTAAAAAACCTAATATTATCCCAAAAGACCTCAATGTACACTACAATGGGCAAAAAATTGAACCGGACGATGTAACGACATTTTTAGGAATAGAAGTAGATCGTAACTGTTACTGGAAATCCCATATAGCAAAGGTATCTAATAAACTTAATAAATTTGTCTTTGCACTAAGAAGAATACAAAAGACTATAAACGAAAAAACCGCGCTAATGGCTTACCATGGATACATATCGAGTAATCTTCGTTACGGACTAATTATATGGGGGAACTCCTGCGACATAAATAAAGCTTTTATAGCCCAAAAAAAATGTGTTCGGGCGGTCTGTGGAGCAGGACCTCTAGAGTCATGCAAACCTCTTTTCAAAAGACTGAAAGTTTTACCACTCCCATGTTTGTACATTTATGAAATTATTATTTTTATTAAACGAAACAATGCGCTTTTTACAAAAGCCCCTGAAAGAGACCAACTCATGAGGGATAGTAGAGACATTAATAGGATACTCATACCCCATAAAGTTAGTTCTGCACTCTTTAGTAAAAACTGTTATGCAATGAGTGCAAAATTGTATAATAAGTTGCCAAAAGGGCTTAAAGATAATTCTTTGTCTTTAAATAAATTAAAAACTATACTTTTCGAGTGGTTACTAGGGAAATGCTTCTACAGTGTGGCTGAATATTTAAACCACAAGGCTATGGAGATCTAATGTTGTGGTGTTGTTGAGCGCAATGTCAAGTTCACATTCAAAAGGGTGTCGGTACCCATTTTGGTCTTGATTTTTTCCGTCTAGCCCCCTTTCGCGGCGCGCGGTGGGGAACTTCGTTCCAATTAAGGAATTTTTAATGAGGAAAAAATATTATTCGGTCGGTATTGGACAGACATGAAGCTATAGGTTGCATAGATTTAAATTCGATAGAATAAGTAAATTAGATTTAAGTTGACATTTTTAATCAAATAAATTTAATATTTGACATTCTAATAAAATGAATTGAATCGATAGTACCTCCTTGAAATTCTACGGAGCACTTACTTTTTTGAAATGTTGTTATTGTAGGGCTCTTGACTTGTACCACCTATATAATATGTAAACTTAGAATAAGAATTATTATTGAATATTATTTTTGCATGCCTATCCGGCAGATTGTAAGGACTTTTATTATAATGTAACACCATTGTACTACTCAATCTGTGCAAATAAATAATTTGAATTTGAATTTAAATTTGAATAAATTTTTTATACTATCTTGTGGGCAGCTGGATGCCAAGCCAATTTAACCCATGCAACTTTGTTAGAATAGAATATATAATATGTCCACAATGAGGGGAAGTTCCAAAAATGGGTACTACAATTCAATACATGTTAAGACGAGCAGACAGAAAGTAGCCCCATTCCATCATGTCGCCTGCGCAAAGTGCAAAAATCCTTTGTGGGGTTGAGCGTACGCTTATATAATATGATTCCGAAAGAATTGCTAGATTTGCCACTGCACAAATTTAAACAATGCGTAAAAACTCACTTACTGAGTCGCGGTTATTACAAAGTTAATGACTTTCTTAATGACAAAGTTGCATGGGATCTTAAAATTCGTGTTTGAATATTAGTATTCAATTCGATGCTTTAATACGGGTAGACTAAGTATGTCACGCTCTCTTTAAACATTTCTGTGGTGGTGTCGTGTGGTGCGGGTTGTTACGTTCCCTCAAATATGGTCGAGCGAAGCAATGGCTGGATCATGCGTCATGCTCGGGAACGGGTGCCGCCGGCGGGAATGGGGCTACTTTCTGTCTGCCCGTCTTTGACATGAATTGAATTGTAGTACGTTTTTTGGAAATGTCATATTCTATTCTAACAAAGTTGCATGGGTTAAATTGGCTTGGCATCCAGCTGCCCACAAGATAGTATAAAAACTTATTACAATGTAATAGCTACTTCTTAATATTGTAAAATGATCATTTTGAAAAGAGCAACTGCTGAGTTTCTTGCCGGCTCTTCTCAGCAGAATCCGCTTTCCGAACCGGTGGTAGAATCTTGACGTGTCATAAGAGCCACAGGTTGGCCTACATGAAATAAATAATTTTGATTTGATTTGATTCCCGCCGGCGGCATCCGTGATGGTTGTGTTGTCCCTGCAGTCTGCTCCACCAGCCGCACAATAGACATGATGTGACAAGACAAGATGACATGAGATGACAAGTAACAATTAATCTATAAATGAAATCTAATAAAATAAGGACTCATGGCCAAGTGTAAAGTATAAGTTTTATTTAAAAAAAATTGCTTTTAGTAGCTGGCAACATCATCAGACTCTGGCTCTGGATATCATCTAGGACTAGGACATACTTGTCAAGACGAATCAAACGAGGCCCAAATTTGATGCGCCATATTCCGGCACCATTATCAGATCAGCTTCATTATATTGCATTGTCATCCGATTTAATAATATAAATTGATATTTTAAATATTATACGTGCAGAATTTCAGCTCAACCGGAAACCGGGAAGTGGTTCTGATTCATCTTGCAAGATTTGAGCTAAACATGCATATTACACACATAGGTACATTACAAGTTGAATAAAAGCTTGTAAAAATGCTGATATTTATGTTGATAAAATAAAACTATAAAATATTTATAGCAATCCGCCATATTGGATTGAACACCAATCAGAGGGATATGTCACGTCTATCTTCAAATTTTGACTAACTACTATGACAAAACATAGAGGTGACGTCACGAACGACACCGCGGAGCGTTTTGTGACTCGTCTGGTGTCGTCGATCCACTGCGGGGTCGCCACTCCAGCACCTCGGGACCCCAATAACATTAACATTTTGCTAAGTGTTAAATAGAGTTAATACTCTGTGTCCCCAGTGCTCTGCGTCTCTCAACACGCACATGAACGTGCACGCCGGGGTGAAGCCGCACAAGTGTGATATCTGCGACAAGAGCTACTTCAAAAAATTCAACTTAAAAAACCACATCGAGTCGAATCACAGCGACAACCCGAAACGCTACCCGTGCAGCGTGTGCCACAGGGAGTTCTCTTTCTGGTCGAACCGAAAGCGACACATGCAGGTGAGTGGTCATGGAGCTTCATGAACAGAGTGGGCTTCAAGTTCAAGTTGAGGAGTCACAGTGGCAATACGCCGCGTGTGCCGCGGGGGAGTTCACGCGCTACGCCAACCGACCGCGGCGCGTGTGGCGGGGTCATTGACCCGCGTGGGGGCGCGAACTCGTTACTATAGCCATGTTTCCTGCAGCGAGACAAAGTCGGAGACATATCGCGAGCAGTCGCAACTCGCAGCAGATTTAGAAAGTAATTACTTTAAGGTTGACACGAATATAATAACTTTCTAAATGTGTAATTATCTCAAAACAATATTGAAATCTAATTTTGAAATAATACTACTTAAAGCGTTAGTGTTATAGGCCCAGATTCTCAGTAAATAAGGTAATCTAAGCGACTTGCACGATTTTACAATTATACTATGTACATACTAGCTGATCCAGCGAACTTCGTACCGCCAACAATAATATTTAGGGGTATGAAAAATAGATGTTGGCCGATTCTCAGACCTACCCGATATGCACACAAAATTTCATAAAAATCGGTCCAGCTGTTTCGGAGGAGTTTGGTAGCAAACACCGTGACATGAGAATTTTATACATTAGATATTGTGTTATTTCGAATGAAAGAAGTAACTGAGAGAGTAATTTCACTTCTGGATATATCTCACACAGACTGGATGTAGGTTCCACATATTATGGGAATTAACTCTTCTCCGAGAGGAGACCTGCGCTCAGTAGTGAGCCGTTGATGGGTTGATGATGATGACTGTGGTGATTTTACGATCTACACTTATTTCCAGACGCATAACCCTACAAAAAGGCCCTGGTACACGTGCGTTATATGCAACAAGTCGTTCACTACCCTGGGCTCCAAGGTTAACCACGTGGCGCATGTACACAACAAAGTGCCGTGGCCCAAGCGGCACCGACCACAGAGACGCGCGCGCACGCGGGAATACAGCGAAGACGACAGTGACTCGCACGACGTCTCTGATGCATAGGACGCCAGTGTGGCGGACACTGATGACGAGTGACGCCAATGTGGCGGACAGTCAAGGTGATGACGCCAGTATGGCGTCATAACGGATCACATTGCGTATAGTCTGTTCACAATAACAATGTGCCAGGAATTGGAGGGTGCTGTTGTGCTTATTTACCTTTTTTTGCTAGGCGGGCAATACAATAGCCAGCTCGATTCCGTAACTTTGGTATCAAATCACTGCATCAATGTCAAAGTCATAGATTTAGGATCTTCCCTTCCTACAAACAATAGCTCCATAAATGCGGCATGCATCGTAATGTCATAGTTTGTGTGAAAACAACATAATATTAGTTGCTATGAGACTATGTGGGTAAGTACGCCAATTCCGGCGTACTATGAATTGCCACCATTTCCTAGTACGCTGACAGTATCTAGTAGCGACTAAGCTACCAATCCTAAATCTATCGTGAAAATCATGCCACATGCGACAAGTCATTTTTAGAGAATCGTCACACTGCTGAGTTTGACACTTGTCAAGTGGCTTGTGTAGGTTGCCATGTAAAAATCGTAGCGTTATTTCTCTGTTTGGCCACGCACTTTCTTATTGTGAAAAAACTTGTATATTAATTGATTATGCGATTTGTGGTATGGTTCTTACAATTTACGTCACATTCTTGTGGCTATGAAATTAAATGATTTGAAACGGAATGAAATTGTTATTTTGTGTACATCATCATCATCATCAACAACCCATCAACGGCTCACTGCTGACCGCAGGTCTCCTTTCAGAGAAGGGTTATAAGCCATAGTCCACCACGCTGGCCCAATGCGAATTGGCGGACTTCACACATCTTCGAGAACATTATGAAGAACTCTCAGATGTGCAGGTTTCCTCACGATGTTTTCCTTCACCGTTGAAACAAGTGATATTTAATTGCTTAAACACACTTGACTCCGAAAAATCAGAGGTCGATCGAGAGGTCCGGGATCGAACCTGCGACCCCCCAAATAGGAGACCACAGTCCTAACCACTAGGCTATCACTGCTTACATGCACATTGCATAAGTGTGCGTGGCTATCGGAGCCTAGGTGGGAGCGAGCAGGCGCGAGCATTGCGCTCGCTCACACTTCTGTGCAGATACGACACACACTACCATGAGCCGCCAGCGCGTGAATTGCAACAACTATACTCTACGCCGTAACATGAAAAGCTTAAGGACAATAAGTTTCACATCTCTGCTAACATTATCAACTATCTTTAGTTCGCGACTTCGTTACTACTAGTTGTAGGTCCTTAATTATTATGTAGGTACATATTCGACCGAGCGAAGCGAAGGTCTTTGAGTTAACTAGGGCGATTTGCACTTGTCCGTCCGTCCGTCCGTCCGTCCGTCCGTCTGTCAGAGCCTTATAACTTTTGAATTACTGAACGTAATTACTTCAAATTTAGATATAATATGTAAACCGATGGCCTCCAGCCGAAAATGGCTTAAAAAGTTATAAAAATCTTTATTTCAGGGGGGCTCTCATAGAAGCGAATGCGAAGTAAAAAAAAAAATATCGCGTTACATAAAATTGTTACGTATCATTTTAAAGATAATTTTGAACTGAGTACAAAAATAATTTTTTTTTAATTTTTCCCTTAAAATTGACGAAATGGGGGGCTTTCAAAGTGGCGATTTTATACGCTCGCTTGAAGACGCTCTCTAGAAAAATCCGCTATGGATTTTCAAACTGATTTTATGTTTTTAGGTCACTTATATCCTGTACTTGAACAACAAATACTAAAATTATATGAATATTATAAAGAAACGAGATTATTTAATTTTTAATGGGCGTCAGTAATTCATATAGCATCAACATAGCTTCACAATAATGCTAATAGATGGCGCAGTCAGTAACTATTCCCATGGAACTACGAGTTAAATTCAATGTTTGATAAATAATTCAATGTTTTCACTAACGTTCCCTAACCTTTACGGGCTACCTATAAGTTAGGTGATTGATGTTTTCTGTCAACTTATTTATCACGATCCTGTACGGGACACCTAAAAGGATATTGGGACGGATGTTAGGACTTAGGATTGTATTTAGGAGCTACCTACGTTAAGAGACTCCTACTTAGGGGATGATTTAGGTATGTTTGGTGAAAACGGGCATAATAATAATGTCAGTTTTGGTTATCATGTATCGATTGAATGAATAATCATGGGATACCGTTACCGCGAGGTCTCAGTTCGGGGCGAACCACTAGTGTATTTTAATTTTAAAGTGAAATAAATAATTACTGTGAAAACCTAGTTTTATTTTGGCCATGATGTAAAACGTAGTGGTCATATTCACTTTGATGATCTAATGAATGTATTCATAATCTGTAGAAAAAGGATGTTTCTAGCATGGAAGTAGGAATTACGACTACGTCTGTTTCTAGGAGAGTCGTTCCGCCAATGCTTCTCTACCAGGCACGCAGGAACTATGGGAATACTGGCAGGTCCCAGTATAGCTGTTGGGAAAGTCAGTCAAACTGGATTGAATCACTTTGTTTTGTCTGTCACTTACCATCGAAGTGTTAAGGTTGGTTAAGTGTTAAGGTACGAGTCTGCCCCCGAAATTCAAATTTAATTTGGTTTTTCGCAATTTGTAAACTAATACGACAAAGTAGGCTTATGGCATTCTAATTGCGCCAGTGGCAGTATCATCTTCACAGGTTTATATAAAAATCTTTACTTGAAAGTGTCCAGTTTAAGAAATTAGTCAGAATATCTAATAATAATTTTGTGAGTAACTCACGTCGAACTCGTTTCCTGTGAGGATCGATTCGCATTTGTGCCGATGGTTTGGGACACACTTGTAAGGATTAAAGGATCGCGATTGGACCGATGTCGTTCAAAATCGATAGATATTTATTCTTCATTGGGGTCAAGAAAGAAGAAATGGTTACCAAAATTTGAAAAAGTCACCGCCATATTAGAATTCTTTGTTAATATTGGACCGATTTCGTTCAAAATCGATATTTAGGCTTCCCTGGGGTCAATAAAGAGGAAATTGTTAGCAAAATTACTAATAAAAAATATTATAGTTACCGCTATATTCTTTATTATAGGACCGATGTAGTTCAAAATCGATATTGAGGCTTCCATAGATAATAATACACTATAATTTCTGGGTGACCGAGGTTTGCTCGGTTTTTTTTTTGTGTTTTTTTGGAAATTATATATCTATTAAAAAAAAATAATAATAAAATTCATAGGGGAAAATATAATCGTCTGGACTCGAACCGGGATCTTATAGCGCCAGATATTGTTCCAACCCCGCGCGCCTCTCAGCGGCTCAGGAATCGGCCGCGTAGGTATGAAGTTTAACCCCGCTGGGCTGAGGGGCGGGCGGGCGAACGCAGGGCAGGCAAGCCGACTCCTGCGAGAGTCGCTACCAAGTTCCCAAAGGTTGCGCGCGCGTCCTGCGGCCGCGCCGATCGGTATAAATAGTCTGTATGTGTTACACGTAATTACACGAAATTTAACTTCTAACACGGACTTTAATTTCCCACCACTATAATTGGCGCTCCAACGTTCGGGCCGTGTCTTAGTTTTTTCGAACATTGTTTTAGTGTAAAAAAACAGTGACTGTTTATCCGGATTGGTGTTATAATCAGTTACCAAACAGTATATGACGTTCTAGTGCTTATGTTATTCCTAGAACAGGACTGTAGGTTTCTAGAAATCCGAGGACAAAGTGGCGTGTATACCTATAATTGTGGAACGGTCTCAGAACTTACGTACCTACGTACCTAGTGCTTTACGGTTACGACTTGATTTTAGTACTCACATTTAGTCATCCTAGTGCTTAGCTTAGGTTATCTAGGATAGTTGTGGTGTTGCAAGCCGTGAACCAGTGAACATTAGTGTACAGCAACGTTTCGTGCGAATCTAGGTTTTAGTTTAGGGTACCTAGAATACGCGTCGGACGTTAGAACGTAAATCTGTGAACATTAGCGTACAGGAACGTACAGCAACGCTTCGTGCGTATTTAGGTCTTAAGTTAGGTCACCTAAAGTGCGCGTCGGACGTTGTGGAACGTTAACCTGTAAATAAATTGCACAACAACGCTTCGTGCGTATTTAGGTCTTAAGTTAGGTTACCTAAAGTGCGCGTCGGACGTTGTGGAACGTTAACCTGTACATAAATTGCACAACAACGCTTCGTGCGTATTTAGGTCTTAAGTTAGGTTACCTAAAGTGCGCGTCGGACGTTGTGGAACGTTAACCTGTAAATAAAAGTGCACAGCAACGCTTCGGGCGAATTTAGGTTTTAGTTAGGCTACCTAGGATACGCGCCGAACGTTAGAACATTAATCTGTGACATTTTTGTACAGTGATTTAGTTTTAAAACACAGTGACGCTTCGTGCGAGACGATTTGGTTTTAAGTGCTCACATTCAGTCATCCTAGTGCTCAGTTTAGGTTACCTAGGATAGTTGTGATGTTGCAAATCGTAAAAAACTGTGAACATTAACGTACAGTGACGTTACTTACGAGTCTAGGTCTTAGTGTAGGTGATCTAGAACTCGCTTCGGACGTTGGAAGTAATCTGAAGATTATATTATGGTGCTAACACGGTCGCGCGCGAGTAGTGCTTCGCGTGGGATGGAAGGGCAACAGCTATTCGTGGACGTGCGTACGTCGACGCCGCCGCTGGCTGGACCGCCGTCCGCTGGCGCCTCCGCCCCATCGCCGCAGCCACCTGACGGGCGTGAGCAGCCTGACTTCACGCAGATGCCACAGCTCGGGCAGGCTCCGCCCGGCGCCGCAGTACCACAACAACCAACGACGGCAGCTACCACTGTTGTGATGACGGACCAACAGTTGGTATTCCTATTGCAATCGTTACGGTCGCCGCCGCCTACGCAAGGCGCGCCGCCACCGCATTTAACTACTGTAAGTACGAACCTATCTAAATGTACATCAAGATACAATGGTGGGACTGATGTCCTGGCATTTATAGACTCGGTGCAGATCTATAAGGATTGTGTGGGCGTTAGTGACGATATTGCCTTAAGAGGCCTGCCAATGTTGCTGACCGACTTTGCGGCTACTTGATGGCAGGGGGTTAAACATTCGGTAGCGAGTTGGCAGGAGGCAATGAATTTACTTCGGCAAACGTTTGGGCCGCGCCTCCCACCGCACCGAATTTACAGAGAAATGTTCAGTCGGGAGCAGGGTGAAGAGCGCACCGACGTCTTTGTGTGCAGGGTCAGAGCCCTTATCGCCCAGCTACCACCAAACACCCTAAGCGAGGATCCAGTGCAACTGGATATGGTATATGGGCTACTTCATAGGAGAATCCGTGAGAAGGTAGTAAGGAGTGCTTTCACTTCATTCGCCGAACTGCTGCAACAGGCACGGGTGGTAGAGGATGTCCTGGAGGAAGGGAGCACCGTTGCTCCTACCGGAAAATATAAATCTACACTTGCCTACGCACCGCCTGCCGCGCCTGCTTCGACGTCATCTTCAGCTCCTGCAGTGAAACCAGAGAAAGGTCCACAAAGCAAGCCCAGACCAAGGTGCTCATTTTGTAAAATGTTCGGTCACGTCCGTGATGACTGCCGGAAGCTAAAGAATAAGCCCACTACGAGTACAGTAAAGGATGAACCTGTCGCAGCACAGTCGGAGCTGCGCCCGTCCATAACTTGCTTTGGATGCGGTGCGCCCGGTGTGATACGGTCGAATTGCAAAGTGTGCAAGGAAAAGAACACTACGCTACCGGCAACGACAGCGTTCCAATCAGTGTCCGTGAGTGAAGCCGTGCTAGACCCGCGTGTGCGTCCAATTTTCAAAATTGAAGTGTTCGGTGCTATCGGTACGGCATTGCTCGATACGGGTGCCAAACAATCAGTGGCTAGTGATAGCTTAACCAAGCATTTAAGGTCCAATGGCCAAGTGTTCAATAGTATAGAAACTGAATTGCGTTTCGCGGACGGAAGTCAACGAATACAGACTGTAGAGACGGCCCTAGTAAATGTTAAGGTTCAGGGATGGGAAATTGCGACCTTGTTCATGGTCCTGCCCGGCGCTGTGGACTCCCTATTAGGGATGAACTTTATTAGGGACTCTGGCATGATGCTTGACTTCGTTGCGAATCGGTTCTCGTTACGTTCCTCGGGTTGGGACGAGTTACAATTTGAGCGCACTGACCACGTTGCGGTCAGTGCCGCAGTTGGCCTCCGCGAGGGCGAGGGCGTCCTCTTGTCCCCAGCTGATAAAGGAAAATTGGCTGCACTCCTGGAAAAGAATGAAGACATCTTTAGTGCAGGGGGAGGGCCGACTCCCTTTGCCATGCACAGGATTGATACGGGGAACGCCGCGCCCATCTCTACGCCGCCTTACCGGGTAAATCCCGCTAAGAAGGACATAATACGAAAGGAAATCGACAAAATGCTAGAACTTGATATTATTGAAGAGGCTGAGTCCGAATGGACCTCACCGGTGGTATTAGTTCCAAAGAAGAACGGTGAGACCAGATTCTGCGTCGACTATCGGAAATTGAACGCCGTGACGCGCACGGACAAGTACCCGCTGCCATTAATCGATGACATCCTAGCTTCTGCTAAAAGTAACTGCGTCATGTCCACGATCGATTTGAGATCCGGCTACTGGCAAGTTGAAGTGGCCCCGGAGGACAGACATAAAACTGCATTCGTTTCTCCGTTTGGAACGTTTCAATTTCGGCGCATGCCTTTTGGCTTAAAAAACTCTCCGTCGACGTTCCAACGATTGATGGATCGGTTCCGTGCTGGCCTTAAGGATATTGCGGTCGTGGCATATTTGGACGATATTTTAGTAATCTCCGACAATTTGGAGTCACACCTGAAGGATTTGCAGCAGGTATTTGATCGCCTGCGTCAATTCAACCTCAGGGCGAATCGTGAAAAATGCGTATTTGCTAGGGAGAGAGCCTATCTTGGACACGTAATCACCGTTCAAGGCATCGAACCTGATCGGTCGAAAATCCAAGCCATCGTAGACAGGCTTCCTCCTAATAACTTGAAAGAACTAAAGAGCTTTCTGCAAACCTGCTGTTGGTTTCGGAAGTTTATTCCGCACTTCTCAGAAGTGGCGCGCCCGTTGACTGATCTCACTAAAAAGAATAAACCCTGGCACTGGGGTGACCAGGAAACTTACGCATTCAACGAGCTTAAGAGTAGACTCACGACGAGTCCAATCCTGCGACAACCAGACTTCGAGCAAGGCTTCATATTGCGCACTGATGCCAGTGACTATGCCTTGGGTGCAGTGCTACTGCAAGGCCCTGATCCGAAGTCTGAGAAGCCTATTGAGTACGCCAGCAGGCTATTAACGGCCGCAGAGCAGAATTATTCCACAACCGAGAAAGAGGCGTTGGCGGTGGTATGGGCCTTGGAGAAATTTCGAGGGTACCTGGAGGGCGCCCAAATCCATGTTGCCTCCGACCACCAACCTCTGAAGTGGCTGCTGTCTCTAAAGACGCCAAGCGGACGCCTAGCTCGGTGGGCCCTTAAGATTCAATCTTTTAATCTAAGCATTGAGTACCCTCCGGAAAAGATTAATGTGGTAGCGGACACCCTTAGTCGTCCAGTCTGTAACTCTTCCCAGAGCGAAGTGGTGGAACCTACCTGTGATATATGTCCAGTTTCCGTCGATCTACCTCACCGTAGCTCTGAGGAGTTGCGAGCTGCTCAGCTCGAGGATCCTGAAATAGGGAAAATCCTTTCGGACTTCGAAGACGGTGATGCTGCCACTCGTTGGACAGATCGCGGATATTACGTATCCAACGGAGTCCTGTTTCGGTTTGATCCGAACGGTGAATCCGAGGAGCCCCAGTTGGTGGTACCAGAATCTATGCGTGCTGAAGTCATGAAGGAGCTTCATGATGCGCCAACGGCTGGTCATTTGGGCTTGGAGCGTACACTAAAAAGGATCAAGGAAAGGTTCTACTTCCCAAACATGCGTCAGTACGTGTCCAAATATCTAAAGGCATGTGATTTGTGTCAAAAGTTCAAGCCGACGAACCTCAAACCAGCTGGTCTTCTGCAGACGCCTGTGCCATCCCAACGATTTGAAGTCTTAGCTATGGACTTATTTGGCCCACTACCTGAGGGTAGCAAAGGGGAAAAATATATCTTCCTTGTGGAAGACACCGCGAGCCGATGGGTTGAGTTGATTCCCTTGACCGACGCTACCGCTGAGAGTTGTGCGAAAGCTCTCATTGAGGAAGTTTTCCTGCGCTACGGTTTTCCTCGTCGGATAATCTCAGATAATGAGGTACAGTTCGTGTCAGCGGTGATGCAAAAAGCCCTGCACGTCCTTGGGGTTAACCAAAACCTAACTCCTGTGTACCATCCCGAAGCCAACCCCGCGGAACGAAAAAATCGAGAAATGAAACAGATGTTGGCTATACTGATCGATCCGGAGCATCGTCGGTGGCCAGAAGTATTACCTTCGGTGCGATTTGCGTTAAATACAGCGCCTAACCAAGGCACTGGACACTCCGCCGCCTACTTAACCTTCGCGCGTGGGTTCCGGTCCCCGCTGGACGTAACCTACGATCTGAGAACAGTCGTAGAGCAAGAAAATTACGTACCGCAAATCACCCCGTACTTAAGAAACTTTGTCGAACACCTACAAGAGGTAAAGTGGCGAGTCGAACGACAGCAAGATCTTCGTAAGGATGCCACGGATAAACACCGCCGTTCAGGGCCGGTCTATCAGGAGGGTGACCTCGTCCTTTTGGAGAGCCATCGCCTAAGTCAGACTGCGAAAGGCTTCACCTCCAAGTTTGCTCCTCGACGGGAAGGGCCATATCGGGTTAGCAAGGTTATTTCCCCTACCACGTACGAAGTAGTGGACAAGGATGATTCGCCTCGGGGAAAGTATCATGCCAGTCTTTTGTCTCCGTATGTAGGAGAGCGTAAGGTCATTGCTCATAGTCGTAAGAAAGGTAGACCGCGAAAAGTTTCGGTTCCCAAGTCAGCTCCAGCGCCTTCTGCTGACTTGGAGGGGGAGGATATAGCGCCAGATATTGTTCCAACCCCGCGCGCCTCTCAGCGGCTCAGGAATCGGCCGCGTAGGTATGAAGTTTAACCCCGCTGGGCTGAGGGGCGGGCGGGCGAACGCAGGGCAGGCAAGCCGACTCCTGCGAGAGTCGCTACCAAGTTCCCAAAGGTTGCGCGCGCGTCCTGCGGCCGCGCCGATCGGTATAAATAGTCTGTATGTGTTACACGTAATTACACGAAATTTAACTTCTAACACGGACTTTAATTTCCCACCACTATAATCTTTTAGTTTCACCGCTTAGGGACCGCCCGACTTCCGAGCTATCGGAAATTTATAAAAGACGGCGAAATTTACCTTCGTATTCTTATGATATTGTAAGGGGTTTTTCACTGCCTGAAAACACGGATAAAACGAATTTTTCTAAAAATGAAACCTAGCTAGATCGATTTATCGCCCCCGAAACCCCCTGCATACCAAATTTCATCAAAATTTTCCGAGATTCAGATTATATATATTTATAAACTTAAATTAATAGTTAATAATACTTAATTCCATCAGTTCTTCGAACTATGTGCCCCGCCCATTTCCACTTCAGTTTCGCGACACGCTGAGCTATGTCGGTGACTTTGATTCTCCTACGAATCTCCTCATTTCTGATTTGATCTCCCAGAGATATACCGAGCATTGCTCTCTCCATCGCTCGCTGGGTGACCCTGAGCCTTCTTATGAGGCCCATAGTTAGCGACCATGTCTCGGATCCGTAAGTCATCACTGGCAAGGGCAACACGCACTGTTCGAAGACTTGAGTCTTCAGGCACTGAGGGATTTTGGACAAGATAGACATCTCGGAGCTTCCCGAACGCTGCCCATCCCATTCGAAGAACTGATGATCGTTGGGGTCCCAAGGTGTTGGAGTGGCGACCCCGCACCGGGAAACGCAGTGTTGGCAGACCCCCCACCAGGTGGACTGTACGGTCTATGTTGAAACCGTACATTTCGCCCAGTCATCATTCACGCATTTGTTATAAATACGCTTATTTACACTTCATTCATCAGTGCAAAATTCCATCGTATCGCGCTCACATTACTGCCATTAGGTTATTAGCCTAAGTAGGGGGCAATAAACTTGTACCCCTAACAAGCAGTTTCATTACTGTGCGGTCCTGAACCGTACATGGACCGACGACATCAAACGAGTCGCAGGGAGCCGCTGGATTCAAGCGGCGCAAGACCGAAGCCTGTGGAAGTACATGCAGGAGACCTTTGTCCAGCAGTGGACGTCTATAGGTTGATAAAGAAGAAGAAGAAGAAGAAGAATACTTACCTGATTCATAATAATACTTAATTGGGATCAACCGCCGAATCCAACTCGGCTGGGCAGCGTTCGGGAAGCTCCGACACGTCTTCTCGTCCAAAATTTCTCAGTGTCTGAAGACTAAAGTCTTCGAACAGTGCGTGTTGCCAGTGATGACTTACGGATCCGAGACATGGTCGCTGTCTGATTATTATTATATAATTTTAAATGGAAATAGAAAACGCTCTACTTTTATCCGTTGTCCCTCTCCAACCTCTAATCATACCTTATTCCTATCTCTTTCCCATATTTGTTTTCCCTATACATGCAATATTTCCAACCCGCTCGCATAACGTCAGTAACTTCAGTGCGTGTAAATATCGCTCCCGCTTTCGACGTGACGTGTCGTATAAAAACATAATCAAAACCGCCCGCACCGCATAATTTGAGTGTGAATTTTATATAGTGTTTTGTACATACGTTTTGGAGTACAACCCAAATCTGGACAATATAATAAAAACCGCAAGCTTGCTTAAAAACAAACTCTCAAGTGAAAGTGCGCCGTGAAATTGTGAAATCACCCTGCAGCAACTTATCACGTGACGATTGGCGAAACCCTGGAGGAAAAAAGGTACCCATTAAACCCTAACCCATACCTATTACAGTCCATGGCATATTTTAACCGCTAAACCCTTAATTTTCATATTATTCCCGCACCAGTCGCTAACTGTGGGCCTCATAAGGAGGCTCAGGACCGCTCAGCGGGCGATGGAGAGAGAGAGCTATGTTCGGAGTGTTCCTGCGGGATCGAATCAGAAATCCGTCGGAGAACCAAAGTCACCGACATAGCTCAGCGAGTCGCGAAACTGAAGTGGAGCACATAGTTCGAAGAGCTGATGGTTGTTGGGGTCGCAAGGTGCTGGAGTGGCGACCCCGCATCGGGAAGTGCAGTGTTGGCAGACCCCCCACCAGGTGGACT
This sequence comes from Oeneis ivallda, assembly GCA_029955525.1. Lineage (NCBI taxonomy): Eukaryota > Metazoa > Arthropoda > Insecta > Lepidoptera > Nymphalidae > Oeneis > Oeneis ivallda. Next base: position 14,805,567 of record JARPMR010000026.1, on the reverse strand, counting down.
GACGACATCAAACGAGTCGCAGGGAGCCGCTGGATTCAGGCGGCGCAAGACCGAGGCCAGTGGAAGTCCATGCAAAAGACCTTTGTCCATCAGTGGACGTCTATCGGTTGATAAAGAAGAAGACTTAATTTATGTAGATAGTGTCTGCGCGCGCTATACTGGCGTCATCACCATGAGTGTTATCTTATCGCTTAACTAAAAGAAAGAAAGAAAGAAAGAAAAGACTATTCAAAAGAACTTTTAAAAAAAATTATTTGAATAAAAAAGTCGTGTGGTGTCGTGGGACACCAGATAGTAACGAAGTTCCTTATGAAAATATTAATTTCAAGTTCTATACGAGGTATAAAGAAAATAATTATTCGGGTATACATTTTTATCATGATTTTTTAATCGATAAAAATCAAAAAACTACTTTACAAAATTATTTTAACACCTTTTTATTTTTTTTACAATGATTTATAAAAATATATAATAACAAATGTAATTTGTTTTTAATTTTTTTACCAAATATTATAAATTATACAATTATAAATAAAAATAAATTAATAATAAAAATAAAATAAATAATAATTATCTGAAATCAGGATTCGAACCTCTGACCCGATAGTATCACTCCTTTTTACCGCTGCGCCATCGATGCATTGATAGAATGTGTAAAATAAACGAAGACAATAATAAAACAAGGACTGTGACGAAAAAGTCTTACGCTTTTATTTAACGTTACGGACGATTTTTGCCGGCTTGGGGACATAAGGAAGGTTCCCATAAGGAACTTCCTTCCAAAAACATTTCTATTCTATTCTATTCACCATCAGTGTCCGCCACTCTAGCATCTTATCTTCTATCATCGTACAGTTTTTGCAATTCACGAAGGCGAGTGAGCTTTACTCGTGGTTACTTCGTGTACATGCACATTGCATAAGTGTGCGTGCCTGTCAAAGCCTAGGTGGGAGCGGGCAGGCGCGAGCATTGCGCTCGCTCACACTTATACAGATACGACACACACACAACCATAAGTGTGCGTGCCTGTCAAAGCCTAGGTGGGAGCGGGCAGGCGCGAGCATTGCGCTCGCTCACACTTATACAGATACGACACACACACAACCATAAGTGTGCGTGCCTGTCAAAGCCTAGGTGGGAGCGGGCAGGCGCGAGCATTGCGCTCGCTCACACTTATACAGATACGACACACACGCAACCATAAGTGTGCGTGCCTGTCAAAGCCTAGGTGGGAGCGGGCAGGCGCGAGCATTGCACTCGCTCACACTTATACAGATACGACACACACACAACCATAAGTGTGCGTGCCTGTCAAAGCCTAGGTGGGAGCGGGCAGGTGCGAGCATTGCGCTCGCTCACACTTATACAGATACGACACACACACAACCATAAGTGTGCGTGCCTGTCAAAGCCTAGGTGGGAGCGGGCAGGCGCGAGCATTGCGCTCGCTCACACTTATACAGATACGACACACATACAACCATAAGTGTGCGTGCCTGTCAAAGCCTAGGTGGGAGCGGGCAGGCGCGAGCATTGCGCTCGCTCACACTTATACAGATACGACACACACACAACCATAAGTGTGCGTGCCTGTCAAAGCCTAGGTGGGAGCGGGCAGGCGCGAGCATTGCGCTCGCTCACACTTATACAGATACGACACACATACAACCATAAGTGTGCGTGCCTGTCAAAGCCTAGGTGGGAGCGGGCAGGCGCGAGCATTGCGCTCCCTCACACTTATACAGATACGACACACACACAACCATAAGTGTGCGTGCCTGTCAAAGCCTAGGTGGGAGCGGGCAGGCGCGAGCATTGCGCTCGCTCACACTTATACAGATACGATATACACACAACCATAAGTCAGTCGCCCTCGTGAATTGCAAGAACTATATCATCCTATGCATCGTCGTGGGAGTCACTGCCGTCTTCACTGTATCCCGCGTGCGCGCGCGTCTCTGTGGTCGGTGCCGCTTGGGCCACGGCACTTTGTTGTGTACATGCGTCACGTGGTTAGCCTTAGCGGCTAGGGTAGTCAACGACTTGTTGCATATATCGCACGTGTACCGGAGCCTTTTTGTAGGGTTATGTATCTGGAAACAAGTGTAAATAGAAAATTTGAATCACCACAATCATCATCATCAACCCATCAACGGCACACTACTGAGCGCAGATCTCTCAGTGAAGAGTTACCACAATATTTGGAAGCTACATTCAGTCTGTGAGATATATTTAACATCCACAAATGAAATGACTCTCACAGATATTTCTTTCCTTTGAAATAACACAATAATATATACTACAAGCTGATGCCCGCGACTTCGTCCGCGTGCATTTAGTTTTAAAAATCCCGCGGGAACTCTTTGATTTTCGGGGATGCCTGTCACCCTCCAGGTTCTGAACTATGCCTATCCAAAAAATCACATCATTGCATTGTCCGTCAATCAAGCTTTGTTGCAGCTGGATTGACGGACAAACCAACAAACAAACACACTTTCGCATTTATAATTATGTATTAGTAAGGAAGAACTACTACTAAGATAATAAAGGCGATCTAATTAAATTTTAGAACACAAAAGCTACAATTGTGACTTAAATATGATAGATATATTTCCTCATGGACTTTTTTGTAGAAAATAATGAGTACTTCAATCATGTACTACATTATTTTTATGTATCATCAATAGTTTTCCCAGCACGCGTCAAATAATGCATTTTATAGGCAAAATTTTGCTACTTTGGGTTACATTATTGCAAATTTCTTAAGGATCTCTAATTTTTTTGAAAGTAAATTATAGTGATAATTCAGCTTTCTTTTGGTCAAAAAATGGCTATAATCGGTCCAGTAGTTACAGAGCCTATTCGGTACAAACAAACAAACAAACAAAAAATCGATAAGTGTAACGACCTACAAGTCACTTTGACTACGACCTTATTTACTGAGAATCTGGGCCTATACCACTAACGCTTAAATTATTTCAAAATTAGATTTCAATATTGATTTGAGATGTCATAATAAATAATTACAGATTTAGAAAGTTTATATTCGTGTCAACCTTAAAGTAATTACTTTCTAAATCTGTTGCGACTGCTCGCGATATGTCTCCGACTTTGTCTCGCTGCAGGAAACATGGCTATAGTAACGAGTTCGCGCCCCCACGCGGGTCAATGACCCCGCCCCACGCGCCGCGGTCGGTTGGCGTGGCGCGTGAACTCCCCCGCGGTACACGCGGCGTATTGCCACTGTGACTCCTTGTGACAACTTGTGAAACTTGAAGCCCACTCTGTTAATGAACCTCCATGACCACTCACCAGCATGTGTCGATGTAGGTTCGACCAGAACGAGAACTCCCTGTGGCACACGCTGCACGAGTAGCGCTTCGGGTTGTCGCCGTGAGCCGACTGGATGTGGTTTCTTAAGCTTAATTTGTGGAGGTAGCTCTTGCCGCAGATATCACACTTGTGCGGCTTCGTCCCGGCGTGCACGTTCATGTGCGTGTTGAGAAACGCAGGGCACTGGGGACACAGAGTTAATAGAATAGAATAGAATAGAAATATTTTTTATTCAAATAAACTTTTACAAGTGCTTTTGAATAGTCGATGAATCTACCACTGGTTCGGAATGCCCTTCCTGCCGAGAAGAACCAGCAAGAAACTCGGCGGTTGCTCTTTTCAAAACAAATTTACAATACAGTATATACTTTGCTATATATGCAGTGTTTCCACAATGAGGGAAGTTCCAAAAATGCATACCGACTAACTTCTATCTTAAGATGGGCAGACATAAAGTAGCCCCATTCCCGCTGGTGAAACCCGTTCACGAGCATGACGCATGACCCAGCCATTGCTTCGCTCAACCATATTTGAGGGAACGTAACAACCCGCACGTAATGTTTAACACATAGCAAAATGTTCATGTTATTGGGGTCCCAAGGTGCTGGAGTGGCGACCCCGCAGTGGATCGACATCAGACGAGTCACAAAACGCTCCGCGGTGTCGTTCGTGACGTCACCTCTATGTTTTTTCATAGTAGTTTGTCAAAATTTGACGATAGACGTGACATATCCCTCTGATTGGCGTTCAATCCAATATGGCGGATTGCTGTAAGTAGTTTATAGTTTTATTTTATCAAAATAAATATCAGCATTTTTACAAGCTTTTATTCCTATTATACACTCATACTTTTAATGTATGTTTATGTGAAATCTTGCAAGATGAATTAGAACTATACTAGCGGCACGCTATGATGGCCGGTTTGACGTTTGTCCGCTCACGAAGTTCCGTATTAATTGATAACGACTTTGAAGGAAATAATTGTATTACTTTATTGACGATAGTGATGTGCAGAGATTCATAAATTTTATCGAATGTAGTTTTAGGTTTAGGACTCAAAATTTATTTATTAAATTGATTTCTAAAATGTATACAAGTGTAGAAAAATCAGTTTGCACCATTTAAAGGGTGAATGTACTTGTGAATATGAACAATTTTCACTATGTGGACAAACCTCTGAAATCGCAAAAAAATATCAGCTGTTTCATACAAAAGGTAAAATTTTTATTTTTATATGATATATACCACAACTCGGCATTTGGTTTTCTAAATTGAAAATTTTTAAAAATGGAATCTAATACGATCGTCACATAGGATCGCTGGCTAGCACAACTACTACCTCCGGCAAACTCGCGTCAATGCTCAATGCAAAACAAAGCAGTTTCGAATAATAATAATAGTTTCCCTTACTAATAAGGGAAGATTATGAAAGAGATGTGAAAATAGATAATATTATAGAAAACGAACATATAATTATTAATGTAGGTGATGATAGCAGTGACGACAGTGAAAATAGTAGTATGGACGAATCTGATTAATTATGGCCTTTTGTGGCACCTTTTTTGGTATCTTTTGTATTCATATGTTTCTTGTGTGCATATAAAGTATGTATATTCATTTTCATTCAAATATTCAGTTCGTTCAAATAAATTAAATAAACATATACATTTTTGTTTTATTAAACCTATTTAATCAGGTACAAAAACAAAACTTAATTGTTTTTTGTTCGAGAATAAATTGACATTCCACATCACTATTGTAATGTGTCAAACCGGCCATCATAGCGTGCCGCTAGTGTAAATAGGATGACAATGTAATATTATGAAGCTGATCTGATGATGGTGCCGGAAGACAGCTATGAGAACTTTTGGCTCATCAAATTTGGGCTCGTTTGGTTCATCACATCATGCCTATTAAATAGTTGTTAAATTTTGAAAATTTCCCGCAAACTGAAAGGTACATTGAATAAGCTTTTATTTGGTACTACATTAGTACACCTATTTAGGGTAAAATGGACCCCGCTGGCTTGAAAAACTTTCGGACCGCATTTCTCCGGTGCTATCAAAGATTTGAATGCATAATCCTAAAGGTACATTGAAAGACCTTTCGTTTGGTATATATCTCAAATCTGTCGGCCTCAAAACAAAAAAGGGCCCTGCAGGATTGACGCTGATTTAAGAGGCGATTTCCAGCGTTTTGGTGAAGGTACATTGGATTTGCTCTTTAAATTCACGAGGTATATTGAAAACTCTATAAGTTCCCATCGGTTTCATCAAATTCCATCAATCTATTGAAGCACACGATTAATTGTGTGTGTCATGCTCGTGAACGGGTTCCACCGGTGGGAATAGGGCTACTTTCTGTCTGCCCGTTTTAACATGTGTTGAATTATAATTAGTTTTTTTAAAATATAATTAGTGGAAACACTGCATACAAAGCATAGTATCTATTGTATTGTAAACTTGTTTTGAAAAGAGCACCGCCGCCGAGTTTCTTGCTGGTTCTTGTCGGCAGGAAGGGCATTCCGAACCAGTGGTAGACTCATCGACGATTCAAAAGCACTTGTAATAAAGTTCATTTGAATAAAAAACATTTCTATTCTATTCTATTCTAAATAGATTCTCACTTGAAACCTCTTCCCGCAGACCTCGCACAGCGCAGCGGCAGTGCTGCTTTGACCTCGACGGCGGCGCGGGCGTTCCCGCACAACCCCCGAACGCTTGTACACGGGGTTACTGTCGTTTCGCCTGGGAATACTGTACAAAATAAATCGAACTTTTAACACTATTGTCAGATTCATGTTTAAAATAATTGATAACGATTGATGAAATGATAAAGATTTCATTATTTTGTTTATTGAAATTAGTTTAATTGGATCGATATTTGTCATTGTTGACAGCATGGGCACGCCATCTTGAAATATTAGTATAAATACAGCGAATTTGAGGAAACGAATTCAGTCTTTGCCAGAAACTCATCCGACTAGTAGATGCTTTCGTGTCTAGGACGTTGTATTTGACTGAGGGATTGCGATAGCAATCGCACCCTATTCGAATAAAATATATTGCCTTTATGCTTAGATTAGTGTAATTGATTAATTAATTTTTATGAGTCTGGTAACTACCGTCACGTTCAGATGGTGCTGTCTGTCGTGTTTGTGGTTAAATTGATTAGATGTGAGGAAAGGGGCCGTTATAGGGATGGTGGAGGCTAATGCTACTACAGTCTACACTATACCCTGTCCAACCGTTTATTTTCTTTTTGACAGCTGTCTCACTCACTCTTACATAGTAAGAGTGAGCGCGCGGGCTCGCGGCGCCGCGAGCAGTACCGCTGACAAGACGCGCGTGGCCGCGTACCCTTTTCAAGCGATACTGGTCTTTTAATTAGTGTAGATTAAGTTTAAAATTATTTCACACTGAAAGTGCTCGCCGCGCCGGCCGCTGCCATCCCGGTGAGAATCGGCCCTACACTCGGCCTAAGTACCTACGAACCGCCACGACGCGCAGTGGGTACGTCGCGTTTAGGTATCGCTGTTCTTTTCGAGATAAGTGGCATTTGTAATATAATTAAGGGAAATAATTTCGTTAGTCTGTGCATTACACCCTGAAAAAATTTTTTACTCTATTTTTTAATTTTACATTCTATTTATATGCATGCATGTAGTAACAAACTAATTGGTTGTGAAGGGAACCTGCAACATCTTAAGGAAACCTGCATAGCTGAGGGTTCTCCATTATGTTTTCAATTTGCATTGCGTGCGAAGCGTGGTGGACTAGGGCCTAGACCCCTTCTCTGAGCGAGGACTTGCGCTCAATAGTGAGTCGCTGATGGGTTGCTGATCATGAAGGTCACTCACCCGGAACTGACGTGTTTGGGCGACACTGATACGTGCGTGTCATACGCAGCCTCGGACGCGAAGCGGACGTTGCACTGCGCGCACGACGGTCGTTGCACAAAGTCGCGGGCATCAGCTAGTGCTATAAGGTCACTCACACGGAACTGACGTGTTTGGGCGACACGGCCATGTGCGTGTCATACGCAGCCTCGGACGCGAAGCGGATGTTGCACTGCGCGCACGACGGTCGTTGCACAAAGTCGCGGGCATCAGCTAGTGCTATAAGGTCACTCACCCGGAACTGACGTGTTTGGGCGACACGGCCATGTGCGTGTCATACGCAGCCTCGGACGCGAAGCGGACGTTGCACTGCGCGCACGACGGTCGATGCACAAAGTCGCGGGCATCAGCTAGTGCTATAAGGTCACTCACCCGGAACTGACGTGTTTGGGCGACACGGCCATGTGCGTGTCATACGCAGCCTCGGACGCGAAGCGGACGTTGCACTGCGCGCACGACGGTCGTTGCACAAAGTCGCGGGCATCAGCTAGTGCTATAAGGTCACTCACCCGGAACTGACGTGTTTGGGCGACACGGCCATGTGCGTGTCATACGCAGCCTCGGACGCGAAGCGGACGTTGCACTGCGCGCACGACGGTCGTTGCACAAAGTCGCGGGCATCAGCTAGTGCTATAAGGTCACTCACCCGGAACTGACGTGTTTGGGCGACACGGCCATGTGCGTGTCATACGCAGCCTCGGACGCGAAGCGGACGTTGCACTGCGCGCACGACGGTCGTTGCACAAAGTCGCGGGCATCAGCTAGTGCTATAAGGTCACTCACCCGGAACTGACGTGTTTGGGCGACACGGCCATGTGCGTGTCATACGCAGCCTCGGACGCGAAGCGGACGTTGCACTGCGCGCACGACGGTCGTTGCACAAAGTCGCGGGCATCAGCTAGTGCTATAAGGTCACTCACCCGGAACTGACGTGTTTGGGCGACACGGCCATGTGCGTGTCATACGCAGCCTCGGACGCGAAGCGGACGTTGCACTGCGCGCACGACGGTCGTTGCACAAAGTCGCGGGCATCAGCTAGTGCTATAAGGTCACTCACCCGGAACTGACGTGTTTGGGCGACACGGCCATGTGCGTGTCATACGCAGCCTCGGACGCGAAGCGGACGTTGCACTGCGCGCACGACGGTCGTTGCACAAAGTCGCGGGCATCAGCTAGTGCTATAAGGTCACCCACCCGGAACTGACGTGTTTGGGCGACACGGCCATGTGCGTGTCATACGCAGCCTCGGACGCGAAGCGGACGTTGCACTGCGCGCACGACGGTCGTTGCACAAAGTCGCGGGCATCAGCTAGTGCTATAAGGTCACTCACCCGGACCTGACGTGTTTGGGCGACACGGCCATGTGCGTGTCATACGCAGCCTCGGACGCGAAGCGGACGTTGCACTGCGCGCACGACGGTCGTTGCACAAAGTCGCGGGCATCAGCTAGTGCTATAAGGTCACTCACCCGGACCTGACGTGTTTGGGCGACACGGCCATGTGCGTGTCATACGCAGCCTCGGACGCGAAGCGGACGTTGCACTGCGCGCACGACAGTCGTTGCACAAAGTCGCGGGCATCAGCTAGTGCTATAAGGTCACTCACCCGGAACTGACGTGTTTGGGCGACACGGCCATGTGCGTGTCATACGCAGCCTCGGACGCGAAGCGGACGTTGCATTGTTCACACGAAGGTCCGGACAAGTTCTGAAATAGTTTCTATTTGTACAAGCTTTTATTTAACGTATGTTTGGTTAGGTCCGAATTCCAATCTTTAAAGCAGAATTAGAACCACTTTCCGGGTTTGTGACATGAAGCTAATTTGATGATAGAGCCTGAAAGTGGCGACAATCCTATATGACCCCATTGATTTGTCTTGACAAATGATTTGGTCCTAGGTGATATTCAGTCTTACGATGGAGCCGGAAGGCGGCTATCGGAACTCTGTAATAAAACGAATTAACGCCATCGAGTTTGGGTTCGTTTGATTCGTCTTGACAAGTACTCTGCTCCTAGATGATACCCAGGGTTTGATGATGGAAAAAGAAGGCGGCTATAGGAGCTCTTTAATAAAACCAGGTAAACCCAAAAACTCTTTTGATTCGTCTTGACAAGTAATATGGGCCTAGATGATATCCAGGGTCTAATGACGGAGCCGGAAGGTGGATATTTCTGTTTTCGATCCAGGATCGGGGCAAAAAATCTTGGGGGGTTTTCTGTCAAGAAATTTTCAGTACTAGCGCAGAGTTATTTTGGCGGTGTGTCACCCACGTACCTCGGAGTTCGGCGCATGGATCTCTCTCCGGTCTTGTCGGATTTCCGTCCCATCGGACTATGTGAGTGAGGAAATAGAGTGTACCTGTGTTGTTGCACCCATCTATGCACTATAATATATCGCGCACAGATGGCTTATCTCCGTTGAGATTGGTCGTCATGGCCAGATACTGTCGGGAGGACTAATTAATTAATTAATCTCTGCTAAATATAACTTGAAGCAGTGATAGCCTAGTGGTTAGGACTGTGGTCTCCCATTCGGGGGGTCGCAGGTTCGATCCCGGGTACGCACCTCTGACTTTTCGGAGTCAAGTTCGTTTAAGCAATTAAATATCACTTGCTTCAACGGTAAAGGAAAACATCGTGAGGAAACCTGCACACCTGAGAGTTCTTCATAATGTTCTTGAAGGCGTGTGAAGTCCGCCAATTCACATTGGGCCAGCGTGGTGGACTATGGCCTATAACCCTTTTCTGAGAGGAGACCTGCGCTCAGTAGTGAGCCGTTGATGGGTTGCTAATGAAATATAACTTATGGCGCTGAAACGTGGACACTAACAAAAGGCTTGATCCACAAAGGAGTTGTCCAAAATTGGTTTTTTGAATTTAATTAACAAGGATGATTTTAATGTAGTTGGATAAAGATCCCAAAAGGCTTCTATCAAAATAATTTACAGATTTTTTTAAAGCCTCCGATAATAAAAAAATTTTTTTTGTTTTGACTCATTTTTTTGCTTGTGATTTGTCGTAATTCCTTATTCCATGACGTGATTTATACACCGGTAAAAAACTGAAAATATTGTTCTATGTAAGTTGTCAATGTCAGATGATTGTCAGGAACAAATAATTTCATTTTCGAATAGGCAGTTCAAAAGTACCTAAACTAGCGGCACGCTATGAAGGCCGGTTTGACGTTTGTCTGCTCATGAAGTTCCGTATTAATTGATAACGACTTTGAAGGAAATAATTGTATTACTTTATTGACGATAGTGATGTGCAGAGATTCATAAATTTTATCGAATGTAGTTTTAGGTTTAGGACTCAAAATTTATTTATTAAATTGATTTCTAAAATGTATACAAGTGTAGAAAAATCAGTTTGCACCATTTAAGGGGTGAATGTACTTGTGAATATGAACAATTTTCACTATGTGGACAAACCTCTGAAATCGCAAAAAAATATCAGCTGTTTCATACAAAAGGTAAAATTTTTATTTTTATATGATATATACCACAACTCGGCATTTGGTTATGGCGTGAAATACGTTAAAAATGGCGTAGATGCAAACATGCATATGTTAAAAGCGGAATTAGTACGTCTTTTAAAAGAAAACAAACCAACCAAGATCCGATACGTCATTGACGAAATAGCATTAGAACATGGGCACAGAATTATACGGTTACCGCCTTACCATTGTGAGTATAATGCGATTGAGTTGGTGTGGGCTCAAATTAAGGGATATGCTGCAAGACACAATACAGAACCCCCATTTACCACAAAAAAAATGCTAAAATTATTAGAAGAAGCTTGTGAACATGTGACTAAAGGAGACTGGGAAAAGGTTGTGAATAGAACTGTTAAATTAATAAGGGAAGATTATGAAAGAGATGTGAAAATAGATAATATTATAGAAAACGAACATATAATTATTAATGTAGGTGATGATAGCAGTGACGACAGTGAAAATAGTAGTATGGACGAATCTGATTAATTATGGCCTTTTGTGGCACCTTTTTTGGTATCTTTTGTATTCATATGTTTCTTGTGTGCATATAAAGTATGTATATTCATTTTCATTCAAATATTCAGTTCGTTCAAATAAATTAAATAAACATATACATTTTTGTTTTATTAAACCTATTTAATCAGGTACAAAAACAAAACTTAATTGTTTTTTGTTCGAGAATAAATTGACATTCCACATCACTATTGTAATGTGTCAAACCGGCCATCATAGCGTGCCGCTAGTGTAGTCGTAATTCCTAGTTCCTGGTCTGTGATTCCTAGTTCCATGGTTCGAAATGACATGTATTTGGTTCAAAATGACATTTACGTGACATTAACCGGTGCCAGATTTGATAGTCTATAGATTATAAAAGTTTTTAGTGTTACCATCCATTGAAAAATATTTTCTACAAACGGTATTTTTCATAATTAATTTAAAAAAAACCGAGGACTCGAAAATTATTATTTTTATGGCGTTTAATTTTTTTCTCTTTCACGTAATGACAGTTTGGTTCTGGTTAATGGACACTCAGAATAAAAAACGACCCTCCATACTAAACTGGGACATGTCTTTTAAAGTCACTCAGAGAGCTATGGAAAGGGCTATGTTAGGAGTTTCTCTTAAGGACAGAATTCGGAACGAAGAGATCCGTAAGAGAACCAAGGTCACCGACATAGCCCAAACTATTAGCAAGCTGAAATGGCAGCGGTCAGGCCATGCTTGTCGCAGAAGCGATGGCCGTTGGGGACGAAAAGATCTAGAGTGGAGACCGCGAACAAGTAAGTGTAGTGTGGGGCGCCCTCCAGCACGTTGGACCGACGATATAAAGCGTGTGGCGGGAATTGGCTGGATGAGGAAGGCTGAGGACCGGGTGTGGTGGCGTTCTCTGGGAAAGGCCTATGTTCAGCAGTGGACGCCCGCAGGCTGAGATGATGATGATGAAATATAACTTACTTGTACGTCTTCGCAAGGGTGAGCCAAATGGATGTGCGACGTGACACCCTTTTCACTGACGAAACTGAATCCGCACAGCGGGCACGCGAAGCCTGAAGGGTGCTTTATTCGTATATGTGATAAATATGTAGTCTTTTTGCTGTAATGAATTTGAATTTTCCTATGACGAATTTGGCAAGGGCAAGGCATTTTTAACTTTAAATCAACGTAAAATAAAATGTTTGACATTTATTAACATGGTAAACTAACTAGTGGTTCGTCCCAAACTAAGAACTCCCTTTAAGTTCCTAGATGTACCTACCTTCTGTCTATAGTACAACATTACTATAATTTTTTAATAAACGTTTTTAAATATTACTATAGTACAACATTACCAGATAGCGAAATTCAATAACAAACTGCGCCATCTATTTTCGAATTTCGAACTAAATATATGTACATTGTTGCATTAAAAATAAAATAAATCGTTTCTTTATAATATTTATCTGATTTTAGTATTTGTTGTTCAGTTGCATGATATAACTGAAATTATACACAAGTTATAGCTTCTACTGTACAGCTGTTTTTGAGATACAGCCTCGACATCGATCTCCACTTTGAAAGCCCCCCATCAAATTTCGTCAATTTTTGAAAATATACCCCACAAGCCTATGTAACGCCATAAAAATATTTTACTTCGTATTCGCTTCGATGAATAAAGATTTTTATGACTTTTCAGCAATATTGGGCTGAAGGCCATCGGTTTACATATTATGTTTTTGAAGTAATTACGTTCAGTAATTCAGAAGTTAGGCTCTGACAGACGGACGAATGCAAATTGACTCAAATAGTCAAGACCTCGCTTCGCTCGGTCAATTAGCGTAAATAGTTCATATTGAGTAAAAAGTTACCCAAAAACGGGTGATAACATCAGAGTTGAACCAAAGATTTAAAGAAAATCTTAGCTTCTTTTGTTCAGTAACATTTCGCAACATCTTACTGAAAATATACTACATATTTTTAAATGGCATGCTAAAAATCACCATAAAGTTATACTTTCAAAGACTTTAAAGTATATTTATGTTTTGCTAGTGCTTTTAAAAATTAACTGCTATTATCCAATAGTTACAATAAAAAAGTTCTACATTTTGGTGAAAGTCCCATCTCGGGACCAATTTTATGCGATTTTCTAGAACAAAGTTGCCATTGTTTTTTACGATAGTTACTTATAATTACAATTCTTTCAGGCAGCTCATTATCGCAATCAATAAAAATATTATTATTACTGAGTATCTTGCCGGCTCTTCTCAGCAGAATCAGCATTCCAAACCGGTGGTAGATTCTTGATTTGTCATAAGTGCCAAAATTTGGCCTACATGAAGTAAATAATTTTGAATTTGAATATTAAGTGTCGTACGTGAACACTAAAAAAAAAAGCTGCACCTACCTGAACTTAGCCTCGCAGTGTGGACACTTGAACGTCTGTCCGCTGTGCCAACGCGCGTGAGTTTTTAACAGTGAGCTGAAACAGTAGGCTAGTTAGCTGGTTGGTGACTGAGCGAAGTGAGGTCGTCAGAGGGATTCGAATGTTAGTATGAACAGACCGTTCACTATTACTTGTCCCTTGGCGTCATGTTGGCACCATTGTTCCCAACGAGTCACACTGTAACCTGTCACACTGTGACTCGTTGGGAGAACTTTGCAAAATATACTATATACAGTATACTGAAAGCAAATACAAATTACGAAACTGCACTCTCCGCGTACTATGCATACGCATACTCTTGGATCAGGAATGAGATAATCCTCTGGGGTGAAAGTACTAACGCCGATGATATTGTTATCCTGCAAAAAAAGTGTATCCGCATCCTAGTAAATATAAAACCACGCGAAAGTTGTAGACCTCACTTCCTAAACAAAAAAATCTTAACATTACCCTCAATCTATATAATGGAGATGGCTTTATTTGTGAGAAAGCATTACAACCTATATACAACTACGGAGAATACAAAAAAACAAGAACGAAGCACGCGTCGCAAAAATAAACTTGCATATCCCAGATGCGAATTAAAAATTTCTACCCGCGGCCCATTATATAGATCAATTAACATTAACATATATAATAAAATCCCAAATTATATTACAGATGAAAATAATATTAGAACCTTTAAGCTAAAACTAAAAGAATGGCTAATAAAAAATAGCTTCTACGAGATAGACGAACTATTCCAAAAATAGCAGTAAACTTTAAGACCTCAATTGCGCATCAGGCTATGTTCCAAAATGAATTAGACATTATCATAATGTTATGACGAACTATTTTGACATATTTTTTTTTTCTGGTGACATCTGCAATCAGTCGATAGACTTTAATCAGATTTGTTGGGATTTGTAATAACTTTTTCAGATGAAAGGACCACTGCACTGCCCTTAAATCTGCACATTGTCAAGCACATTTGCCCGCTTTAATCGCTTTACTTTTTTCATAGTTAAGAGGCTATTTGCTAATGGATTAGGATGGCTAAGCAAGCGTTTTCTGTGTTTTGAATTATAACTATTGATTGCCTCAATGACTGTTGGTAGTGCCAAGTGCTGCAAGTGCTACGTGTAAACCATTAGCTATAATTCTAAGCATACTATTTTGGGCTCTTTGTATGATCAGTATATTTGATTTGCTGGCGGTACCCCATATTTGTATGCCATAAAGCCAGATGGGTTTGAGGATTGAGCAGTAAACCATTATTTTGTTACTGAGGGACAAAGTAGACTGTCTACCTAGAAGCCACAGTAAATTTCTAAAGCGGTTGTTCAGTTCATCAAGTTTGTGTTTTATGTGGTCTCTCCATGTGAGACGTCGATCCATGTAGAATCCTAGATATTTTACACATGTTGTCTTAGGTAATTCTTCTTCGCCCAATTTTATGACAGGACAATCGCCGGTTTTCAATGTAAATGTAATGTGCTGTGATTTAGATGCGCTGGGTTTGATGCGCCACTTGTTAAGCCATTTATTAGTTTTGTCCATCTGTTTTTGCAATTGAAAGCTAGCTAGATTGGGATCTTTGTTGCAAGATAGGAAGGCAGCATCGTCTGCGAAGGTTGCAACAATAACATCTGGCGAGAGAGGTAGGTCACACGTAAATATGTTGTACAGGACGGGACCCAAAACCGACCCTTGGGGAACGCCGGCCAGGCAGGTGTAGAAGTTTGATCTCGCATCTTGCTGTTTCACTTGAAAGAACCTGTCTTTGAGATATGATTCCAGTATTAAGTACACAGAGTGAGGTAGAAATAGCTTTATTTTGCACAGAAGGCCCTTGTGCCAAACCTTGTCAAAAGCTTGCTGGACATCTAGGAAGGCTGCAGAGCAGTATTCCTTCTTTTCTAGGCATTGGCGGATTGCGTTATACACTCTGTGTACTTGTTCCACCGTTGAGTGCTGTTGACGAAAGCCGAATTGGTGAGTAGGAATTACATCGCTTTCGTCGAGACAAACCTTTAATCTGGTTCATTTTGACATATGAATGACTTCCAATCTGTTAATGAATAATATTAATTCGACTTTTATACTTATGAAACTTTGCAACGCCCTAACGGGGCCTCATGTAATCTAACAATATATGTAATTAAGTGGATATACATGAATGCAAATAATAATAATAAATAAATAAAATCTAAATCTATGAAATAATTCCCAACCAGTCACACATGTGACATGTTGGGAGACCTTTCTGAAATTATTCCCAACCACACACTGTGAATCGTTAGGAAAACTTCGCTTAGTGATGGAGTGAAGGTAAAAAAAGAGTGGGAGGGAGGGGAAAAGGAGTAGAGGGAGCTTAGAAACCCCTCCAATTTAATTTTTCATTTCACACCAAGAGAACCTAAATAAGATTCCAAAGGAAATTGCGCCATGAAATTAGGCGAAGCAGACAAGACTAACTGTTTCAACATCAGCAGTTCACTTACCTAAAGTTGGTGACAAAGTCGCAGCGTTTGCAGCTGTACCTTTCCGCGTGCGATACTACGTGGTCTTTAAGCCGTGAGCGCGTTATTTTCCGCACCCCACATATGGCGCACTCGAACTTTCCGTATTTCTTAAAAAAAAAAACTGGTCAAATGTGTTTCAGAACACGCAGAATGTACAAGCCTTAGCAAGATGTAAGTACATGCCTTCGGAAGTGAAAGCCAAGCAAGATTTTAAGCCTATACGCTTAAGGACCGATTCACACCGGGATGGCAGCGGTCGGCAGCGGCGCGGACGAGCACTTTCAGTGTGAAATAATTTTGAACTTTATCTACATTATTTTGAAGACCAGTATCGCTTGAAAAGGGCACGCGGTCTCGCGGCCACGCGCGTCCTTTCAACGGTACAGCTCGCGGCGCCGCGCGCCGCGAGGCTGCTCTGCACACCTCTTCTTTTTTTCCTTTGTTTGTTTCTTTCTTTTTCTTCAGAAATAAGTGCTATAATAACCAATTCTATTATTTTCACTTCAAACACACGAGTTACCTTGCCGAATGTAGAAACTAAACTGGCAAGTGCACACTAGGCGCGCGGTGCCGGGAGGCCGCGAGCGGCCGCCGGCGGCGACGCGAGCCTTAAGCGGCCTCCTCGCGCATCTGCCGGCCGCTTCCGGCCGCTGACGGTCGCTGCCAGCCGCTGCCATTCCGGTGTGAATCGGCCCTTAAGCTAAACGCCAATGGGAAAGATAAGTTCGGAAATACTCCTACTAGCGTCTACAACGCAAGGTCAGTTTATCTGCCTCAGAATTCCATATGATAATAATATATATCAGCTTTTATTAAGGAAAAACAGAGGGTTTTAAACCTAACTCCACGCAGACAAAGTCGCGGGCAAAAGCTATTAAAAATATAGAGGGTTGTGGATGATGGAAAAAGCTTACATCGGTATGCTTATCCATATGTCGATTGTATGTGGAGATAGACCAGCGTCCTGTGAAGCAAATGTTACATTTGTATGGATAACGTGATATATAACATTCGGTGTGTTGTCTCCTTTGTATATCTGCTAACTGTTCTTCATAAGTTAATATAGTCTTTGTAAACAATTTGCTGATGATATTCCGTTTTTTGGGCTTAGGAACACATGGTTTAGGTTTCTTCTGCCTTTTGGGTTTTGGAACACTTGCTTTAACTAACTTAACTATTTTGCTGTTAGAACTCAACTGTCTGCCATTTTTTTTTGGTGCCAATACCTTATGACGTCTTTTGTTATTTGATTGTGCATTATCTTGCTTTACATAGATTAAAGCTTTATCTTCATTTTGAATATTTGATCGATTTCGCGTGTCTTGAAATGCATCAGAAAGACTGTAATTTAATTTAATATTTTCTTTCCTTTTCTTAAAACTTTTCACTTTATTTTGATTATTATTGGTAATAGTTTGTGCATTGTTTATATTATTGCATTTTGTGTTACTATACACCCCTACAAATTGTAGATTTGTTTTAGTTTTATCAATTCTAGGTACTAAATCTTTATTTTTAGATCTACCTTTTTTAACAAGTATGATATTTCTTTGACTAACTCTATTTTCCGATTTATTTTCATCTTTCAATCTATTAAAAGGTTTCACATTATTCTTATTTAAAAGTTCATTATTATGATAACTATGCATGTTATCTGCAAAGCCATCTTCAACATCATCATCAATATCAATATCATTTTCAATATCATGTTTTATGTCATCTTCCAGAGATTTCACTTCATCATCACTATCACTAATCATAAACACAAAGTTTTCATTACTTGTAACAATATCATCATCAAATTTGTCTTCACTTATAGCTTGAACGACATTATCACTTAGCCTAGCATCACAGTAACCTGAATTATGATCATCACTGAAATTTGTAATTTCAATTTGAACATCATCGTTAATTATGTCAGCAATTTTGATATCATCATTATATAACTTGTTATCATTATTGATGTCATTATCAGCATGAATGTCATTCTGAAAATCATCTGATTCGCTTAGATGCACTACATCAAAATCTGTTGCACGTTTTTCCTCATATTTTACTCTCGTCTTGTCAACATTACCTTTAATATCAGAGCTATATTCTTCCTCCATATGTACATTACTGTCTTCTTCATTGCATTTCACATAGAGGTCACAGTGGTCAGGTGCAAATGTGTGTTTCACTATATTAGATGTAAGTAGATTTCCAACTCTATTAATTGATTTTAAATTGTGAAATGTAAACTGAAAAAGGTAAAATGAATGTTATTATTATTTTGTAGAAATTATTTCAGTGTATAAGGCAACCTTATTATTGAATACAAAACAATGCTGTACTCACTTTATCGTTTTGAAGTATCTGCATTAACAATTTAAAGGCTCTCAAGCCCTTATTCCGGAATCTGTCACAGTTCACCAACCTCTGAGCACATTCTACACACACCCTTGGCTGAGTGTTTATTTCGTCGCAAATATAACTCACCTGAAGCAGTATTCTATTAATTTCTAATATTATCTACTAATTAGTAATTGTATTATTAGACTTGGAGTGTGTTTAATATAGCCATTTTTTGTTTTTATTTTTACAATTAAAATCAAGTTGAGAAAGATAACATGGATGATATATTGCTTCGATAGCATGCTCCTAGCACCCTGTATACAAGATGACCTGCAGTGGATGTTTGGAATGACAAAGAAACTAAACACTTACCGCAATCCCTGTCAGGCTTGTGTAGGCCTTCTCTAAATAATTTTGGTTCATCGGATACATTTTACTGTGACCAGAGGCCAGGCATACCATGCAGAACTGTAAAAAGTTAATAACCATAATTATGATATGGAAATATACTATTGTATGAAAAGCGATTCAGGGATTGGAATCCCTAACCATGACACTCAGAAATGAGAAATTCCACATGGACAGTGAAAACTTACCTGTAAAGGTATAGAGTCCTTGTTAAGTTTTATGATGCCATCATTGGTCACAGTGAAGTCACTTCTCCTGAAATGCTCGGAGCACACCGCTGCACCGGGTGGCAAGTCACTCTCTGTCAGACCCAACATCTGCAGCCACGCCGCGCGCTGGCTGGCTGTTGTAGGGAACCTGGAGTGTGATGCAGATAAATATATGATTCACACTTTCACTAGCAAAATCATGAATTAATGATTTTCATAGCTAACTAATATTCTAACATTTTATTTTGAAAAGAGGAACTGCAGAGTTTGTTGCCAGCTCTACCCAGTTTTTTTCAAACCAGTGGTAGATTCTTAACTTGTCACAAGAGCCAGGAATTGGCCTATATGAAATAAATAATTTATGGTACATATAAACATTCAAGCAGTGATAGCCTAGTGGTAAGAACTCTGGTCTCTTATTCGGTGGGTTGCAGGTTCGATCCCGGGTATGCACCTCTGGCTTTTCTAAGTTAAGTGTGTTTAAGAAATTAAATATCACAAGCTTCAATGGTGAAGGAAAACATCGTGAGGAAACCTGCACACCTGAGAGTTCTTCATAATGTTCTCAAAGGTGTGTGAAGTCCACCAATTCGCATTGTGCCAGTGTGGTGGACTATGGCCTATAACCCTTCTCTGAGAGGAGACCTGCGCTCAGTAGTGAGCTGGTGATAGGTTGATGATAGCATATAAATATGGGAGATTCACTTGACGATTCGAAAGCACTTTGTAAAAGTTTCTATTCTATAAATTTTAATCTTTAAATGATACCCACCTGTTAAACGTGACCCGCTCTTGACCATCGTGTAAAGGGACAGTAATCGGGGGGTGATCTTCACCTGTATTTCTACACAAAGGCACGCAACACTTCATTTTAGCCAAGGGATCACTAATATCACAGAGTAAGGATAGTATAGTTTCATCTAATATACCTTCTTGGGAAATGGAAATAGAATAAAATTTGTAATATAGAAATGATATTCCATAGATTCCTATAGAAATGATATTCCATAGATTCCATGATAGGTACTTGAATCTCCACGATTTCTAATTTTGTAATTTATGAAAGAAACTCTGATTTCGGAAAAATTTCGATGAAAATATCACAGATTACATTAGATTAGATGTAGGTATTAGTTACTACCACAGGTTAATAGTAGTACGTATTGATAATTTGACAACCACAGACAACAACCAACATCACAGATCCTGTTCTGTGCATGGACATAGGTTCTGTGGCTACACCCAAAGAGCATGCAATCACTACGCATGTCACTACGTTTCTATATGTTCTAGCTTCACCATAGAACTAGCCATGGAACAAGGAATTACGACTACGATGGGCTACACCTTAGATCGTTGAGTCCTATGGGTTACACCTTATGCAGTGTTGCCAGAATGTTACTTTTGTAACATTTTACGTTACTTTTGACCCTCTCACGTTACCTACATGTTACACGACTCAAAATGTTACTTTTACGTTACTTTTAGGACTTAAATTTATATTATTTAAATTTTTTCCTGCAAACAAAAAATAATCGTGAAACAGAACGCATCCAAGTTTTCGTTCTTCGTGTTGGAGTATTTGATTTTGCATTTACGAGTGAGGCGACAGTTTGTAATATACTTTACAGAGGCTTTTTAATCTACGGCAAAGCCAAAGGAGTGTTATGATTTCAGCCGGTATATATGTTTATGTTCATCTGTTCCCGTATAATTTCTTTAAATTACTTGTCACTATGTCACTATGTCAGTACGTATACAGGACCAGACTTCGAGGCCAATCCACTTGCAGCGAGGAGTGCGACAGTGAGACGTAATCTCCCCGAAGCTCTTTACCGCTGCGTTGGAGGACGTCTTTAAGCTTCTGGATTGGAACGGACTTGGCATCAACATAAACGGCGAGTACATCACTCACCTGCGATTTTCCGATGACATAGTAGTCATGGCAGAGACTCTGAGAGACCTCAATACAATGCTCAACGATCTCAGCAGGGTTTCTCAACAGGTGGGCCTGAAAATGAACATGAGCAAGACGATAATCATGTCCAATGCTCATGCTCCGCTCCACCCAGTAATCGTTGAGAACTCTGCACTCGAAATTGTGGACGAGTATATATACCTGGGACACACAGTCCAGCTAGGTAGGACCAATTTCGAGAAAGAGATCAACCGCCGAATCCAACTCGGCTGGGCAGCGTTCGGGAAGCTCCGAGATGTCTTCTCGTCCGAAATTCCTCAGTGCCTGAAGACTTAAGTCTTCGAACAGTGCGTGTTGCCAGTGATGACTTATGGATCCGAGACATGGTCGCTAACTGTGGGCCTCATAAGAAGGCTCAGGGTCACTCAGCGAGCGATGGAGAGAGCTATGCTTGGGGTATCCCTGCGAGATCAAATCAGAAATGAAGAGATCCGCAGGAGAACTAAAGTCACCGACATAGCTCAGCGAGTCGCGAAACTGAATTGGAAATGGGCGGGGCACATAGTTCGAAGAGCTGATGGTCGTTGGGGTCCCAAGGTGTTGGAGTGGCGACCCCGCACCAGTAAGCGCAGTGTTGGCAGACCCCCCACTAGGTGGACCGACGACATCAAACGAGTCGCAGGGAGCCGCTGGATTCAGGCGGCGCAAGACCGAAGCCTGTGGAGGTCCATGCAGGAGACCTATGTCCAGCAGTGGACATCTAAAGGTTGATAATGATGATGATAATGATGACTTGTCACTATTTTACAAATGGAATCGTTAGAAGTGTCACCGTCCGCTGTTTAAGGCTTTGGGACGTCATATTTAATTTAATGTGGCGCCCTCTAGAGGCAATAAGGCAATTAATTTAAAAAAAAAATTTGGAAGGCACCGTGTAGGCCGAAGGGTTTCAACTTTGAGTATTAAACCAAATGGTAATTGGCAAATGTAAGGGCTTAGGCTGGAACACATCTGTGCGCATCAATTGGAATTTTGTCCATAAAAAACGATCATTTTTCATAGTCATGTACGCATCATCGGCTTTTCGATGCGTACACGGCTAGGTTTAAAAAACCGCTCGTATGAAAAATGACAGTATTGTATGGATAAAATGCGAAACGGTGCACAGATGTGGTTCCAGCCTTATTACTAGCTGTTGCTCGCTACTTTACTTGCATTCGCTCAATAGTTGCGTGTTATTCACGTAGTCGGGTTTTATTTTCATAAACTTATAGCTTGTTTAGTTTTTGTGTATTATAATTTTTAGTAGTCACTTTATTTTATTATGTTTAAGAAGCTAAAATCCGACTAAGTAATACTTTCAATTTTTTATTGAGTTATATTATTAATAGCCATATTTATGGAATCGTCGTTTTCCGCATAAAATTTGGCAATGTTACTTTTCTCGTGAAAATGTTACTTTTTGAGCTGTCTTATGTTGCATTTGACTATCTGCCACTGGCAACACTGACCTTATGGTGGTTCTTGATCAAATTGAGATCCTCGGACGAATATACAGGATGGGCCAGGCCAGGTGGATATAAATTTTTTTTTAGATTGTTCATTTAGGGGCCTACCAGGATCCGCAAGGAAAAAAATCGGTTCCCACCGGATTACGAGAAAAAATTTTTTATTTAAAATTTTGGAATATCATTGCTTTGACAATATCCTCAATTTTTTTATGGAATATCTTTACCTAATAACTGTACTCTCTTAGGAAAAAATTCCAGTCTGGTAAGCTGGATTTAAGAGCATTAAATTTTAAATTATTTCAAGAAAATTAAGTTCATCCTAAATCTACAGAAAACTTTAAAATTCCATTAAAAATAAAAGAAGAGGTTCATAGCACTGGTGATTTTTTAAAAACTGTAGCAACTTATGTTCTTTCGATTGCCAAAAGAAAAATTGTATGTCAATCTGCCGGATAAAAAGTTATGATTTTTCAAAAGTCTTCGTTCCTCATTCGTGTAAATAACGACCTTATTGAAAAAAATGTTAATTGTTTGTGGAGACTGCAGTATGTCCTTTAATTTTAACTGCCTCGTTGGTCTCGTGTTTGACTGCGGCCAACGAGGTCCCGGGTTCGAGTCCCGGGTCGGACCATATCAAGTATTGGGGTTTTCCGTAAGAAATTCGCAGTACTAGCCCGGAGTTAGGAAGTTGGCGTTGTTTCACCCCCGTACCTTGGAGAGCACGTAAAGCCGTTGGTCCTGCGCCTAATATCTGTCCGCCAGCGAATAATCTCTCTCCGGTCGTGTCGAATTTTCCGTCCCATCGGGCTATGAGAGTAAAGAAACAGAGAGCGCACCTATGTTCGCGCACACACTTGTGCACTTTAATATCTCCCGCACAGATGGTTAATCTCTCTGGAGATAGGTCAAACTTCGGTTGGTCATAGTTCGGTTCGGAAAATAAAACAATGTTTTATTTTTCCGAATTTCGGCCACGGCGGCGGCCTATCTTCGGAGAGATTAACCATCTGTGCGGGAGATATTAAAGTGCACAAGTGTGTGTGCGAACACAGGGGCACTCGCTGTTTCTTTACTCTCATAGCCCGATAGGACGGAAAATTTGACACGACCAGAGAGAGATTAGGCGCAGGCGGAGAGAGCTTAGGCGCAGGACCAACGGCTTTACGTGCTCTCCAAGGTACGGGGGTGAAACAACGCCAACTTCTTAACTCCGGGCTAGTACTGAGAATTTCTTACGGAAAACCCCAATACTTGATATGGTCCGACAAGGGACTTGAACCCGGGACCTCGTCGGCCGCAGTCAAACACGAGACCAACGAGGCAGTTAAAATTAAAGGACATACTGCAGTTTCCACAAACAATTAACATTTTTTTCAATAAGGTCGTTATTTACACGAATGAGGAACGAAGACTTTTGAAAAAATCATAACTTTTTATCCGGCACATTGACATACAATTTTTCTTTTGGCAATCAAAAGAACATAAGTTGCTACAGTTTTTAAAAAACCGGTCAAGTGCGAGTCGGACTCGCGCACCGAGGGTTCCATACTCCAAAAGTAAAAGTAAAACGATAATATTATATTAATTTGCATAATTATCGTTAACTTTGTTTGTAGAGGTTTATTGTTAATATAAAAAAAAACTATGCTAGTTAGAGCGTTGGTTTTATTTTTCCTGTAAAATATACATAAACCTCTATTGAACATAATTATTTCAGATTTTTCGATTGGTAAACTTCGGAGATAAGGGGGGGGGGGGGGAACTGTATTTTTTTCGACATTTTGGCCGATTACTCAAAAGCTATTATATATAGAAATAAATAAAAAACTGCTTTAGAATGCACAAGTAAAGGCCTTTCATATGATACCCCACTCGGTATAATTATCTTACTTTGAAATTTCAAACCCCTGATTTTCCCCCTTTTTTAATTAAACTAAAATAATTTTCACGTTGATTTTATTTTTCATGTAAAATATACATAAACCTCTATTGACCATAATTATTTCAGATTTTTCGATTGGTAAACTTCGGAGATAAGGGGGGGGGGGAACGGTATTTTTTTCGACATTTTGGCCGATTAATCAAAAACTATTATATCTAGAAATAAATAAAAAACTGTTTTAGAATGCACAAGTAAAGGCCTTTCATATGATACCCCACTCGGTATAGTTATCTTACTTTGAAATTTCAAACCCCCGATTTTCCCCCTTTTTTAATCAAACTAAAACAATTTTCGCGTTGCTTTTATTTTTCCTGTAAAATATACATAAACCTCTATTGACCATAATTATTTCAGATTTTTCGATTGGTAAACTTCGGAGATGAGGGGGGGGGGAACGGTATTTTTTTCGACATTTTGGCCGATTAATCAAAAACTATTATATCTAGAAATAAATAAAAAACTGTTTTAGAATGCACAAGTAAAGGCCTTTCATATGATACCCCACTCGATATAGTTATTTTACTTTTAAATTTCAAACCCCCGATTTTCCCCCTTTTTTTTAATAATATTAGAAATAATTTTCGACTTTTCTTTATTTCAATGCTTTTGGGCCACTATTATACACAACTATGCCAAATTTCATGTCGATAGCTCTAATAGTTACTGAAATAATCGACTGTGACAGACGGACGGACAGACGGACGGAGAAAGTCTCACCATAAGGGTTCCATTTTTACCATTTTGGTATGGAACCCTAAAAAATCACCAGTGCTATGAACCTATTTTTTTATTTTTAATGGAATTTTAAAGTTTTCTGTAGATTTTGGATGAGCTTAATTTTCTTGAAATAATTTAAAATTTAATGCTCTTAAAACCAGCTAACCAGACTGGAATTTTTTTCTAAGAGAGTACAGTTATTAGGTAAAGATATTCCATAAAAAAATTGCGGAAATTGTCACTGGAAAAATTAAAAAAAAATTAAAATTTCGTCAAAGCAATGATTTTCTAAAATTTTAAATAAAAAAATTTTTCCCGTAATCGGGTGGGAACCGATTTTTTTCCTTCCGGGTCCTGGTAGGCACCTAAGTGAACAATCTAAAAAAAAATTTATATCCACTTGGCCTGGCCCACCCTGTATAACTATTGTTAGCTTCAGTAAATATGTTCCTTGGAGCCCCCCGATTGTCTAAAAGTTATTCCATTGATCGTATTCGTTTTCGATAACATTAGCGTCAAACAACGTTTAGTCACAAATTCAGTACAACCGATTTTAATATGGAGCGTATCGTACATACGTCAACGTATAAATGAATGGTTAAGCGAAATTGAGCTCTACCACAATAAAGTTATCGTTTATTTCACTTTGACGCTAATGTCATCAAATACGATAACGATCAATGGAATTACTTTAGACAATCGCAGGGCAGATTACGAATACATTCATTTCATCATGGCCAAAATAAAACTAGGTTTTCACAGTAATTATACAGGGTGGGCCAAACCAGGTGGATATAAAATTTTTTTTAGATTGTTCACTTAGGGGCCTACCAGGACCCGGAAGGAAAAAAATCGGTTCCCACCCGATTACGAGAAAAAAAATTTTATTTAAAATTTTGGAATATCATTGCTTTGACGAACTTTTAATTTTTTTTTAATTTTTCCAGTGACAATTTCCGCAATTTTTTTATGGAATATCTTTACCTAATAACTGTACTCTCTTAGAAAAAAATTCCAGTCTGGTTAGCTGGTTTTAAGAGCATTAAATTTTAAATTATTTCAAGAAAATTAAGTTCATCCAAAATCTACAGAAAACTTTAAAATTCCATTAAAAATAAAAAAAAGAGGTTCATAGCACTGGTGATTTTTTATAAACTGTAGCAACTTATGTTCTTTTGATTGCCATAAGAAAAATTGTATGTCAATGTGCCGGATAAAAAGTTATGATTTTTCAAAAGTCTTCGTTCCTCATTCGTGTAAATAACGACCTTATTGAAAAAAAATGTTAATTGTTTGTGGAGACTGCAGTATGTCCTTTAATTTTAACTGCCTCGTTGGTCTCGTGTTTGACTGCGGCCGACGAGGTCCTGGGTTCGAGTCCCGGGTCGGACCATATCAAGTATTGGGGTTTTCCGTAAGAAATTCTCAGTACTAGCCCGGAGTTAGGAAGTTGGCGTTGTTTCACCCCCGTACCTTGGAGAGCACGTAAAGCCTTTGGTCCTGTGCCTAATCTCTCTCCGCCTGCGCCTAATCTTTCTCCGGTCATGTCGAATTTTCCGTCCTATAGGGCTATGAGAGTAAAGAAACAGAGAGTGCACCTGTGTTCGCGCACACACTTGTGCACTTTAATATCTCCCGCACAGATGGTTAATCTCTCTGTAGATAGGTCACCGTGGTCGAAATTTGGTCGGGAGGACATTATTCCTTTAATGATGACTGACGGTATCTACATTTTTAAGAGAAAGAAAAATAAAACAATGTTTTATTTTTCCAAATTTCAGCCACGGCGGCGGCCTATCTTCAGAGAGATTAACGATCTGTGCGGGAGATATTAAAGTGCACAAGTGTGTGCGCGAACACAGGTGCACTCTGTTTCTTTACTCTCATAGCCCTATAGGACGGAAAATTCGACATGACCGGAGAAAGATTAGGCGCAGGCGGAGAGAGATTAGGCACAGGACCAAAGGTGCTCTCCAAGGTACGGGGGTGAAACAACGCCAACTTCCTAACTCCGGGCTAGTACTGAGAATTTCTTACGGAAAACCCCAATACTTGATATGATCCGACCCGGGACTCGAACCCAGGACCTCATCGGCCGCAGTCAAACACGAGACCAACGAGGCAGTTAAAATTAAAGGACATACTGCAGTCTCCACAAACAATTAACATTTTTTTCAATAAGGTCGTTATTTACACGAATGAGGAACGAAGACTTTTGAAAAATTATAACTTTTTATCCGGCACATTGACATAGAATTTTTCTTGTGGCAATCAAAAGAACATAAGTTGCTACAGTTTTTAAAAAATCACCAGTGCTATGAACCTCTTTTTTTATTTTTAATGGAATTTTAAAGTTTTCTGTAGATTTTGGATGAACTTAATTTTCTTGAAATAATTTAAAATTTAATGCTCTTAAGACCAGCTAACCAGACTGGAATTTTTTTCTAAGAGAGTACAGTTATTAGGTAAAGATATTCCATAAAAAAATTGCGGAAATTGTCACTGGAAAAATTAAAAAAAAATTAAAAGTTCGTCAAAGCAATGATATTCCAAAATTTTAAATAAATTTTTTTTCTCGTAATCGGGTGGGAACCGATTTTTTTCCTTCCGGATCCTGGTAGGCCCCTAAGTGAACAATCTAAAAAAATTTTATATCCACCTGGTTTGGCCCACCCTGTGTATTTCATTTTAAAATATATTATGTACATAATATTTAATTAATTAAGGATCTTGAACTAGGGCATTATAAGTAAAGCAAAACAAGCGACATTTAATAGTGGACCGGTGCGGTGATACGTTGAGATAAATGACTATAATTTTCAGCTGTAGGTTAATTTTTATAGTTCTTGCAATTCGTCGTATCTGTATAAGTGTGAGCGAGCGCAATGCTCGCGCCTGCCCGCTCCCACCTAGGCTTTGACAGGCACGCACACTTATGGTTGTGTGTGTGTCGTATCTGTATAAGTGTGAGCGAGCGCAATGCTCGCGCCTGCCCGCTCCCACCTAGGCTTTGACAGGCACGCACACTTATGGTTGTGTGTGTGTCGTATCTGTATAAGTGTGAGCGAGCGCAATGCTCGCGCCTGCCCGCTCCCACCTAGGCTTTGACAGGCACGCACACTTATGGTTGTGTGTGTGTCGTATCTGTATAAGTGTGAGCGAGCGCAATGCTCGCGCCTGCCCGCTCCCACCTAGGCTTTGACAGGCACGCACACTTATGGTTGTGTGTGTGTCGTATCTGTATAAGTGTGAGCGAGCGCAATGCTCGCGCCTGCCCGCTCCCACCTAGGCTTTGACAGGCACGCACACTTATGCAATGTGCATGTACACGAAGTAACCACGAGTAAAGCTCACTCGCCTTCGTGAAATACAAAAACTGTATTGGATAGAAGCAGGCGTTACTTTACAAGAATACAATTGTCACCACCCCTGCTCTTCCCGCGGGTGTCGTACGAGGCGACTAAGGGAATTTATCGGAGAACGGGCAGCAGCGTCCTCTGTGCTAGGTACTACTACCATCTACTGCGATCACCAACCCGTCTGCCCCGCGTGGTGATTATGGGCAAACCCTCCCTTTGGGAGAGGCCTTTAGTCCAGCAGTGGACTGTTATAGGCTATTGATGATGATGATGAGGCGTTACTTTGCGGAAGTCCATGATTAGCAAGAAAAGGTTAAAATTATTTTGCTATAATCCGCCAACAGAAAAAATCTGTATAATTTTTACACTACTCTCGACGCACGTTTCGCCCCGACACCGGAGCATCCTCAGGAGATGTCGACTCTACAACGATGCATTTTAACCTTTTCTTGCTACAAAAACTGTATCAAAAAAAGTAGGAGTTCCCGCGTTCTATTAAAAAAAATGCTCAAATAAATATCGCGAAAACTTATTGCCCTTAAGCTGTTTATGTTACGGCATATAGTTGCACTTCACGAGCGCGCGCGGCTCATGGTAGTGTGTGTCGTATCTGTATAAGTGTGAGCGAGCGCAATGCTCGCGCCTGCCCGCTCCCACCTAGGCTCCGACAGCCACGCACACTTATACAATGTGCATGTACACAAAATAACCATTTCATTCCCTTTCAAATCATTTGAATTCAATTCTTTATTTGTATAATGTGTGTCGACAAGATGGTAAAATACAATTATTTTGCAGTCCAGCACATTAGCCGTATCGGCGTATAAATATTATAATATCTTATGTTTTAAAGGAACATTTTATATCAATATTTTTAAAAAGTAACACTATTTAAACTATTTCACATTGCATTGCACAAAATAATAACAATAAAAACTGTTAGCGACACAGTCGCTATCAACATTAGGCGGCAATTTGAAGTTGGTCGCGCGGACCGACCGGTTCGCGCGTGATACGGCCGCGGAGGGGATGGCCGACAAGTGACAATAACTTGATTACGAACTGGACGGTCGCGTTGATTAATTGACAGTGGTCGCGTGTAACTACTTGTTAAACTTGTTCTAATAACCTCACGTAATAAAGTTAATAGTGGATTACAGTCTTTTCTATTCTACGCCCAGATATCCCTTCGACACCTCGACAGGGCACTGGACGCCACCATATGGTCCTTTTTCACCTTTAATGAACCAAACATCAGTTCGTGAAGAGAACAAGAACAAAGGACTCAAGAGGTTACGCAAGGTCATCGCCATGCACAATATTCCCACAACTCTTTCTGGACATATTTGTGGTTCTTCAGAGTAAATAATGCTGTGTACCTAATCAAGAACACTAGCAGAAATTCTCGGCCATCATTATAACACCGAAGGATAGTGGATTTATAATAATAATTGTGTACCGGCATAAGACGTCGACAAGCCAGTTTAAATACGCAATACATATCAAGAATTCACCAGTAAATGAAGATATTTGTGTTGTGCAAAGATTTGGCTACCCGATGTGAACATTGCTGAATCATTGTTAATAACAGCTGACATAATCGAACATCAAAACTGCCAACAATTAAGGAATTGTCAAGAGGAAACCTGGAAACCGTGAGATCTTTCGATTATTATCCTTCTTATTCATCCTTATTATCATTCATTTCCATAATAATCATTTACTTTATCATTTCATAATAGTAAGTAGACCGAATTCACATAATTAATTGCGTAATGTAGGTAATCTTTTTGTATCATTAGTGTACATAACAAAGTGATTCATTTGTTCGTTATTCATTAGTAAATCACTTAAAATAATTCATTAAAACTAACAACAGGTCACTAATTTACTTAATATTAAAACTGTTGTATCATTATTTTCAATTTTATTTTTCATTACTAGGTCGGTAGTTATAAATATTTTTGCCTACCTAAGTCATCTAAGCAAATATTCAACGCCTTACAAAATTTATTAGCAATTCTGTATTTCATCTTCAGAATCAAAATTTCTGCAGTAAATTTGTATCGAAACGAAATTGCTGTTGCAATTTTTACGGGCGTCGAATTTTTTCATACTTTGCTAGATTGAAATTTTTCGTTTACTTTTTTTAGTCTTTTTTAGGGTTCCGTACCCAAAGGGTACCAACGGGACCCTATTACTAAGCCTACGCTGTCCGTCCGTCCGTCTGTCAGCGGGCTGTATCTCGTAAACCGTAATAGATAGACAGATGAAATTTTCACATATTATTATGTATTTCTATTGCCGCTATAACAACAAATAATAAAAAATCGGCCAAGTGCGAGTCGGGCCTCGCTCTTTTAGGGTTCCGTTAAAAAAAATTAAATTAAAAAAATTATATAAAAATATTTCCATGGGTACATGAAAATATTTTAATTTAATTTTTTTTAACGGAACCCTAAAAGAGCGAGGCCCGACTCGCACTTGGCCGATTTTTTTGAATTAAGTCAAAATGAGTGAAAGACAATTGAAGCAATTGATTAAGAAAAGAGCTACGATTAAAGGGAAGCTTACTAATTTCAGCACTTAAAATCTTTGAAGAGTGATGATGAACCTGCAGACCCTATCCAAACTCAAATCGAGCTCCAATTGCGGCTAGACAAGGTAGAAGCTTTATATGATGAATTTGACGGTTTTCAGAGCGAGATAGAGGAGCTGTGTGATTCATCCGAGGATGAATTCAAAGAGAGAAATACGTTCGAGATGCAATACTATTCGCTCGTGTCTAAAACTCCGGGCATTGATCGCAAGCCATCGTAAGCTGTCGGTCCCAACCCACGACTCCATGGTTGCAGCAGACTCTGAGGATCCCTCAGATTCACACAAACGTAAGGTTGTCAAACTACCTAAAATAGACTTGCCACATTTTAATGGCGAATATCATCACTGGCTTGGGTTCAGGGACACTTTCAATTCGTTAATTCATTCTGACGAAAGCATTGATCCCATTAGTAAATTTCATTATTTGCGTGCATCCCTTAAGGGGAATGCTGCGTCTACAATTTCAGGATTGGACTTTTGTGCAGATAACTATCAATCAGCTTGGAAAATTCTATGCGATCGATATGACAATAAACGACTGCTTGAAAATCATCATTTAAATTCGCTTTTGAAAATTGAGACTCTACACAAAGAGTCTAGCGTAGATTTACGCAATTTAGTTGATGCAATTAATAAGAATGTAAGAGCTTTAGCTAGCTTAGGCCATTCAGTTCAACATTGGGATATATTAATTATTCACATAATGTCCTGTAAATTCGACAATGTTACCAACAGAGAATGGGAAACTCATAGAAACAAATTGAAAGATTCTCCAACTTTAGATAGTTTTTTAAGATTTATTTCAAATAGGGCCAATGTTTTAGAGACTTTGGATACTACTAAACAGGATAACATCAAACAAGATAATGCCAAACAGCTACCGAATAAACCAAAAAGTCTAGTTGTTTCTACGAGTAAACCAAAATCTAATTCATGTCCAATGTGTAATCAGGAACATTTTCTATATAAATGCGAATCTTTTAGACTACTGCCAGTTGAGAGTCGAATTCAGAAGGCTCTGGAATTCAAAGTATGTATGAAATGCCTTCGCCTCGGTTATTTAAAAAACAAGTGTAGACTTTCTAATTGTAAATATTGTTCTAAAAAACATAGCACATTATTACACACTGAACCAATCGCTACACCCATTAGCGCTGAAAACGTAGCCTTATCAGCTAAATCACTAGATTCCTCGTTTGTAACTTCTACTGTTTTACTTTCCACAGCCTTGGTAAAGGTACTAGATAGCAAAGGACAGCCGCATGTTGCTAGGATTTTGCTCGATAATGGGAGTACGACTAATTTTATAACGAAGGATTTCTGTAGTAAGCTGAATATTAATACTGTTCCAGTCAAAAATAAAGTAACTGGTATAAATAGTCAAGCACTCAGTAGTACAGTCTTGCTCACTCACATTTGAGTCTTACATTGGTGGTTTCAGGATAGGTATTGATTGCATTGTTTTACCAAACATTACCACACCACAGCCATCATCATTTGTCAATCTTCGAGATTTACAAATTCCCTCTGGAATTTGTTTAGCAGACCCGTCGTTTCATATTCCATCCACAATAGACATATTAGTAGGAGCTGATATATTTTGGAGCGTTATTGGCACCAATCGCATCCTTTGAGTAATAAACCAACACAGGAGAGGAATTGACCCCTAATTTATTTGCAAAAAAGTCTGTCAATTACGGTGGGGGGCGAGGTAGCACACATGAAAACTTGCTTACTACAGGTGCATTTTTCCATCACGTCGCTATGCACGCACACAATATAATTAGCAAACACTACCTTAAAGTATATGCACACAATCACATTCACACACAGGGACGCTCTATCATTACATGAAACAATCGCATCATATGTGTAAGCATTTTAGGGATTTGACACTATCGATTATCGACTTTCGATAAGTTCTTCTAATAATTATTTACAACAGAGTTACTTTATTCGAGAGTAAATTTTTTTGTTCGAGATTTTTAACATGGTATGTACTAGGGATGTAACGATACATAATTTTGCCGATACGATACCGATACCGATTAATGAAGTATATTATCGGCGATACCGATACCGATACCGATATCGATGGCTTAGTAGATAGAGATGAAAGTTACAGTATATTTAATAGAGAATCGACTTTGTGAAGTACGTAAAGTAAGTGTAAGAACACCTAAATTAATAAAAAAGCAAAATCCAAATTACAAAAAAAAAATATTTGAGTAAAGTATATGAAATATTATCAAGCAATCATACTGGTGATTAAGTCATTACACAAAATAATCAAATAAATCGATACATAATATTAATCAGTAATTAAAGTTTACTTTTAGGTAGATTTTTGTTAAGAAAACAAAGTTTATTCAAATTATTAGCAGATAATCTGTTTCGCAAATCATTTTGTATGAGGCCTGCAGTTTGGAGTGTTTATCTTCATTGCTTTTCGCATTTGTTTTTATATCGGCTGTATTATAATCGGCGATGCCGATATATCGGCCTGCCGATTATATCGTCCGATATATCGGTATCGGAATCGGTATCGTTACATCCCTAGTATGTACCTATATAGAAGCGCTAGGAAACGAGGCTCTTGCCGTTATTTTAGTCATAATATGCCTTTGCTATTAGATTGACTCTTTGTAGGCTTTTAGTACTTGCGTAAAGATACAGCTAGAAACTTTGGACTATATTGACTATATTGATCTAGCTTATTTCGAAAAATAACAAAATGACTTTTTTATATATTTGGAAGAAAAAGATACTGCGTCGGATTGTCGGATTTTCGTTTTCCTATGACATTATTTTTCTAAGATACTATGTTGACCTTCTCTGCATGTTTATATTTTATATTTTTTGTTATCCATATTTTTAAACGTACTGTTATAAGGGGTCTAGCTAAGGCCTTTTTAAAAAAAAGGTTTTATTAAAATACACGATTTAATTACACTTTGAATAATTGTAAATTACATTTAAACAGAAAATAGAATATAAAAAATGGACATAGAATGAACAGCCGTGTTATGGCTTTGGCGATCCGAATAAGACTGGCTGTGCTGTACCCCGCTTGCAGGTGGTCAAGCGTGATCATGCTGATTCAGCATGAAGCATCAGCACTTAAGCTTACAGAGCCAGGGTGTAACACCTCCCCTCATTAAAAAATAAACTTCGAAAATAATTTCGAAGTTTATGATTAATAAAGTTTAAACACCTCTTCGGGTTTTTGGAGGAGACCCCTCTGTCTCTGTGTTTCTGACCTCTGTTGTTGACTGGATGATCTCCAGGGGAACCTCAGGTGGAGATGAGGTCTTATGGCGATTGCCTATCTTTACACAGGATTTGAACTTAACAAATTTTAAGGCTATGATGCAGACAATAGACAATATCACAAGATTAGTTGCTATGGAGTAATGGGTTCCGTAGTTTATTATATGCGGTTTATTTATTATTTTATCAAGTTCTTTGGTTATATCGCGGCCAAAATTAATATTTTCTAAGTCAACGTTTTGTAATTCAATAGGGTTTGCGTCCATATTGTCTAATGTCTGTTCAAATTTGACAATGTTGCAGCATAAATCATTAATAATATTAAAATCTGAAGTGACAAGCAAAGGTGAACTAACATTTAACACATTATTGTTAGAATATAACCTTGTAGTTTTACAGTACACTAGCGGCACGCTATGATGGCCGGTTTGACACATTACAATAGTGATGTGGAATGTCAATTTATTCTCGAACAAAAAACAATTAAGTTTTGTTTTTGTACCTGATTAAATAGGTTTAATAAAACAAAAATGTATATGTTTATTTAATTTATTTGAACGAACTGAATATTTGAATGAAAATGAATATACATACTTTATATGCACACAAGAAACATATGAATACAAAAGATACCAAAAAAGGTGCCACAAAAGGCCATAATTAATCAGATTCGTCCATACTACTATTTTCACTGTCGTCACTGCTATCATCACCTACATTAATAATTATATGTTCGTTTTCTATAATATTATCTATTTTCACATCTCTTTCATAATCTTCCCTTATTAATATAACAGTTCTATTCACAACCTTTTCCCAGTCTCCTTTAGTCACATGTTCACAAGCTTCTTCTAATAATTTTAGCATTTTTTTTGTGGTAAATGGGGGTTCTGTATTGTGTCTTGCAGCATATCCCTTAATTTGAGCCCACACCAACTCAATCGCATTATACTCACAATGGTAAGGCGGTAACCGTATAACTCTGTGCCCATGTTCTAATGCTATTTCGTCAATGACGTATCGGATCTTGGTTGGTTTGTTTTCTTTTAAAAGACGTACTAATTCCGCTTTTAACATATTCATGTTTGCATCTACGCCATTTTTACGAAGCCATGCGACGATATCAGCTTTCTTTTGGGATTGGGCAGGTGGCTTGTCAATTTGCATCGAGTGGTATGGGGCGTTGTCCATAATTATAATAGATGGTTCAGGGAGGCTACACAACATTGAGGTAAACCATTCAGTAAACTTTTCTCCATTCATGTCTTCATGATAGTCTCCAGTGGTTTTTGACGCAAAAGCCATGAGAGAACCTTCGACAAACCCGTTGATGGTTCCGGCGTGACAAATTATAAGTCGCGATCCTTTTCCTAC
Source organism: Oeneis ivallda (assembly GCA_029955525.1). Classification (NCBI taxonomy): domain Eukaryota; kingdom Metazoa; phylum Arthropoda; class Insecta; order Lepidoptera; family Nymphalidae; genus Oeneis; species Oeneis ivallda. The sequence continues at coordinate 14,769,774 of JARPMR010000026.1, read as the reverse complement.
AGGAACTTTGGAAGTAGATGCTGCTGTGTCATCGTTCCAAGAACGGCCTACAGTATGGTTAGCATTAAGCCATGTTTCATCCAAGAACACAACATTTTGCCAATTTTTGATTTCTTTCACTTGCCGTAAAAAAGTATACCTTGCCATCGCTATATCAAATCTTTCCATCAATATTTTGCGTTTGTTACATTTTTTGTATCGAAATCCAATGGTCTTCAAAATCTTCGTTAAAGAACTTTCCCCACCGAAGAATAATCCAGCTTCCTTCAGTGAATGCACCAACTTTTTTCTTGTTGGATACTCCTTCTGTAAATAGTAGCCGTAAACATGTCTTCGGATAGCATCGGCATCAAAGCTATCGATGCCTACGACTGGTTTTGCTCGTTTTCTCTTTTTTGGTGTGTGAAGTTTATTTTCTTCTGTGCCAGTCTCGCCATATTTTTTTTTAGTTATCCGTCTAACAGTTCGTTGTCCAATATTAAGCGCATCAGCTACGCGTTCAACCACTGACGTTATAGGTAAAATTGGCCCTCCATTTTGAGCTTCACGATCGAAATAGTTACGAAGGCGTATTACGAACTCACGTGTCTGACTATTTAGAACAGTTCTCTGCGTACGTTCGGTCATATCGACGAAATCCACAACAAAGGGCTTGAACAGAGTCCAAATTAACGAGCAAGGGTCAACAGTAATGCAGTATCAATATTTGAAATCCAAAGCCAGGTCAAAACTATATCACAATCGCATTGCACTGACAGTTTATACTTTTCGAAGCAACGTCAATTCGAAACTGCTTTGTTTTGCATTGAGCATTGACGCGAGTTTGCCGGAGGTAGTAGTTGTGCTAGCCAGCGATCCTATGTGACGATCGTATTAGATTCCATTTTTAAAAATTTTCAATTTAGAAAACCAAATGCCGAGTTGTGGTATATATCATACTAGCTGATGCCCGCGACTTCGTCCGCGTGGATTTAGTTTTTTAAAATCCCTCGTGAACACTGATTTTCCGGGATAAAAAGTAGCCTATGTCCTCAACTATAGTACCCATGCAAAAAATCACGTCGATCCGTGGCTCTGTTGTGGCGTGATTGAAGAACAAACCAACAAACAAACACACTTTCGCATTTATAATATTAGTATGATAAGAATATTAAATTGCATAGGAAAACACTGTAGCATTAAGTCCATACGATGTATTACATCCATACCTACTATGTAGTATGTAGGTATAATGATCATTTGGAAAAATCTGACACCTTTGGAGTAGTTTGACTTTGACAAAATAGGGCTATCCACGATGGCTATATACGATAAAGTACATTTGCCAGCTTAAGATGAGCCGTTCATTCAAAGTATCTTGTAGATTCCGGGGTTCAAGTTATTTGGACCTTATACTGAAGATCGTGATGTCTATAATTTCTGAACTACGAAATTGACGACCTTGAAATAATTACAGGACAATCTCTAAAGAATCTGCTTTCTAACAAAAAAAGAATGATTTAAATCGGAATACGCCTTAATGAATTACAGCGAAATACGCATTTGTACTTTCATCCCCTCTCCCAAGGGAACCGTGCTGAATTTCGGGATAAAAAGTATCCTATATTATACCTCGTAGTATTAACTTAAATCATACCAAGTTTCATTTAAATCCGTCCAGTAGTTTCGGCGTGATGCGCGGCCAAGATACAGACAGACAGACAGACAGACAGACAGACAGACAGACAGACAGACAGACAAAAAATTAAAAAAAAATTGTTTTGGCTTCTGTATCGATTATAGAGTGCCCTCAAACAAAAATTTTCAAAATATCTTCAATGTACAGAATTGGAACTGTTACAGTTTTATTATATTATATTATATATCATATAAAAATAAAAATTTTACCTTTTGTATGAAACAGCTGATATTTTTTTGCGATTTCAGAGGTTTGTCCACATAGTGAAAATTGTTCATATTCACAAGTACATTCACCCCTTAAATGGTGCAAACTGATTTTTCTACACTTGTATACATTTTAGAAATCAATTTAATAAATAAATTTTGAGTCCTAAACCTAAAACTACATTCGATAAAATTTATGAATCTCTGCACATCACTATCGTCAATAAAGTAATACAATTATTTCCTTCAAAGTCGTTATCAATTAATACGGAACTTCATGAGCGGACAAACGTCAAACCGGCCATCATAGCGTGCCGCTAGTTTAGGCTGTGCACTGTTTGGGTATATCTAGTATGCCTGTTCCGGAAATACTTATTTCTTTTAATTCCAAATTGGTACATTCTATTGTCAATTTTGAAGCTAAAGTTTGTACAAATATCCATCTATTATTAGTAATGGGTTTCCAGATGTCAATAATACCAGATAGGAATTTCGTTTTGCACTGTATTGGTATTTCTGTAATAACCTTGATTAACAGCTCGCTTTCACATGATGGTCTAATATTTGACGACAATATATTCACGACATTACAAATGTAGGTCGTTGGTTCAATCATTTTACACGGAGACAGCGATTCGAGGCCACTATAGTATGCTTTGTCTTTAGTAATTGCTATATACTTATTGTCTGGTATGATGAGACTGAATGAGTCTGGCTTTACAGAATTGTGTGGAATCGGTAATGGGATATTATGATATAGATAGAATTCTTGGGGAGTTACAAGTGGTATCTGTAGTATAAACATAATCTTATTGTTTAAGTAATAACATACTAAATTAGAGATATGAAAAACTAGATTAATAGAACTTAATTCTAACTAAACTTCTAGGCAAATGTTTATAGTTATTGACAAGCTCCTTGTACAATAGATAAGGTGTTATTACAAAAGGATGGAGAATGTTCAAATTAGAGAAGAGCACGGCGCTGATTATATCTTCTAATTGGAATGACAGGGTGAGTAATGACGCTTCTAAACTATTCAAAACTGAATTTATTTCTGAAGTGATTAATAATTTATTTGTAACTTCTGTTGCTTTCTTTAATTTGATGGAGAGCTTGTCTATAGCTTGATTTAAATTATCATCGTTGACTCTTAATTTGTGCAGTGAATGATTGAAAGAACTGATTGCAGAAGTAGAGACCAGAATGTTTTCTTTCATTAGTGAAGCTAATTTCCTTGTATCGCTTTGAACAGAATCTATTGCATTATTGTACTTGATTGCATCATTTTCATCTAATGTGCCAAATATTTGTTTTAAAATAGTCCCCACTCCGCCAATCCAGGCTTCACGTTTTAATCTCTTTTCAAGAAGGTGTGAAATGGAAAGAAATTGCTTATGGATGCTTTGATACCGCACAAATAAAGGTTCAAGCATATTATTGCATTCCAGGTTATCTGTAACATTTGTCTCTTTGCAAAGATATTTTACATTCAATAATACGGAGTTTATGTTTTGAATATGAGACTGAATATGGGAAATATCAATTGGCATTAATATGCTTAAATGTCCATTAATAATTTTAAGTTTACCTATGTAGTCAAAATAGATTCCGGAGCCGGAAGTGATTGGGTGCACAACACTTGGTGCGACAAATGCAGATGCACTGAAATGCAAACAACTTAACTAAGTACAATACAAAACTAAAACTAAGATTTAACTTATGATATAAATAATCAATTGATTTTACATTATTGGGGGAAGGAAGAAGAAGGTCCTTCCGAAACTTCCGCCAACTTAACTTCATCATAATGATGTTTTACATGTCTTCTGTTGATAAGCAAGGAAAGTGTGTTATTTCCATGAATTTTCACGACCTTATATGGTCCTTTCCATACTGGAGCGAGGGCTTTGCGTAGACGTGCATGATTTTTTAGATAAACCATGTCGCCTACCTTGTACGTGACTGGGCGAGAATGTCTGTCATAATATTGTTTGGATCTTTCCTTTGATTTTGCAATATATTCTAAAGCTTTTTCTCGTGATAGCTTTAGCCGGTGGTTTAGCATACGGATATATTCATGGTAGGTGCCTGTGGGACCCGGTTCGTATAGGGAATTTGGAAAATAGGGTTTTTGACCGAATAACAACTCATGTGGACTGAATTTGGTAGTACAATGGACATTGGTATTGTAAGCTAGAATGGCAGTATAAATATATCTGTGCCAGTCTGTTTGGTTTTCATTTACAAAGGATTTGAGATATTCCTTGATGGTTGAGTGGCTTCGTTCTAGAGCGCCTTGAGTTTGGGGGTGATACGGTGATGACCAAATTTGTTTGATTTTGAGGAATTTACAGGTCTCTTTAAAGAGTTCTGCTGTGAAGTTGGTTCCCTGATCAGTTAGTATCATTTTTGGCAAACCGAATAAGGATATGAAATGTACAAGGCATTCTAGACACTCTTCAGCCGTTATATTGGAAATAGGATATGCTGTAGAAAACTTGGTTAAGTCGTCTTGTAAGGTGAGTATATATTTTAAAGGAATTCTGCCAGCTTGTGGCAATGGGCCCACAATGTCAAGACTAATCCTTTCAAAGGGTGCAGTTGACGTTGAAGTTATTTGCATAGGAGCTCTATTGATCTGACGCAGTGCTTTATTGGATTGACATTGAGTACATTTTTTGACATAATTTTCTATATCTGATCTCATATTCTTCCAACTATACTTCTCTTTTATACGATTTAGCATTCTTGTAGAACCCACATGACCAGCTATAGGTAAGTCGTGGTTTTCCTTGAGTATTGTGGGGATTTCGCTAGGAGTTGGATATATCAGAGTGTTTCTATAAATTTTGATAGTGATGTTAGTATTGTGAAACAAATAAGCTAAGATGTTATACAACTTAGTGTAAGAAATTTTCACGAAAGGGTCTTTGAAATCGGATATTGCAATTTCACTGGGACTCATTGGTTGCAAGAGTAATTCATTTCGAAGATTTTGTAAGGTTTTATATAATTCGGGATAAGTAATATCATCGAAGTGATGGACTTTGGTAAACAGGAAGTAATAATGTTTATTGTTTGACTCTAGAGTTAGAAATGAATGAAGCGATCTCTCTTTATTTAATAAATCACTGTTGTCAATATTATTAGCAAGAATTTCCTCAACGTTTGGGTTGGTTTCATCTAAATCGATGGATGTGGGAACGATGATTACCTTGGAATCAGAAGATAGCAGTTTATTGGCGCTCTCATGAATAATGGTGTTATATTTATAGCTTTTATTTGACATTGCTTTTAGGTAATCAGAATAGGAGTCGTTGGAGATATTGTCAGGACTTGGAAGGTTAACGGGTAAGTTTTCGTCATTAGTATTGGTAGGATTCAGAAGGGTTTCGGGATTAAATGGAGAATTCGGAAGACTGAGACCTGGATTATTTGAAGGATTTAGAACAGGTAAATCATTCGAAGTAGCAGGGTTTGGTATATTTTCAGGATTATCGATAATATTTCTTTCTGGTTCAGGATTCGGAGAGATATCAGGGAGATCGAAATCTATGTGTTCAAAAGGAATCGGCGATAGAGAGTTTAGATCAATACTCAGTGGACTTGGAATAGGTTGGTTCTCACCTAATGGATCAGCGTCAGCAATCGGATTCGACGGAGGCAGGTCATTTTCTGCACGAGCAACATCAGTATTGATAGCATTTACAGGATTTGGAAAATCAGACGGATATCGAGACAGGGCATCAGCTGCTGAATTGAGTTTACCTTTTCTGTAAACTATTTCATACTCGTACTCTTCGAGTTTTAGTCTCCATCTTTGGAGTTTACTGGAGGGATCTTTATGATTGAACAGCCATTTTAAAGGACGGTGGTCGGTTACGATCTGGAACTTGCGGCCATATAGATAAGGCCGGAAGGTTTTACAGCCAAATACTATGGCAAGGAGTTCTTTCTCGGTAGTGCTGTAATTGCATTCGCTTTTATTTAGCGTTCTTGAAGCATAGGCAATTGGTCTCTCTTTGCCAATGGGACCTTGAGATAGTACTGAACCTATTGCATGATTTGAGGCATCGCAGGTTAAGATAAATGTTTTGGTGAAATCAGGGTAACTTAAGACAGGAGCAGAGGTAAGGTTGGCTTTTAACTCGTCAAAGGCTACTTGTTGTTGGTTCTGCCAATGGAAAGGAGTATCTTTCTTTAACAAATGGGTTAGTGGCTTGGCAATTTTTGAGAAATCTGGAATGAATCTGCGATAATATGATACTAGGCCAAGAAAGGATTTTATATCCTTTGGAGTTTTTGGTTTTGGAAAATTTATTACGGCCTTGATTTTTTCAGGATTAGGTTTTACACCTTGATCTGTGATTATATGACCAAGGTAGGCTACCTCTCGCCTCAAGAATTCACATTTGTCGGGTTGTAATTTGAGGTTATGTTCTCTTAAACGTTGGAAGATACATTGGAGATTATTTATGGCTTGATCAAGGTCGTAACCGTAGAGGACAATGTCATCCAGGTACACGAAACATCGTGTTCCTTGGAGACCGGATAAAGTCGAATTCATTAATCTTTGAAATGTTGAAGGGGCGTTTTTAAGCCCGAATGGCATACGAGTGAATTGGTAATGACCTTCAGGAACAGAGAAGGCTGTTTTTTCTTTATCCTCTTCTTCTACGAGGATTTGGTGGAAACCAGAGGCAAGATCCAGAGTACTAAAATATTTACTTGAACCGAGTTGGTCGAGGATTTCATTAATTTGAGGTATTGGATAGGTATCGCCTATGGTAACGTCATTGAGTTGTCGATAATCTATTACGACGCGCCATTTTTGTTGGCCGGATGAGTCGAGTTTTTTTGGGACTACCCATATAGGGGCTGACCAAGGAGAATTTGATGGTTCTATAATTCCCTGGTTTAACATCTGGTCAATTTGTTTCTTTACCTCGGCCTTATGGATCTCGGGGAATCGATAGGATTTAGCATGAATTGGATTTTGAGATGTGGTTTTAATTGAATGTTTCAGAGCATTCGTATAGGTCAACTTCTCACCAGGAAGGTGGAAGATATCAGAATATTCAGAGCAGAGTTCATATAGGGCATTTGCTTCTTCTGAATTTAGATGTGATGTTCTGAGTTGGTTTAATACTTCTTGGGTACGACGGTAAGAGTCTTGATGTTGAAGTTTATTAACAGAATGCAATTTAAATTGTTGATCTGAGAGTGGTTGGAGCTTTTCTACTGGGCTTAGAATAAGATTCAGGTTAGAATTTATGGAGATAGGGGATTCTGATGTATTCACTACAGTCAGGTTTACTCTATTGTTCCTTTTGACCTTGACTAGGCAATTTGCTACCAGAAGATTTTTGATCAGCTTTTGGTCTTGTATAATCCCTTCCTTTATTTCAGGGTTTGAGACAGAGCATTCGATAACCATTTCGGATCTGGGGGGAATATTGTAAACGGGTTCATGAAATAGTAATTTTACGTCTACATCATTGATTCTTAGAATGTTTTTAGTGTAATTAATATTACAACCAAAGGCGTTTAGCATATCGGTTCCGATTATGCCATCATAGGGTAGGTCAACTTCTCTTATGACATGGAATTTATGGTTGACTGATTTAGAGTCAGAATCAGAGAGTTGTAATTTGAGATTGAAGTGGCCCATGGTCTTTGTCGACTCTTGGCCAGGATCTATACCTTTTATGTTGATTTGTTCTCTAACAAGGGTGAGGAAAGTTTGGATAGAGTCATATTTAATGAGACTAATTGATGAACCAGAATCAATGAGTAAAGAAAGTGGTATATCAGAAACTGAGGATTTGACGAGAATGTGAGGAAGTAATATTTTTGTAGGGTTAGCGGTGATTTCAAAAATGTTACTGCAATTACTGTCACTTGATTTCGAATTCTTTATAGGATCGAGAATTTGGGGTTTGTTAGCGGATTTAGTAGCTGTGGAAGTTTGACCTTGAATTTCAGGTTGGTTTTCAGTTTGTGAGACGGATACGGAGGGTTTCATCGTGGATACAGAGGTTTTAACTGTGGATACAGAGGATTTGATCCTGGATACAGAAGGTTTCATCGTGGATACAGAGGGTTTCATCGTGGATACAGAGGGTTTTGAACTGGATACGGAGGGTTTCAACACAGATGCATAGGATTTTGACATGGATGCAGAGGGTTTTGTCGCGGATACAGAGGGTTTTGACATAGATGCAGAGGTTGTCGACACAGATACAGAGGGTTTTGACACAGATACAGAGGTTGTCGTCACGGATACAGAGGGTTTTGACACGGATACAGAGGTTGTCGACACGGATACAGAGGGTTTTGACATAGATACAGAGGTTGTCGACACGGATACAGAGGGTTTTGACACAGATACAGAGGTTGTCGACACGGATACAGAGGATTTGGTATCGATTTGTTGTTTTTGGTGTCCCGTACGACACCTGGACGGGACCTTTACTCGTTTAAAGAATTCAGAGGATCTTCATTTTCGGAAAGAGAGTCTACTTCGTCGCGAGATTCAACATTTTCTTCAATAAAATTTACGCGACTAGGGCCTGGTTGCAATAAATTTTTTCGAGCAGGTATTTGTGCCTGCGAGTTGCGGAAGCGGTTGTTATATTCGCGTTTCCTGCAGTTCGCCAGCACATGCCCCTCGTTTTTGCAATATCTGCATATAATTGGCGACTTAGAAGACATGTCACTGGTTTGGGAACTAGACTGTTGTATAAATCTTGGTTTTTGAAAAGATGATGTTAAGTTTCTAGGTTTATTACCTTTATTCTCGGCGGGCTGGGACCTCCTGTACAGAGTTTGTTGAATGCGCTCCTCGGATATGGCTATATTAATGGCTTCATTTAATGTTTTTGGAGACCTGCATCGCACTATCGTCGATATGCGAGGAATGAGACCCATCATGAAGTGATGGAGGGCAAGGTCCTCCATGGCTGCAGTACGGCCGATTAACTCAGTTGGTTCAGAATTAGTTAAAGAAATCTCCGTTAGGAGTTGTGAAAGGCAGGTCTCCACCTTAAGTGCAAATTGACTAACATTTTCCAGCGGGCTCTGCTTGCTCTCCTGGAGGTCCGCTAATAAATGTGAATAATGTTTCCTTTCGCAGAATTGCTCTTTGAGAAAATCTTTTAATTGGGACCAGCAGGAAAAATCTTTGATAGAGCAGGCAATTTCCGCTTTTCCTTGTAATTGACATAGAATATATTGGAACAAAATAGGCTTTTGGGCTTCAGTTGCGAGTTTGATAGCATTATCACAATTAATAAGAAAAGAGTTAAGTGTCTCTCGACAACCATCATATGGTTTCACGAATTTAAATAGGACATTTAATTCAAGTTCCATACTTGTACTTGTATTTTGCTTCACGGTTATTTTTTGCAAGATCGGCGATTGTTCGGCAGGCTCTGGTTTGTTTACACTGAACATTCTTGAAGACGAAACGGAGACTTGATTACGTTATTGGCAGAAGGTGAACTCACATGCACGTGTAGGCGGCGATAACGGTCAGCGCTATCATTTCGGAGAAACGGCGCACAGTGGGTCGAGCTGCGTGCGGCGGATACCGCGATAGCTCAGTGGTGAACAGGTGACGTGTAATAGGAGAGGAGCACAACACAACAGAACACTGCGGTACACAGATACGGTGGGACACAGTGGACTCATACACAGTTTTGACACTCGATTTTCACGTTTTTGCACAAAGGTTTTTGAAACACGGAGGGACCAGGGATAATCCTAATTTTTTATCCCTTTACGCTGCCACCAAATGTTATAAGGGGTCTAGCTAAGGCCTTTTTAAAAAAAAGGTTTTATTAAAATACACGATTTAATTACACTTTGAATAATTGTAAATTACATTTAAACAGAAAATAGAATATAAAAAATGGACATAGAATGAACAGCCGTGTTATGGCTTTGGCAATCCGAATAAGACTGGCTGTGCTGTACCCCGCTTGCAGGTGGTCAAGCGTGATCATGCTGATTCAGCATGAAGCATCAGCACTTAAGCTTACAGAGCCAGGGTGTAACAGTACTCAAAAATGCTGTAAATACTAAGACATAATCTTTGTATTTTTCAATATTATACAGATACTTCAAAAAAGTTATCAATACTTTTTAGCAGTGCACTTAGGTTTACTGTAAGGACTTAGGATTATCTGATTATTAACAGATTTTGTAGATACCAAGATATTTACTCCGTCACTATACTCTCAATCTCATGCTGAGAGCATGCTGTAGGTACCATAGTATATCACCTTAGAGCAGCTATTTAGTTATGATTTAAGGTTATAAGCCACCAGGGAGTGCTGTACTTTGTCATAGGTTTTTATAATTTTTAATAATATTGTTTATTAAGTTGAGAGACATTTAATTTTTATTTGAATACGTAGTGGGTATTAATATTGAACACATTGATTTTTTAAGTAATCTTGTTTAAATAAACATATAGCATTTTTAATGAAACATCATTTGTTTTATTTATGTTTAAAGCGAAATTTACGATGTAGGTATCTATTTCTAAAAAGTGTATTAAGTACAAACTGTTAGGACTACATCATGTTTCCTTAAAAATAGATACAGCATAATCAGCATTTCAGAGTTTAGAGTTATTTCGTGGTTTCATATGTTTCAAATACCAAGTTACAGCAACATTGCTTCTTGAAATTGAAAAACTACTACTTTAGAATTATATAATTAGTATCATCTGATGTGTTACATTAAAAAATATGCTTTTTGAAAAAAATCTGCTCCTGATAGCTTATTATGAGCTGTTATGATTTTTAACCGACTTCCAAAAAGGAGGAGGTTCTCAATTCGGCCGGTATCTTTTTTTTTTTTCTTTTTTCTTTTTTTTTTCTATGTATGTCCACCGATTTCTCCGGGATTACTGGACCGATTCGCGTGATTTTTTTTTAATCGACAGAGGATGTTTGCGAAATGGTCCCATAAAAATTTTAACCTTCAACTCCTCAAGCCTGATGCTGCAGGCTAAAACTATGGCGATTTAGGAAATTTCGATTACGAATTGATATTGTAGGTAACAAGTATGGACTACATCATGGAGCTCCAGGTCCTAGCTCCTCAATCATAGGATACTACACTTAAAAGCTTAAAATAAAAATTCTTTTCAAAAAACCGACTTATAACGCCACTACAAAGTATAAAAATAATTTTAGTTTGTCCACGTTTGTTGAAGTCGGGCGGGCCTAAAATACAAACTATGAAACCGACTCGCGATGCTCGCTCGACTTCTACAAACGAGTCTATCATATTCTGTAGCGTCGCGCATCGGTTTCATAGTTTGTATATAGGCCCGTCCGACTTCAACAAACGTGGACAAACTAAAATTATTTTTATACTTTGTAGTAGCGTTAGAAGTCGGTTTTTTGAAAAGAATTTTTATTTAAAACGTTATTGGCTCTGGTATAAAGTTCACTTTTTCGATTTACAAGATCGTTTTCCAGCGTTGAATAATATTCTCTCAGTCCAGCATGGAGGAAACATAAAAAGTAAAAACTGAACCCTAAAAAAAAATTTTATTTAAAGTTATGATTGGTAAGTTAAAACTTGTACCTACACACTTTACTTGGAAGGCTTATTTTTTTCATCTACTTCATCTGAACGAAGTGTATATTTGTTTGTAATGCTAGGCTGCCGCCATGGCTATAGTGGCCACCCCATCTGTAATAAAACACCGCCAAGCTATTTAGCTTTCCGGTAAACCTAGCGGGATGAATAAGAAGTATGGGTACTTTAATTCAATTGCCAAGTTTTAATGAACCAAGTAATATGTATAGAATTTAATTTTTTTTTTCGTCAATGAACCATTAGTAAGACGATAAAAATATCTCGGTATAAATAATTTATACAATCCCTCCACCAATATCGACATATGAAATCTTGCTGTCCAGCCCTAATTTTATTGCGGTGTGGCCGACTTCATAAAATTAAAGTCCTAATTTTCGAGTAAGAAAGACTTACGTAGAACTTATCATTACTATTAAACAATTTTTTAGTCTCGTTTTCATTATTTTTTTGTATTATATTTGTAAAAATCCTTTCTTAGCGGATGCCTACGTCATAGTAGATGTGCGTTGATAGATCAGTGAGTCAGTGTTAAGATTGGTCCAACCTAATTCCATGTGAACTTTATGTTGTTTCTAGTTCCATGTTTTTTTCCCTCTAAAATATGTTATGTCATGCATAGTTGTCTGTGGTATCGTGTTCTGTGGTGTGTAGACTTTGTAAAACTGAAAAATTAGCAATTCATTAAAACTAAAGTGATAAAATCAAACAATTCTTTCATTAAATTATACATGGTGCCGAAACTCGGTGATATTTTGAACATTCATATCTAAATGAATTTTTTTAGTGTGTGTACCCAGTGTTGAAGTGACTTTCAATTTTCAATTAACTATTGCGTCACAATTTTTACTTGAACAACTTGAACTTTTATACTTTAAAGTATCTTAAACAATGGAGGTTTTGTTAAAAACACAAGACGAACTGTACAAACAACTACAAAAATCAGAATGTAACTATCGTAAATCACCAAAAGAACGTATTAAGAAGGCGTACATAGACACCAGATTGGAAAACCTAGAAGAACTATGGCGTGATTTTAAGAAGGGTCATAAGGATTTAATTTCAACAATTACTGACGAGACACAGAAAAACAATTTACCGTATTTCACAGGTGACAAGTTCGACCAGTTTGAGGAACTATACATTCAGTATAGGTGTATGCTATTAGAGGCTTTGGCTGGGTTGCACTGTGAAACTAAGCAAAAGAGTTCATCAAATACATTAAGTGATGGAATACATAGATCTGATCCGTCGTGTGACATCAAACTTCCTAAAATTACACTTCCTACGTTTAGTGGAAATTATAATAACTGGCAGACGTTTTATGATATGTTTATATCATTGATTCACAATAATAAGAGTCTGTCAGCCGTCCAAAAACTTCATTATTTAAAAACAAGTTTATCTGGAGAGCCAGAAGCATTAATAAGAAACTTTGCTACAACTGAACTGAACTACGCAGAAGCTTGGAAACAACTCACTAAGAGGTATGATAATAAAAGATTTAATTGCAACGCTATTTTAAAAATCTTCTATTCACAAAAGCAGATTACTAGTGAGTCACCTGTAGCTTTGAAACATCTATTAGATACAACCTCATCTTGTTTAAAAAGTTTAAGTAACATTGGAGTAAATGTGAGTCATTGGGATGCTATAGTTATATACTTTGTTGTTTCTAAAATGGATATTGAGTCGCGAAAATTATGGGAACATCAACAGAGCAGTAGTGGCGATGAGTTGCCAAAATGGGAACAGCTTGTTGAATTTTTGGAATCCCGTTTTAGAAGTCTTGAAATGATTGATTCTGGAAAACAAAGCTCTAGTACTAAACATAATACAAAACTGATTTCTTCAAAATCGTTTCATGCTGCTATCACAAATGATAAACAGCTGTCATGTGTTCTATGTAATGGACCGCATTACATATTCAATTGCAAAGAGTTTGCACAGAAAGGAGTTAAAGAGCGATCAAATTCGCACCCAGTGAGTCGGTGCATCAAAAATACATTTTGTAAGCGGTGTGCAAAAAAACATCATTCGCTGATCCACGTAGAAAGAGAAAGTTATCAACGGAATACTACGAACATGGTACCAAAGAAGACCGAGTCACAGAGAGAGGAAAATATTCAACAACCATCCCACTCAACTATACAAGAGAATACAGTGGTAGCTAACTTTGCATGTGGAGTGTTACATAGTTATAACGTATTACTAGCTACTGCAGTTATTAAGTTAACGTCTAAGTGCGGAACAAAATTAGTTTTTAGAGCATTACTTGATCAAGGGTCGCAAGCTTCTTTTGTAACAGAAGCCACAGTACAATTACTTGGGTTAAAAAAGAAACCTATTAATGGTTTGGTGTCAGGGATAGGGAATGGACAGGTGAGAATAAAACACATGACTTCTTTAGTCATTGAGTCGTTCCATAATCCAAATAACATAATTCAGGTAAATGCGTACATCATGAGTTCACTTGCGTCGCTGTTACCATCAAGTAAAATTCACACACCTGATTGGTTAGAATTAGAGAACCTTACACTAGCTGATCCAGGATTTGCAACACCCGGCAAAATTGACATTTTGCTAGGAGCTGAAGTATATGGAGAGGTATTGCTCAATGACATGATTAAACAACCACAAGGAAATCTCATAGCACAGAATACAATCCTTGGGTGGGTTATATCGGGAAGAGCAGCACATGATACAACTTCAGTGAGAAAAGAAATTGCGAGCATGCACATTACATACAGAGGAGATGAGTTCTTAAAACAATTCTGGGAAATAGAGAATGAACCGAACAGCCTAGAAAAGAAATTAACAGAGGAAGAACTTAAATGTGAAGAAATTTACGAACAAACTACAACAAGAAATGAAGAAGGAAGATTCGTAGTAAAACTACCATTCAGAGATGTTGAACCAAAAAGCCAATATGGAAAGAGTAGAGAAATAGCTGTACGAAAGCTGCTTAGTTTAGAGAAGAGACTACTAAAGGATGAAAAATTATACACTGAGTACCGGAAAGTTATGCAAGAATATTTAACTTTGAATCACATGTCGCTCATCGAAGGAGAAGACATTGACAATTCGAGATCTGTGTATCTTCCACATCACGCAGTGGTGCGCGAAGATAAAGACACCACGAAGGTTCGCGTGGTTTATAATGCTTCTTCTAAAGGAGTTAATAATGTTTCACTGAACGACGATCTTTTAGTAGGACCTAAGCTTCAGCAAGACCTGAGACATCTTTTAATGAGATGGAGGAACCACAAAGTGTGCATTATTGCTGATTTGGTGAAAATGTATCGACAGGTTCGAGTTACTGATGAAGATGCAAATTTCCAAAGAATTTTATGGAGAAACAATCCTAGTGAGCCTATACAACACTTTAAACTTTTGACTTTGACATTCGGTACTGCATGTGCACCCTACTTAGCAGTAAAAACGTTACAAAAGCTAGCGGAGGTTGAACACTCAAACTATCCTATCGCTTCCGAGATTACAAAAAAGGATTATTACATTGATGATTTAATGACTGGATGTGACAGTTTTGAAGAAGCTGTACAAATTTATGTACAGATGAACAAATTGATGAATTCTGGTGGATTTCAATTGCAAAAATGGAGTAGTAATGAGTCGAGACTTTTAAACTACATTGACAAGGATAAACACAGAATTGATCAATTAGTGCCAATCAAAGTAGATAACATGATGAAGGTGCTAGGTATTGGTTGGAACAGAGAGACTGACAAATTTGAATACACTGTTAACTTACCTGAGTCTAAACAGCCAATTACAAAATGGCAAGTACTGTCTGATATTGCAAGACTATATGATCCGATTGGATGGATAGCGCCCGTAGTTATTACTGCCAAGATTTTTATACAAAAACTGTGGAAAGCAAAATTGGATTGGGACGATGAGATTACGGAAGAGTTGTTAACAGAATGGAGCAAATATAGAGAAGATTTAGTAAACATAAAGGATATTTCAATTCCGAGATGGCTGAATACAGTACGAGGCTGTAAAACAGAATTACACACTTTTTCAGATGCTTCTCAAACTGCTTATGCAGCAGCGGTATACATTAGAGTTGTAGATGAGAAGAATAACATTAAAGTGAGCTTGGTTACGGCTAAAACAAAAGTTGCACCAATTGACAAGGAATCATCGATACCCAGGCTGGAGTTATGTGGAGCAGTCCTCGCAGCAAAGTTGGTGCATGAAGTTTCACAGGTTATGAAGATCCCAAAAGAGCATTTGCATGCCTGGACTGATTCGACGATTGTACTGGCATGGCTAAAAGGACCTCCTTGTCGATGGGCCACATTGGTTAGTAATCGTGTGTCAGAGATTTTAACTATGACAGATTTTGATCAATGGAGATACGTATCAACTAACACAAATCCTGCAGATTGTGCGTCGAGAGGGCTCAAGCCTGATGAATTGAGAAACCATACACTATGGTGGAATGGACCAAGCTGGTTGTCAGAACCAACTATTGACACGACGACAGTTGATATAGAAGAAACACATGAGGAAGAGAGAATCAAATCTTTGACTACATTAACTCATCAAGAAGAGGATTTTGTATGGACTAAATATTCAAGTTTATCTAAAATGCTGAGAATAGTATCATATTGCAGACGAATTCTACAGTACAAACGACCGAAGAGTGAACGTGAGAAGTTACCAAATTACATAACAATAAATGAACTCAAGGACACGCTACAGATGTGTATTAAACAAGTACAGAATTTGGAATTCGGTGATGACTTGAAGAAATTAAAGACAAAGGGATATGTCACAAAAGGGAGTTTACTGTACACTCTTCATCCATTTTTTGATCAAAATGGGATTGTAAGAGTTGGTGGACGTATCGAACATGACAATGCAAGTTTTGACGAGAGGCATCCAATAATTATGCCTAGTAAGAGTCATCTCACTAAGTTATTAATTGCTGATGCTCACATTAAAACTATGCATGGTGGGCCACAACTTATGTTGAACCATCTACGCAATAAATATTGGATCATTAGAGCAAGAGATCAAGTTAAGAAACAATTTAGAACATGCGTTGTGTGTTCAAGACATTCTAAAGTGACAAATCAACTTATGGGTCAACTGCCAGAAGTGAGATTAAAACCAAGTAAACCCTTCAAATCAGCTGGTGTTGACTATGCAGGGCCAATAAATATACGATTTTCTCCTGGACGTGGATCAAAATCATATAAAGGCTACATCTGCTTATTTGTATGTATGGTGACTCGTGCCATACATCTTGAAGCTGTTACTGATTTAAGTGCTAAAGGATATATTGCTGCATTTAGGCGCTTTACGTCGAGACGAGGACATTGCCAGGATCTGTACAGCGATAACGCTTCAAACTTTGTCAAAGCGAATAAGGAGTTACAAGCAATGTTTAACAATGCCAAATCTGAGTTACCCCAAGAAATTGCACAACTGTTAACGTTAGAAAATACGCGTTGGCATTTTATACCTCCTCATGCACCAAATTTCGGAGGGCTATGGGAAGCTGGTGTAAGGTCAGTTAAGACACATTTAAAGAAAGTGATTGGTGATAGTACATTAACTTATGAAGAGCTGTCGACAGCACTGACGCAAATTGAGGCTTGTTTAAATTCGCGCCCGTTGTCTGTTCTTAGCGACGATCCTGATGATCCACTACCCTTGACACCAGGCCATTTTTTAATCGGTGAGCCATTACTTAATGTTAGTGATGTTGATTATTGTAATAAAAATGTAACTGGTCTTGAACGTTGGAATGTAACACAAAAAATGGTAAATGAATTTTGGAAGAGGTGGTCAAAAGAATATCTGTTAAACTTAAATCATAGATATAAATGGAATTCTACAAAACAAGAACCTGAAGTAAATGATATTGTTGTGTTAAGAGATGATTTTTTGCCACCATCTAAATGGTTGTTAGGTAAAATTATAGCAAAGCACCCCGGTCGTGATATGTTAACTCGGGTTGTAACTGTCAAATGTAAAAGCGGTTGTTACAAACGCCCCCTAAATAAGATTTGTGTTCTCACTAAAAATACAGTGTAATATTCTCACGGTGGGCGGTGCTATTAGTATAAGTTTGCTGTTTGTGTCTTTTGTTTTTATTATTCTTTTTACAATTGTTTACTTATAGGTTAAAAACTTAGTTGTTAGCATTATATCAAAGGACAAGTCCTTGGTGGGCGGAATGTTAAGATTGGTCCAACCTAATTCCATGAGAACTTTATGTTGTTTCTAGTTCCATGTTTTTTTTCCCTCTAAAATATGTTATGTCATGCATAGTTGTCTGTGGTATCGTGTTCTGTGGTGTGTAGACTTTGTAAAACTGAAAAATTAGCAATTCATTAAAACTAAAGTGATAAAATCAAACAATTCTTTCATTAAATTATACAGTCAGTCACCTTTTCATTTTATATATTTAGAAAATTATACCACACTGGCTATATGGAAATCTATCTATAATATAATAAAACTGTAACAGGTCCAATTCTGTACATTGAAGATATTTTGAAAATTTTTGTTTGAGGGCACTCTATAATCGATACTGAAGCCAAAACAATTTTTTTTTAATTTTTTGTCTGTCTGTCTGTCTGTCTGTATCTTGGCCGCGCATCACGCCGAAACTACTGGACGGATTTAAATGAAACTTGGCACGATTTAAGATAATACTACGAGGTATAATATAGGATACTTTTTATCCCGAAATTCAGCACGGTTCCCTTGGGAGAGGGGCTGAAAGTCCAAATGGGTATTTCGCTGTAATTCATTAAGGCGTATTCCGATTTAATCCATTCTTTTTTTGTTAGAAAGCAGGTTCTTTAGAGATTGTCCTGTAATTATTTCAAGGTCGCCAATTTCGTAGATCAGAAATTATAGACATCACGATCTTCAGTATAAGGTCCAAATAACTTGAACCCCGGAATCTACAAGATACTTTGAATGTACGGCTCATCTTAAGCTGGCAAGCGTACTTATCGTATATAGCCATCGTGGATAGCCCTATTTTGTCAAAGTCAAACTACTCCAAGTCCAAAGGCGTCAGATTTTGCCAAACGATCATTATACCTACATACTACATGGTAGGTATGGATGTAATACATCGTATGGACTTAATGCTACAGTGTTTTCCTATGCAATTTAATATTCTAATCATACTATTATAAATGCGAAAGTGTGTTTGTTTGTTGGTTTGTCCTTCAATCACGCCACAACAGAGCCACGGATCGACGTGATTTTTTGCATGGGTATTATAGTTGAGGACATAGGCTACTTTTTATCCCGGAAAATCAAAGTGTTCACGAGGCATTTTAAAAACTAAATCAGAAGTCGCGAAAGAAAGTCGTGGGCATCAGCTAGTATATACCTATAACTTTTGAAATAATTGAGTAAAAAACTAATTATATGAATTCGCTGAGTTTATGGAGCTCTAGCTGCATCAATGCATTTTAAACAATAGTGGGAGAGTACCAGCCAATCAGACACCATTGCGATCGTTATAATAATGCAATCATTTTAACCGACTTCTAAAAAGGAGGAGGTTCTCAATTCGAATTTTTTTGTATATTTGTTACGCAATTATTCCGCCAAATAATTAATGGAATTTGATAATTTTTTTGTTTAGTAGGGCATACTTCAGAGGTGGTTCCCATATAAATTGTTGTTGATATAATGTTAGATGTTACTCCATAACTACGTCAAATCTGAACCGATTTCAATTTTTTTTTGAAAGAACGCATAATAAGGTTGGGCCTATTTAAAAGGTGAAGAGAAGGTGATTCATATCTTCGGTAATGGAGGAAGGAACTCAATGATTAAGAGCAAATTGCTCGCGATCAGAGATATACACTAAAAGCTTAAAATAATAATGTAAAAAAAATATCTTTAAAAAACCGACTTCATACGCCGATCGGGCAAAGTTGGGCTAGCGTCGCGCATTGGTTTCATCATTTATATTTAGGCCCGCCCGACTTCAACATACATGTACAAATTAAAATTGTTTTATACTTTGTAGTGGCGTTTAAAGTTGGTTTTATAGAAAGAATTTTTATCATTATTTGATAATCCCACAGACGATCAAAGTTCGTATTTATATATCTAGTCATATTTTACTTAAAGCTTATAAATTAGTCGTTCACCCCTTCCTATTCTATCGTGATTTTAATTCTATGGGATCAATTTATAATGCAGTTCATGAAAAAGGTCTCTAAACGAATAGTAAGTAGGAAGATTAATTTTCAATATTTTCCCCAAATTATTTCATGTACGATTAAGTAGCAACATTTTCAGATCGACAGTTTTCTTAAGTTTTCTGCATAAGTATTGCATTATTTGGATAAAATAATACATCAGAAGTAAATAAATGTTATCCTTTAGTAAACTGGATTTTTTAAATATTTTTTCAGAAGAAAATACTCTCATATTCGGGCATTTATAGCGGAGCTCATTCCCCGCTTACCATACGTAGTTGACAGGCGCGTGACTCGAGTCAAACAGTTTTATATAACGGGTATGAAAACTGGTCATACCCAACTTACAGAGGGGTACGCGCGTCAATTCTTCTCCTGTGTTGGTTTATTACTCAAAGATCGCATCAGTCTTGGTAAAAATAAACCTACTCTTTTCGAAACACAGTTAGGATGGCTAGTTGCGGGTACAGTGCGGACAAATAACAAGAATAATAAAAATGAAACATGCATGTTGAGTAGCAACTTAGAGTTTGATCTGTCGCGTTTCTGGGAGTTAGATTCAATTTCTCCGAAACATAATTTGACCCCAGAAGAACGAGCATGTGAGGAACACTTCCTAAAGAACACAAAACGCAAACCTGATGGACGATTCATTGTCTCACTGCCTCTGAAGGCATCACCCAAAGTGTTAGGGGATTCATATCAGATGGCCAAGTGCAGATTTTTGTCTTTGGAGCGAAAGTTGGGGAGAGATTCTAATATGAAACAACTTTATGTGGACTTTATGAACGAATATCTCACTCTCGGTCACATGACAGAGCAAAGTTCTCTTAATTATAAAGCTTGTTATTTGCCTCATCATGGTGTATTAAGGGAGTCAAGCAAAACCACAAAATTACGCGTAGTTTATGATGCTTCTGCAGTTACGAAGTCAGGAAAGTCACTTAATAGTATTCTAAGAGTGGGACCAACAGTGCAAGACGATTTACTGTCTATATTGCTGCGTTTCAGACAACACCAATACGTCGTTACTGCGGATGTAGAGAAGATGTACCGCCAGACGGAAATCTTCGAACAAGAACGCACTCTTCAACAAATTTTGTGGAGAGCTGACCCCTCTCATCCTCTTAAAAGCTATCAACTGAACACCGTTACTTATGGTACGGCTTCAGCGCCTTATTTGGCCACAAGATGTCTTCTTCAGTTGAGTCGTGAAGCTGAAGATTCTAATGTTCAACGTGCAATTCGCCACGATTTTTACGTTGATGATTTTCTGTCTGGACATTCGACCATTGAGGAAACTATATCTCTAGGTCGCGGAGTAATAAAAGCCTTATCATCTGCTCAATTGAACTTGCGAAAATGGAACTCAAACCATCGAGATATTCTGCAAGCAATTTCTGGTGAGGCGAAGATATCGGGATCTGTAGATCTCAGCAGTGACAACCTTTCTAAAACATTGGGTTTAAATTGGAAATGTCCTGCAGACACTCTGTCATTTTCCATTGACATTCCTGAAAATGTCACTGTGAATAAGAGACACATTTTATCAACAATTGCCCAAGTCTTCGACCCACTTGGTCTTGTTTCACCTTGCATCGTGGAAGCGAAAATAATCATGCAGCAATTGTGGATAAATAAATGTGGTTGGGATGATCCACTTCCTCCACATATAAGGCAGGCCTGGTTTGATTTTGCTAGGTCATTACCACAGTTAAATACTTTTGACATTCCCAGATGTGTTACATCTAATTTACCCGCAGACATACAGCTGCACATCTTTACAGACGCCTCAGAAAAGGCTTATGGTGCATGCGTTTATGTAAGATGTTCGGACAACGATGGTACAGTCACCACTCATTTGTTAGCATCCAAAGGTAAGGTAGCTCCCATTAAAACTACCTCAATTCCTTGACTGGAGCTTTCAAGTGCCCTACTTGGAACGAGGTTAGGTATAAAGATATTAAGTTCCATAACACTCCCAATCAGTAGGTGCATCTTATGGTCCGACTATATGATTATCTTGGGTTGGTTAAGTTCTTCTCCAGCTCATTTGAAACCGTTTGTTCGGCATCGCGTATCCGAAATACAGGAAAGTTTCTCGGCTCATGAGTGGCGCCACGTTCCTTCCAAAGAAAACCCGGCAGATCTCGCTTCACGAGGTTTAAAGGCCGACGTTCTTGGTAAATCATCTTTGTGGTGGTCTGGGCCGTCTTTTTTAAAATCTGATCAAACTAATTGGCCAGAAAAACCCAAGCAGGAGACACAAGTTTCTGATTTGCCAGAAACTCTTGTGAAATGTTTTCATGTTGCTGAAGAACCTAACTTATTTTCCGAGCTAATTGGAAATTGTTCTTCATTCTCAAAATTACAACGCATTACGGCATTCGTTCTTAGATTTGTAAAAAATTGCCGTTATGCCTCAGAAAAGGTTGTCGGTAAGTTAACAACAACCGAACTTAATAATTCCAACAATTTTCTTTTAAAAATTGCACAAGAAGAATCCTTTGCCGAAGAACGACAGTTACTTTTGTCACAGAAAAAATTGCCCCATAAAAATAAATTTCTTTCATTGTCGCCATTTATTGATAAAAATGGACTAATTCGTGTTGGAGGCAGACTAGGTAATACAAATTACGATTACAACACGAAACACCCGGTTTTACTGAGCAGCAAACACCCTTTATGCAGACTGATCTTCAAACATTTTCACATAAAGTATTTGCATGCAGGGCCTCAACTCCTTTTAGCGACAGTTCGACACAATTATTGGCCTCTAGGAGGCACAAATCTAGCTAAACTCACCGTGCGCTCATGTGTTAAATGTTGCAGACTTAAGGGAAAAACAGTTCAACCCATAATGGGTCACTTACCTGAACAGCGAGCACAATTAGAATTTCCTTTCCTTAGCACAGGGGTAGACTATGCCGGGCCAGTAATGATAGCTAATCGCAAAGGTAGAGGATGCAAACCCATCAAATCTTACATTTGTGTGTTTGTTTGTTTAGCAACTAAAGCCATACATTTGGAACTGGTTTCGGACATGACAAAGGAAGCCTTTATCGCGGCGCTAAATAGATTTACGTCGAGAAAAGGAAAACCGAAAACCATTATCTCTGATAACGGAAGTACCTTCGTGGGTACTTTCCATGAGCTTTCTAAGGTCCTAAGCCAGCTTTCACCAGCGGATACGTTCGAAGACGGTATTGATTTCTTATTCATACCCGCGTATACGCCTCATTTCGGCGGTTTATGGGAATCTGCGGTGAAATCAGTAAAACATCACCTTAGACGAGTTCTTGGTTTAACTTACCTAGACTACGAAGAAATGAACACTTTGTTAGTACAAGTAGAAGGTATTTTGAATTCCCGTCCAATTACTCCATTGTCCGACGATCCTTCCGATCTATACCCACTCACTCCAGCCCACTTTCTAATCGGACGATCTCTATTGTTTGCACCACAAGCTCAAATTACCTGCAGTAGAATGTCATCTCTCGCAAGGTTCCATCGCATCGAATTGTTGAAGCAACACTTCTGGAGTCGTTTTTCTACAGAATACATTACCTTATTGCAACAAAAGACGAAGTGGCTGCAATCAAAGGACGATTTGAAAGAAGGGACTTTGGTTGTCATAAAGGATAAGAGCAGTCCCCCTCTAATGTGGCTGCTCGGACGTATCGTACGCGTGTACCCAGGTGGAGACGGAATTAACAGAGTCGCTGAAATCAAGACCAAAAAGGGAATCTTGAAACGAGCCTTCAATAACATATGCCCCTGCCTACTACTGTTGAAGATACTTCAACGCCGGGAGTATGTTAGCGACACAGTCGCTATCAACATTAGGCGGCAATTTGAAGTTGGTCGCGCGGACCGACCGGTTCGCGCGTGATACGGCGGAGGGGAGCACGCCGACAAGTGACAATAACTTGATTACGAACTGGACGGTCGCGTTGATTAATTGACAGTGGTCGCGTGTAACTACTTGTTAAACTTGTTCTAATAACCTCACGTAATAAAGTTAATAGTGCATTACAGTCTTTTCTATTCTACGCCCAGATATCCCTTCGTCACCTAGACAGGGCACTGGACGCCACCAAAACAAAAAAATCGGCCAAGTGCGAGTCGGGCCTCGCTCTTTTAGGGTTCCGTTAAAAAAAATATTTTAATTTAATTTTTTTAATTTAATTTAATTTTTATTATTTGTTGTTATAGCAGCAATAGAAATACATAATATGTGAAAATTTCATCTATCTATCTATTACGGTTTACGAGATACAGCCCGCTGACAGACGGACGGACGGACGGACGGACAGTGCAGGCTTAGTAATAGTGTCCCGTTGGTACCCTTTGGGTACGGAACCCTAAAAAACAAAAAATTACAAGCGGAATAATAACTAGTGGTTCGCCCCGAACTGAGACCTCGCGGTATCCCATAATTCCCATAAGGTAGTTTTAACTATATTATATTGTAATTAAAACGCGCCGAATCTGATGACGTCAATCGTCATCTGCTTTCGTGGATGGGATGCATATTTACAATATTAAAGACAGCGCCATCTAGTAACAGTATAGTGAAGTTTTGTTAAAAACATTGATGCCCATTAAAACTCAAATAATTTCGTTTCTTTATAATATTTATCTAATCTTAGTATTTGTTGTTCAAGTACAGAATATAACTCAAATTATGTGTAAGTTTCAAGTTTTAAAACAAAGTGGTTTTAGAAATCTAGCCTCGAATACACTCTCCACTTTGAAAGCCCCCCATTTCGTATGGGAGCCCCCCTGAAATAAAGATTTTTATAACTTTTTAAGCCATTTTCGGCTGGAGGCCATCGGTTTACATATCATATCTAAAATTGAAGTAATTACGTTCAGTAATTCAGAAGTTATAAGGCTGTGACAGACGGACGGACGGACAAGTGCAAATCGCTCTAGTAAACTCAGAGACCTTCGCTTCGCTCGGTCGATAATAATGTCAATCTTATTAATTACCTAAATATCAAATGTCTAATGACCTTTAAAATTCCAAAATCATGTCAAAACTGAATAGAAAGGCAATTAAAGTTAAGTTAAGGCAATTAAAATGTACAAACAATCACAAGTACCTAATGCTCACGTGTACTCATGAACTGCAAGAACTATAACACAAATCTCATAAATAAAATCAATGTGATACGTTAAGACGCCACTCTGGCGTCATTGCCATCAATGTCCGCCATATTGGCGTCATCACCATCAGTGTCCGCCATATTGGCCTCATCACGGTAAGTGACCGCCATGTTGGCGTCATCACCGTCAGTGTCCGCCATATTGGCGTCATCACCATCAGTGTCCGCCATATTGGCGTCATCACCGTCAGTGTCCGCCATATTGGCGTCATCACCGTCAGTGTCCGCCACACTAGCGTCCTATGCATCAGAGACGTCGTGTGAATCGCTGTTGTCTTCACTGTATTCCCCCGTGCGCGCGCGTCTCTGTGGTCGGTGCCGCTTGGGCCACGGCACTTTGTTGTGTACATGCGCGACGTGGTTAACCTTAGCGGCCAGAGAAGTAAACGACTTATTGCATATATCGCACATGTACCAGGTCCTTTTTGTAGGGTTATGTGTCTGGAAACAAGTGTAAATAGAAAAATTAATCACCATAATATGTCAATATGTATGGAAACAGTATTACTAGCTGATGCCCACGACTTCATCCGCGTGGATTTAGTTTTTAAAGTCCCTCGGTAACTCTTTGATTTTCCGGGATGAAAAGTAGCCTATGTCACTCTAGAGGTCCTCAACTATACCCATGCAAAAATTCTCGTCGATCCGTAGCCCTGTTGCGGCGTGATTGAAGGACGAACCAACAAACAAACAAACTTTCGCATTTATAATATTAGTAAGGATTTCAATATTGTTTTGAGGTCATAGTTGCGACTGCTCGCGATATATCTCCGACCTTGTCTCGCTGCAGGAAACATGGCTATAGTAAGGAGATCGCGCCCCCACGCGGGTCAATGACCCCGCCACACGCGGCGTATTGCCACTGTGACTCCTTGTGACAACTTGTGAAACTTGAAGCCCACTCTGTTAATGCAGCTCCATGACCACTCACCAGCATGTGTCGATGTAGGTTCGACCAGAACGAGAACTCCCTGTGGCACACGCTGCACGGGAAGCGCGGCGTATTGCTACTGGCTCCTCAACTTGTGTAACTTGAAACCCACTTTGTTCATCAAGCTCCATGACCACTCACCTGCATGTGTCGATGTCGGTTTCTAATGAACGAGAACTCTCTGTGGCACACACTGCACGGGTAACGCTTCGGGCTGTCGCTGTGAGCCGACTGTTGGTGGATTTTCAAGCTAGTTCGGTGGAGATAGCTCTTGCTGCACAAATCACACTTGTATTTCACCCCAGCGTGCACGTTCAGGTGCTGGTTGAGATTCTTGACGTTCTGAGGGAATAGAGAAGTTAATGTTTACGCAGTGATAGCCTAGTGGTACGACTGTGGTCGCCTATTCGGGGGGTCGCAGGTTCGATCCCGGGTACGCACCTCTGACTTTTCGGAGTCAAGTGCGTATAAGCAATTAAATATCACTTGCTTCAACGGTGAAGGAAAACATCGTGAGGAAACCTGCACATCTGAAGAGTTTTTCATAATGTTCTCGAAGGCTTGTGAAGTCTGCCAATTCGCATTGGGCCAGCGTGGTGGACTATGGCCTATAACCCTTCTCTGAGAGGAGACCTGCGCTCAGTAGTGAGCTGAAAATGGGTTGATAATGATGATATTTAATTTTGCTAATTTTCAGGTCGTTGGGGTTCCAAGGTGCTGGAATGGCGACCTCGCATCGGGCATTGGAGTGATGGCAGACCCCTACTAGGTTGATCGGCGACATCAGACGAGTCGTTGAAAGCCGTTAGAATTGAAGGGGCCAGGGGGCGCTAGACCGAGACCTGTGGAAGTTCATGCAGGAGACCCATGTCCAGCAGTGGACATCTAAAGGTTGATAATGATGATGAAGCAATGGTGCCAACATGGCGGCAAGGGACCTTTGTTCAGCAGTGTATGTATGTCTAACTGTTGAAAAATAAATGTCCATGTTGCTGTTTGTCTGGTCAGCCCGACATTGTGTGTCCAAATTGCTGTTAAGCGCATCACAACGTCGCATGTCTAGTTGCTTTTAATGTGGTCCACCGCACAATCTTAGAAAACTTTTGCATGGGGAATCTCGAATTCCAACGATGGACTATCATATTACTAACAAAAGTGACCACGTAAAGACGTTGGTCCTGCGCATAGTCTCTCTCCGGGGATATCTCTCAGTGAGGGCATATAGAGTGCACCGTTGTTTGCACACACTATAATATCTCCCGCGCAGGGGTTGACCGTCATAACCGGATTAGGTGGAGAGGACATCATTAATGTCAAATCATCCCAGCTGTCACGACCGATTCAGAAGAAGAACTGTGGATAGATTCTCACTTGGAAGCTCTTTCCGCAGATCTCGCACAGTGCGGCGTGATTGTTGCAGATTGTCTCGTCTTGCCTGCAGCGCTGGCTCTTCTGGACAAGCCCCAAAGACTTGTACTTGGTAGTACTTTTGTTCCGCCTGGGAATGCTGTAGAGAATAAACCAAACTTTTAACACTATACAACGTGTAAGGGACTGCATAACGAAATCTGAAACCAGGGATTCAGTACATTATTCTGAGTGGCTCTTTTTCGAGAATATTTTCATCGATCTTTTCGTGATTGGCATTTTTTTGACGTGATAACGTCTTATAAATTGATAACAGCTGCACGCACGAAAAAGTGTCACGTTCCGCCTCAGCCTGCGCGTTCAAGCGAGAGCAAGGATCAAGCGATAGAAGGCACGATCGGCCCAAGCGTTGGCTTGTGACACATTTATTCATCAATGTTTCTTTATGACGTTATCACGTAAAACTATCGTCTGTAAACCGAGTTTACAGACAACCAATTTTTTTAAATATTACAACACAATGCCATTTCTCTTTTTTAATATCTTTACTAGTCTCGGAATTATAAGCTGTTTTACTGTGACTGGATCTATCTCTCTCTAAAACGAAATTTTCTATGGCGTGTGTATGGAGCTGCTGAATTGTGACATCACACTTCAGTAGCGCTCTCTCTGTCTAACAGGAAACTTAAGCTTTATAACTTATTTGTTTGTGATGTCTTAAAAAGAGTATTTGAATATTAGTATTCAATTCGATGCCTTAACATGAGTAGTATAAGTATGTCACGCACTCTTTAAACATTTCTGTGGTGGTGTCGTGTGATGCGGGTCGTTACTGCTGGGTCATGCGTCATGCTCGTGAACGGGTGCCACCGGCGGGAATGGGGCTACTTTATGTCTGCCCATCTTAAGATATATTGCATTGTTAG
Source organism: Oeneis ivallda (assembly GCA_029955525.1). NCBI lineage: Eukaryota > Metazoa > Arthropoda > Insecta > Lepidoptera > Nymphalidae > Oeneis > Oeneis ivallda. Next base: position 14,741,663 of record JARPMR010000026.1, on the reverse strand, counting down.
TAGGTATGCATATTGGAACTTCTCTCATTGTGGAAACACTGCATACATAGCATAGTATTCATTGTATTGTAAACTTGTTTTGAAAAGAGCAACTGCCGAGTTTCTTGCTGGTTCTTCTCGGCAGAAAGGGCATTCCGAACCAGTAAGTTTATTTGAATAAAAAATATTTCTATTCTGTTTTTACAAATGTTATTCTTACATGTTACATTTTCGATTATAAATAATGAATATCAACATTTTGACTATGAGTCAAATACCCAATTTGCAGTGCGTGCGAAGCGTGGTGGACTAGGGTCTAGAACTCTTCTCTGAGAGGAGACGAATCTGCACCGCTACGTGGTCGACATTCCACGATCCCGCCCTAAGCGCTTCGCTTCCTCGTTCCTAATACGCACCGCTAAAATTTGGAATGCCCTTCCGGCTTCCGTTTTTCCGAACGACTATAACTTGGGTACCTTTAAATCAAGAGTGAATAGGCATCTTCTAGGCAAGCGCGCTCCATCTTAAGCTGCATCTTCACTTACCATCAGGTGAGATTGCAGTGAAGCGCTAGTCTATATATTAAAAAAAAAAAAAGACTTGTGCTCAATAGTGAGTCGCTGATGGGTTGCTGATCATGAAGGTCACTCACCCGGAACTAACGTGTTTGGGAGATACTGATATGTGCGTGTCAAACGCAGCCTCAGACGCGAAGCGGACGTTGCACTGTTCGCACGACGGTCCGGACAAGTTCTGAAAACATTTTATTTTTATGAACTCTTTAATATACTAATAACCAGTGTAATAATATGCAGCTACTGCACTGTAATAAGATAACTATCTTGTGGGCAGCTGGATGCAAAACCGATTGCTCCCGTGCATCTTTGTCATCAAAAAAAAAAAAACGGCAATGATCATCTTAAGAGGTCTCAGTACGCTCGACCGAAGTTGCCGGCGCACGTGGGTAACCTGCTTGCTATTTCACCTAACATTGTGTGAGAAAGAGATAGACTCAGTGTAGCGACACGCGAGTGCATGCGCGCATACTTCCGTGCTACCGTCCTGCTCCCGCTCCGTGTCGGGTGAGAGGCGCGATAATTTACACCGAAATCAAGCGCGCAAAAAGGGTTGAACAGTCGTTTGGGAAAAGTGTTGCAAAGTAAACTTATTTCAACTAATGAATAAATAAACTATGTTTTATGATAAATTGTTTGAGAATTTTCATACTCCTAATCTTATTTATCTGCGCCCAAAATTGTCATAAATTTAGTGTTATATGAAATATGAATATTTCGAGGCTCGTAACTTTAAAATCAATAATTTTTTCAAAGATTTACATATCAATAAACCTAGATAATGACGAGACAAATCGATATTATACTTAGTTTTGAGCCTACCATATCATGTCTGTATACCATAATATAATGTAGTAATCACCCTTCTACGTTTGTATGAAGAAAGTAATGGATTGCGTACCCTCTCTGTTACAACTAGCAAAAAGCTGAGCTTTGTGAGGGCTCGCGTAGTTTTTCTAACGGATAATAAGTTCTGTTGCAGAGATGTTAACTCTTTGGTTTTCTAACAGATGGCGTTAGTAGTACAATAACATTCTATCCAATGAATACAAAATTGTTAATGTTCATTTTTTTCAATGGTTATAAAACTGTATTTTTTTTTGACAGATAACACATCTGGATATGAAGTCAAATTACTATGTTAAAGCACAAATCTATAGGCGTGATAGTTTTTCAGTAAAGAGTACCACAAAAATGCTCAGGTTGTGGGGTTAGTGATAGGGCTCGCTTCGCTCGCCCTAATTATAAAACTCACTTGTACGTCTTCGCAAGGATGACTCAACTTGATGTGCGTCTTGACGCCATGTTCGCTGACGAAACTGAATCCGCACAGCGGGCACGCGCAGTCTGAAGGGTGCTTTAGCCGTAAATGTGATAAGTATGTGGTCCTTTTGCTGTAAGGAGATTGGATTTTGCTTTGAGGAAAGTAATTTTTTTTATACATTATAGGCACACGTATGACCACTATCACACCTGATGGAAAGTGATGATGTGGCCTAAGGAGGAACACGTTTGCCTAGAATATGCCTATTCACTCTTGCTTTAAAGATACCCAAATTGTATGTGTTAGGCAAGACAGATCTCGGAAGAGCATTCCAGACCCTAGCCGTGCGAATCAGATATGAAGACTTGAACCGCTTCGTGCGCGTGGATGGTATATCAACGATATAGGGATGGATCATGGAAGCTCCTCCGATGTCTTGCAGTGCGGTGGTAAAAAGGTGAAGGGGGGACAAGGTCGAAGAGCTCCTGAGCACACTCACCGAAATATATCCTATAAAACACCGATAAGCCGTTAACTTTTCGGCGGTGATCGAGGCTCTGGAGATTGGCTAAGAGTGGTGAGTTTGTCAAGGCCTGCAGGCCTAGCATGCACTTCGAAGTGATATCTCGCGAAGAGAGAGATATATTGTCGATGTAAACTGATTTCTGGTTTACTCTTTTGAGCTGCAAAATTCGAGAAAATGACGTCGCCCCTTGCCATTTTAGAGTTTGTAGAGAAAAATAGAGAAAATAATTATTTTGTCTCTACTTTTGACGTATTGAGACGAAAAATGGTGTGCAAAAATGTTAGTTTCGATAGAGATATAGAGATTATATACGACACAAGGAGTCTTTGAGTATATAACCAACACAAGGAGTAGACAAAATTTTCTCGCGCGTGCATGCTAAGCCTGCTGGATATCATGTAGGACCAGAGTACTTGTTAAGACGAATCAAACTATGAACTTGATGGGTTTATGTCATTTAACTACAGAGTTCCCAATAGCCGCCTTCCGGCTAAACCATCAGAACCTGGATATCAGCTAGGACCAGAGTACTTGTTAAGACGAATCGATATAGTCTAAACTCAATGGGCTTACCTACGTCTTAACTACAGAGTTCCCATAGCCACCTTCCGGCTCAACCATCAGAACCTGGATGTCATCTAGGAGCAGAGTACTTGTAAAGACGAATCAAACGAGCCTAAACTCGATGGGCTTACGTCATTTAACTACAGAGTCCCGATAGCCACCTACCAGCTCAACCATCTGAACCTGGACATCATCTTTTATTTTTTTTTATTTATTCGATGACAAGCTAGTCCTTGACTGCCATCTCACCTGATGGTAAGTGACGATGCAGTCTAAGATGGTAGCGGGCTAACTTGTAAGGGGTATTGCAGTGAACATTCAACCCATACCCCTAATTGGTTTCTACACGCCATCGTGCCGGAACACTAAATCGCTTGGCGGCACGTCTTTGACGGTAGGGTGGTAACTAGCCGCGGCCAAAGCCTCCCACCAGACCAGACCAGAGACAATTCAGAAATTATAAATTCCCAAATTGACCCCGCCGGGAATCGAACCCGAGACCTCCCAGCTATAAGGCAACCGCGCTCACCACTGCGCCAGGGAGGTCGTCAAATCTAAGACCAGAGAACTTGTTAAGACGAATCGATTGAGTCTAAACTCAATGGGTTTACGTCATGTAACTACAGAGTTACCATAGCCACCTTCCAGCTCAACCATCTGAACCTGGATATCATCTAGGACCAGAGTACTTGTTAATACGAATCAAACGAGCCTAAACTCGATGGGACTACGTCATTTAACTACAGAGTTCCCATAGCCAGCTTCCAGCTCAACCATCTGAACCTAGATATCATTTAGGACCAGAGTACTTGTTAAGACGAATCGATCGATCCTAAACTCAATGGGTTTACGTCATTTAATTACAGAGTTCCCAAAGCCACCTTCCAGCTCAACCACCAGAACCAGGATATCATCTAGGACCAGAGTACTTGTTAAAACGAATCGATCGAGCCTAAACTTAATGGGTTTACACCATTTAATTACAGATTCCCAAAGATACCTTCCAGCTCAACCATCTGAACCTGGATATCATCTAGGACCAGAGTACCTGTTAAGACGAATCAAACGAGCCCAAACTCGATGGGTTTACGTCATTTAACTACAGAGTCCCATAGCCAGCTTCCAGCTCAACCATCAGAACCTGGATATCATCTAAGACCATAGAACTTTCAATTGAGTCTAATCTCAATGGGCTTACGTCATTTAACAACAGGGTTCCCATAGCCACCTTCCAGCTCAACCATCAGAACCTGGACATCATCTAAGACCAGAGAACTTGTTAAGACGAATCGATTGAGTCTAAATTCAATGGGTTTACGTCATTTAACTACAGGGTTCCCATAGCCAGCTTCCAGCTAAACTATCAGAACCTGGATATCATCTAGGACCAGAGTACTTGTTAAGACGAATCAGTTGAGTCTAAACTCAATGGATTTACGTCATTTAACTACAGGGTTCCCATAGCCAGCTTCCAGCTAAACTATCAGAACCTGGATATCATCTAGGACCAGAGTACTTGTTAAGACGAATCAGTTGAGTCTAAACTCAATGGATTTACGTCATTTAACTACAGGGTTCCCATAGCCAGCTTCCAGCTCAACCATCTGAACCTGGATATCATCTAGGACCAAAGTACCTACTTGTTAAGACGTATCGATCGAGCCTAAACGCAATGGGTTTACGTCATTTAACTACAGAGTTACTATAGCCACCTTCCAGCTCAACCATCTGAACCTGGATATCATTTAGGACCAGAGTACTTGTTAAGGTGGAAGACACGGGTCTGCCCGCGAAATTCAAATTTAATTAGGTTTTTCACAATTTGTAAACTAATACGATAAAGTAGGCTTACGGCCTTCTAATTGCGCCAGTGGAATTATCATCTTCACAGGTTTACATAAAAATCTTTACTTGAAAGTGACCAGTTTAAGAAATAAATCAAAATATCGACTAATTTGTACGCGAGTAAGTCACGTCCAACTCAGTATTATATCGCGGGCAGACCCGTGTCTTCCACCTTAAGACGAATCGATCGAGTCTAAACTAAATGGGTTTACGTCATTTTATTACCAAAGTTGCCAAAACCACCTTCCGGCTCCATCACCAGACCCTGGATATCATCTAGGACCAGAGTACTTGTCAAGAAAATTCGTGTGTGAGCTGCACCCACCTGAACTTGGCTTCACAGTGTGGACACTTGAACGCCAGGCCGCTGTGCCAACGGGCGTGATTTGTTACCAATGCGCTGAAACAATATGCGAGTTACCTGATAGTTGAGAGCAGTAAGGTCTCCAAAGGGGTTCGAATATATACATCTACATTAATATTATAAAGAGGAAAGGTTTGTTTGTTTGAATTGAATAGACTCTGAAAAACCTGCCCCTCTAGCCAAGTTACACTTCGTTGTATGGTTTCTCTTACTACGATCGTTGTCACTTACATCTAATTGACTAAACGTTTTTGCTTATGACTTTTGAATGACAACTGTACGACTTTATAGCCATAGTAACTGCGCCAAAATCGCGTTATATAAACGTTTGTATGACCATTGTGTGACTTAAATTGCATACCATTCAGTCATATCCAAAACTTTTGCAAAACTCTTATATGACTTATTTTTGCTAGTTGGGTTCTCTTTCTACGATCGTTGTCACTTGAAGTTTTGGCTTGAGCTAGACTAGATGGCGCTGCAGCTGATCAAAGACAGAAGTGTATTGATAATATTTCGCGGCATTTTGTATTATAAATGTTTTTAATGCTTAAAAACACAATACAAAATACCGCGAAATATTAAAACACTTCTGTCTTTGATCAGCTGCAGCGCCATCTAGTCTAGCCCTAGCCAAAACTTCAAGTGACAACTATCGTAGAAAGAGAAACGATACAACGAAGTGTAACTTGGCTAGAGGGGTTGGACCGATTTTAAAAATTCTTTCACCATTAGAATTCTACATTATCCCTGAGAAACATAGGCTATAGAATATTTTCAAAAAGTTAGAGACCCGCATGAAAACTTTGATAATGTAACCCAAGGTGTGAAAAAATACCAAAAAAATCCTTATATTGCGTACACTGGGGAAACTAATAGAGAGCCAAGTAATGTACTAGTTTTATAGCGGACATCATTCATTTCATCATTCATTAACAACCCATCAATGGCTCACTACTGAGCGCAGGTCTCCTCTCAGGGAAGGGTTATAGGCCATAGTCCACCACGCTGGCCCAATGCGAATTGGTGGACTTCACACACCTTCGAGGACATTATGAAGAACTCTCAGATGTGCCGGTTTCCTCACGATGTTTTCCTTCACCGTTGAAGCAAGTGACAGTTAATTGCTTAAACGCACTTGACTCCGAAAAGTCTGAGGTGCGTACCCGGGATCGAACCTGCGACCCCCCGAATAGGAGACCACAGTCCTAACCACTAGGCTATCACTGCTTCAGGACCGTATAATCAACCTTAGTTCAAGTTCTGTTTCTACATCGGCAATTAACTTATCTCCGCTACTTTACTTACCTAAGGCCGGTGACATAGTTGCACTGCTTGCAGCTATACCTTACCGCGTGCGATTGCACGTGAAGTATAAGCCGCGTGCGCGTTTTCTGCCGCACCCCACATATGGCGCACTCTAATTTTCCGTATTTCTAAAAAAAATTGGTTGTCTGTAAAGAAGCAGTGATAGCCTAGTGGTTAGGACTGTGGTCTCCTATTCGGGGGGTCGCAGGTTCGATCCCGGGGATCCTCTGGCTTTTCGGAGTCAAGTGCGTTTAAGCAATTAAATATCACCTGCTTCAACGGTGGAGGAAAACATCGTGAGGAAACCTGCACATCTGAGAGTTCTTCATAATGTCCTCGAAGATGTGTGAATTCCACCAATTCGCATTGGGCCAGCGTTGTGGACTGTCGCCTATAACCCTTCTCTGAGATGAGACCTGCGCTCAGTAGTGAGCCGTAGATGGGTTGCTAATGATGAAAGTCGGTTTACGGACGATGGTTTTACGTGATAACGTCATAGAGAAACATTAGTCACAAGCCAACGCTTGGGCCGATCGCGCCCTTTTATCGCTTGTTCCGCGCTCTCGCTTGCACGCGCAGGCTCAGACGGAACGTGACACCTTTTCGTGCGTGCAGCCGGTGTTCATCGATTTATAAGACGTTATCACGTCAAAAAAACTGTACATCAGTACACGTAGGATGTAAGATTTTACACTTAGGGTGACATCTATAGATAACAAAGCCAACAAATATTTGTACATGTGAAATTTTTCCCTAATTTTTTATAACTTAGAAATAAGTTATAAAAAATTAGGGAAAAATTCCACATGTAGAAATTATTAAAAATAAAATTGAACATAGAAAATTCAGTCTGTCGAGCTGGGATTCGAACCATCGACTTTTAACTGTTTAGCGACTGTAGAAACCACAAGGCTACCGAGATTTTATATTGTACTGTGAAAATATTGAACACAATGCCAAATTCACATTCAAAAAAGTGTCGGTTTCAAAAAAGTGTCGGTTCAGTTTTGTCTTAATTTTTTCCGTCTAGCCCCCTTCCGCACCGCGCGATAAGGAACTACGTTCCAATATTATATTTGATTGTAGACATATACTACATGCTTACTTAATATTATAAATGCGAAAGTGTGTTTGTTTGTTGGTTTGTCCTTCAATCACGCCGCAACAGGGCTACGGATCGATGTGATTTTTTGCATGGGTATAGTTGAGAACCTGGAGAGTGACATAGGCTACTTTTTATCCCGGAAAATCAAAGACTTTCCGAGGGATTTTAAAAACTAAAACCACGCGGACGAAGTCGCGGGCATCAGCTAGTTTAATTATAAGTAGAAGTTTAAGTTAAAATAATATTGCTAATTAGCCCTTAGGCTAAATTGCAGTAAAATATAAGGCTACCGTTACATAATGGTGTCTTATGGTAGGAAAAAAATATATAAAGGGTTATGGATGATGGAAAAAAAGCTTACATCTGTGTGCTTATCCATATGTCGATTGTAAGTGAAGAGAGACCAGCATCCCGTGAAGCAAATGTCACATTTGTATGGATACAACTTATAGTGTTCTGTGTGTTTTCTTCTTTGTATATCTGTTAACTGTTCATCGTAAGTTAATATAGTCTTTGTGAACAATTTGCTGTTGCTATTCCGTTTTTTGGGTTTAGGAACACATGGTTTAGGTTCTTTCTGCCTTTTGGGTTTGCCATTTTTTTTTGGTGCATGGTTATTTGATTTTGCAATCTCTTGTATTACATTCTTTAAATTTTTATCTTCATTTTGAAATTTTTTCGTTTCTTGAAATACCTCAGAAATGCTGTTATTCAATTTAACATTTTCTTTCCTTTCCTTAGTTTTTATTTTAATTTGATTGTTATTGTTGATAGTTTGTGCATTGTTTATATTTTTGCTTTTTGTGTCACAATTCAGCCTTAGAAACTGTAGATTTTCATTTGTTTTATCAGTTCTAGGTATCAAATCTTTATTTTGTATTATTGGCCTACTGTCTTTAACAATTCTTTTATTTTCTGATTTACTTTCGTTTTCCAATCTATTTAAAAGTTTCACATAATTTTTACTATGTCCATTATTATGATAATAATTCATGTTATCACCAAAGCAATCTTCAACATCATCATCAATATCAATATCATTTTCACTATCATGTTTTATGTCATCTTCCAGGGATTTCACTTCATCAGCACTATCACGAATCATAAACACAACACCTTCATTGCTTGTAACATTGGTCACATCAGAATTGATAATAATATTATCATTATCATCTTTGTCTTCATTCATAGCTTGAGCGACATTATCGGTTAGCCCAGCATCACAGTAATTTGTATTATCATCATTATTATTTGTATTATCATCATTATTATTTGTATTATCATCATTATTATCATTATTGATATTCGCATTTTGAACTTGAACATCATAACTAATTATGCCAGCATTTTTGATATCATCATTATATAACTTGTTATCATTATTGATGTCATTATCAGCATGAACATCATTCTCAAAATTATCCGATTTACTTAGATGCACTACATCAAAATCTGTTGCACCTTTTTCCTCATATTTTACTCTCGTCATGTCAATATTTCTTTTCATATAAGAGCTATATTCTTCCTCTGCATGTATCGTATTGTCTTCTCCATTCACATAGAGGTCACAGTGGTCAGGTTCAAATGTGTGTTTCGCTATATTAGATATTAGTAGTTTACCAACTCTATTAATGGATTTTAAATTGTGCGATGTCAACTGAAAAGGGAAATTGAATGTTATTATTAGTAGAACTTATTTTAGAGTGTAAGGCTATGTTATCATTGAATAAAAAACAATGTTATACTCACTACTTTATCATTTCCAAGTATCTGCATTAATAATTTATATGCTCTTAAGCCCTTATTCCGAAATCTGTCACAGTTCACCAACCTCTGAGCACATTCTACACACACCCGTGGCTGAGTGTTTATTTTGTCGCAAATATAGCTCACCTGAAAAAATATTCTATTAATTTCAAATAATATCAATTATTAGTTGTGTACTTAAACTTAGCGTGTTTAAAATAGGCATTTTCTGTTTTTCAATTAAAATAAAGTTAAGAAAAATTACATAGGAAGTGTATAGGACCGGATGGGGCTTGTTGACATTTTTGTTAAAAAATAAATAAATAAAACATTAGATAAATTTTGAAAAGTCCTTCCATATGACAAATTATTCAAAACAACCAAAAGGGGTTCCATTTCCTGATAAATCGTCATCAAAAAATCATTGATCAAAAACAGGGCAATAAAATATTAAAACTTTTAATGGTCATTTTGTCTTATTATCCTAATTGTGAATGAGCCACTTCTTTTCCTGTACCCTTCATAGACAATTGCTTGGTTCAATAGCATGCTCATAGCACCCTGTATAAGAGATTTTATTAGTTTCGAATAATATCTACTAATTAGTAGTTGTGTAATCAGACTTAGCGTGTGTTTAATAGTCATTTTTGTTATTCAATTCAAATCAAGTTGAGAAAGATAACATGGAGGTTTCACTGCTTCAATAGCATGCTCCTAGCACCCTGTATACAAGATGTCCAGCAGTGGATGTTTGGAATGACAAAGAAACTAAACACTTACTGCAATCCCTGTCAGGCTTGTGTAGGCCTTCTCTAAATAATTTTGGCTCATCGGATACATTTTACTGTGACCAGAGGCCAGGCATATCATGCAGAACTGTAACAAAAATGAATAAATTCAAATTCAAAATTATTTATTTCATGTAGGCCAACCTGTGGCTCTTATGACACGTCAAGATTCTACCACCGGTTCGGAAAGCGGATTCTGCTGAGAAGAGCCGGCAAGAAACTCAGCAGTTGCTCTTTTCAAAATAATCATTTTACAATATTAATAAGTAGCTATTACATTGTAATAAGTTTTTATACTATCTTGTGGGCAGCTGGATGGCAAGCTGATTTAACCCGTGCATCTTTGTTAGAATAGAATATGACATTTCCACAAAACGTACTACAATTCAATTCATGTCAAAGACGGGCAGACAGAAAGTAGCCCCATTCCCGCCGGCGGCACCCGTTCACGAGCATGACGCATGATCCAGCCATTGCTTCGCTCGACCATATTTGAGGGAACGTAACAACCCGCACCACACGACACCACCACAGAAATGTTTAAAGAGAGCGTGACATACTTAGTCTACCCGTATCAAAGCATCGAATTGAATAATATTATTCAAACACTAATTTTAAGATCCCATGCAACTTTGTCATTAAGAAAGTCATTAACTTTGTAATAAGCGCGACTCAGTAAGTGAGTTTTTACGCATTGTTTAAATTTGTGCAGTGGCAAATCTAGCAATTCCTTCGGAATCATATTATATAAGCGATTGGGGGACGATGTCGCTCGCGTCCGTAGGATTTACCACCTTCTCCTCGAACAAGGCCCACCCTACACGTGTCCCCTGGGTGGTGCTAAACGAGCTGACAACGCCGAGCAACAGGCGGCGGTCAAATAACCTGTACCTGGGCTACCACAAACCCTGAGGGACTAAATCCCCTCTAAACAACTGTGGCAGTAGTACCTTAGGAAAGTGCTACTTGTATTCTTCCTAACCCCCCTTTTAATAATGGAAAAGTTGATAAATGAGTGCGATATGCCATGCAATCCGGCTAGCCCCCGGCGCTATCGGGTACCCGGGCCTGATAGTGTGAAGTATGCTACCGAAGACTCCACAGGAGTGAGTGACCAGGCTCCTGTGCCAGTTAATACTACTGGAAAGAAGACTATGGTACAGCAAGCTTTCCATCCAAGCTTATTTATTACCCGGCCAAGAAGTTCATCACTGGGTAGTAAACCATCAAGCACTAGTGTTGAGGCAAACATCTGCAATAAACAAACACCTGCAACTCTGGAGAACCCAGATAACACAGATGAAACTACACCCAAAGCGCCACCAGAATGGCAAAGAATTAGTACATTGAGAAACCCTAAGAGGAAAAAATTGACATCCAGCCCTTCTCCTGATAAAATACCTACTGCTAACAGGTACAGCGATCTCCCGGTAGACGAGAATGAAGAGCAAAAAGAACCACCAAAACTTACTAAACCCCCACCAATCATCCTTTATGGCATAGACAACGTCAATAAGTTAACAGAGCTTTTAAGTAGTGTTGTTGACAAAAGTATGTTTTATTACAAAATTATCAATAAAAACCAGTTGCGAGTAAATTCAAATGATGTTGAGGTCTATAAAAAGTTAATATCAATTATTAGGGAACAAAGACTAATTGGCCACACATTCAACAGTAAGGATAACAAATGTTGCAGACTGGTGATAAGGAACCTGCATCACACCACACCTACTGAGTTCATTAAAGAAGAAATTGAAAGAACTGGAAATACAGTATTTGGTGAAATAATTAATGCTAGATATGGCCCCGAAAAGAAACCAACTTCTACATTTTTTGTTAATCTTCTTCCTCATACAAACAACAAACTTGCTAAAGAAATCAAGTATATATATCACCAATCTGTAATCATTGAAGACCCTAGGAAAAAGAAAACTGTAGTACAATGCCAACGATGCCAGCAGTATGGCCACTCTAAGAATTACTGCATGAGACCTTACCGTTGTGTTAAATGTGCACAGTCACATAAAACTTCTGAATGCCCTAAAAAAGATCGAAATACTCCGGCGAAATGTGCACTGTGCCTGGGTCCTCATCCAGCCAACTATAAAGGCTGTGAAGTCTATGAAGAAATATTGGCAAGGAAAATTACTAAACCGTTTAGAAAACCACCTCAAACCACGAGAAAACCGTTTGAACCAACTACTGAACACTCAACAGCTAAACATAAGATGGAATATGCAGAGGCCCTCAAATCTAGTAAACCACGATCTCAAGAACCTCAAACAAAAAATAACCTCTTAAAGGAGTTGTCCAAAATTGGTTTTTTAAATTTGAATTTAATTAACAAGGATGATTTTGATGTAGTTGGATAAAGATCCCAAAAGGCTTCTATCAAAATAATTTACAGATTTTTTAAAGCCTCCGATAATAAATTTTTTTTTTGTTTTGACTCATTTTTTTGCTTGTGATTTGTCGTAATTCCTTGTTCCATGTGATTTATACACCGGTAAAAAACTGAAAATATTATTCTATGTAAGTTGCCAATGTCAGATGATTGTCAGGAACAAATAATTTCATTTTCGAATAGGCAGTTCAAAAGTACCTAGTCGTAATTCCTAGTTCCTGGTCTGTGATTCCTAGTTCCATGGTTCAAAATGACATGTATTTGGTTCAAAATGACATTTACGTGACATTAACCGGTGCCAGATTTGATAGTCTATAGATTATAAAAGTTTTTAGTGTTACCATCCATTGAAAAATATTTTCTACAAACGGTATTTTTCATAATTAATTTAAAAAAAACCGAGGACTCTAAAATTATTATTTTTATGGCGTTTAATTTTATTTTTTTTTCTCTTTCACGTGATGACAGTTTGGTTCTGGTTAATGGACACTCAGAATAAAAAACCACCCTCCATACTAAACTGGGACATGTCTTTTAGAACAAATACTTATAAAACAAAGTGAGAAATTCGATTTAATCCTACAACAGATGAGTACTCTAATGAGCCTCATTACAACCCTCGTTGATAAATTAGCTAAAAAATAGGTTTACGAGTGGGTACGTGGAACATAAATGGCTTATGCCCTAATAAGGCTGAGGCTGAACTACTTTTAAAAGAACATAAAATTGACGTTCTACTTGTCACAGAAACCCATTGTACAAGTAACAGTTTTATAAAATTTGATGGGTTCAGCACCTATTTGACCAATCACCCTGATGGAAGGGCCCACGGTGGAACATGTATTATAATAAAAAACCAGATAAAACATCATTCCCTTCCAGATTTCCAAACTAGTCATATTCAAGCCACTTTAGTAGCTGTAAAAGACAAATGTGGATACTTCAATATGGCTTCAGTCTATTGTCCACCAAAACATAACATTAGTGAAGCCATGTTCACCGAGCTTTTTACAAAACTTGGCAACCGCTTTGTAGCAGGTGGGGACTGGAATTCGAAACACACGTATTGGGGCTCAAGACTTACGACAACAAGGGGCAGGCAACTAAATCTATCTATAATTTTTAACCACCTTATCCCTATCTCCACAGCTGAACCAACATACTGGCCAACAGACAGGAATAAAACCCCTGACCTTTTGGACTTCTTTATTGTGAAGGGATTGTCCCAACATTACTTCAAAGCTGAATCCTGCTATGATAGCTCTTCCGACCACACGCCAGTCTTGTTAACTGTAAGCACTACCATCATACATAATGAGAAACCAGAAATCCTGTACAACAAATATACAGATTGGGACTCGTTCCGAGAGTTCCTGGAACAAAACATCAAACTAAATATAGCTTTGAAAACACCAGAAGATATCGATGATGCGACTCATCATATAACTACGCTTATACAAGAGGCGTGTTGGAGAAGTACGCCTAGTCAGCGCAATGATGTCATCTGTGAAAATATTCCCATGCAAGTTAAACTGCAAATTCTAGAAAAACGACGCTTGCGACGAGTATGGCATACCAGTAGACATCATACTGATAAAACAGCCTTTAATAAAGCGTGTAAAGAGTTAAAGGAGAAGCTACAAGAGATACAAGACAGTACGATAGAGCATAAACTAGCAACAGCTACACCAACGGTTGCTACAAATTATTCACTGTGGAAGTTGACAAACTCTATTAACAGACCCATACAAGCAAAACCACCTATAAAGTTAATAAATGGTACCTGGGCAAGAAGTAGCCAAGAGAAGGTGAATGCTTTTGCTGAACACCTTGCTACAGTATTCACACCCAATGAAGCAGGGAATAACAACAACTTTGAGGCCACTTGTGATGCGACCATCAATGCTCCATATCAATTAGACATTCCGCCAAAGTCGATATCTCCTCGTGAAATAGCAAAACTAATTAGAGATCTCTACAACAAAAAAGCGCCTGGATTTGACTTAATAACTAAAGAAGTCCTGAAAGAGTTACCAAAAAAGGCACTAGTTTTCTTGTCATACTTGTTCAATGGAATATTAAGAACACAATACTTTCCTAGCCTTTGGAAAGTATCTCAAATACTAATGATACATAAAGCAGGGAAACCACCACAAGACATTAAATCTTACAGGCCTATCAGCTTGTTACCAACTTTGTCCAAGCTGTTCGAGAAAGCACTGCTACATAGAATAACACCAATACTAAGTAGAAATAGCACCATACCCTCTCACCAATTTGGTTTCAGACCATATCACTCTACGGTTGAACAAGTCCATAGAGTTTATGATAAAATCAGAAAATCTTTAGAGCAAAGAGAATATTGTGCCTCAGCTTTCTTAGACATACAGCAAGCATTTGACAAGGTCTGGCACAAAGGCCTTCTCTGCAAACTGAAATCAGTCCTACCACATAGTTATTTACCACTCTTAGCTTCTTATCTGTCTGAAAGAATTTTCCAGATTAAAGATGGTGATACCACTTCCCAGTTCTACAGTATTCACGCTGGGGTACCTCAAGGATCCGTTCTTGGGCCTACGCTGTATACTTTATATACATCAGACCTGCCAACAACAAGTCCCGATATCACTACAGCAACGTTTGCTGATGATACAGCAATCTTAGCAAGTCACAAAAATGCTGCATCAGCCTCTGCACTACTGCAACAAGGACTTGATCAGATTGCTCTCTGGCTACAGAACTGGAGGATCAAGGCAAGCGCTAATAAATCAGTGCAAGTGACATTCGCATTGAGACAAGGAAACTGTCCACCAGTTAGTCTGGGTAGTAACACTTTGCCACACAGTGACCATGTGAAATATTTGGGGCTACACCTTGACCGAAGGCTGACATGGAAGAAACACATTAAAACGAAAAGGGAAGAACTTAACATCCGGTTCAAAACATTCCATTGGCTACTGGGTAGAAACTCAAAATTATCAGTGGATAATAAGCTGTTAATTTATAAAACAATACTAAAGCCAACTTGGGCCTACGGCGCACAACTGTGGGGTAGTGCGTGCGACTCCAGTCTAAACATTCTACAAAGAATGCAAAATATAATATTACGTTCTATTGCCAACACGCCATGGTACATAACCAATGAAGAACTCCACCAGAACCTGAATATACTCGCAGTAAAGGAGGAAGTTCGGGGGCTAGCACAAGCTTATAAGAAAAGGCTTCAAATCCATCCAAATGCACTCGCAAGCAAGCTCTTGATCGATGACTGTCCAAGGCGCCTGAAAAAGAAGCGAATACTAGACCTGGACAAGCCTAATTGATCAAGGCTATAACATACGAGTGCCGACTCCTACGGAGGATCGGCCTCTTCACAAGATGCTACTGCCCACCTCATTTGCTTATAGTCCTGGGACTGATTGCAGATTTTACTGAAAAAAAAAAAAAAAAAAAAAATTATATAAGCGTACGCTCAACCCCACAAAGGATTTTTGCACTTTGCGCAGGCGACATGATGGAATTTCTAGTTTATGACGATTTCTAATGAGTCGATTGTGTGTATTGCCTCTTTGTTTATGCAGATGAATATTTTGTCTCACAAAGACTATATTATTATAAATGTACTGTGAAGCTACCGTAAGAATACCAATCTCTTTAAACTTTTCACGAAGAGATACGCGCGAACCGAGTTTATAGATAAATCGAATGGCTCTTTTCTGTAATATAAAAATAGTTTCAATATGAGCTGCTCCGCCCCACAATAAGATTCCATAGGACATTACACTATGGAAGTAGGCAAAGTAGACCAGCCTAGCCGTGTCTACATCGGTAAACTGTCTGATTTTTCTGACAGCATAGGCAGCTGAGCTGAGTTTACCCGCTAATGTCTCTATGTGAGCGTCCCACTGAAGCTTACTATCCAAGGTCACCCCCAGAAAAACTGTGGAGTTCTCAATTATAAGGTTTTCCCCGTTTATTTTTATTGTTTTGTCAATTTTCTTAACATTTGGTACAATAAATTCTAAACACTTAGTTTTTGTAGCGTTCAAGAGCAAATTATTAACAGTAAACCAACGCGATATCTGAGATAAGGTATTGTTCACATCGTCAAAATTTACTTTGTTTCTGTCAGTTTTGAATATTAGAGATGTATCATCTGCAAACAACACAATATTGCAAGCATCGCGGACATGATATGGTAAGTCATTAATATACACCAAAAATAGAAAAGGACCCAGGATAGAGCCCTGTGGGACACCCAACAGAGTAGATGAACCCCGCGACTTCACGTCACCTACGCATACACTTTGTGTTCGATCACTAAGGTAAGAGGCAATGAGATCAAGTGCAACGCTTCTTATGCCATAATGACTAAGTTTGAGTAAAAGAGTTTGGTGATCAACGCAATCAAACGCCTTAGATAGGTCACAAAAAACCCCAATAGCATTCTGCGAACGCTTCCAGGCATCGAAAATATGTTCAAGTAGCTTTGCACCAGCATCAGTCGTGCTTCGACCCTTCGTGAAGCCGTACTGTTCGGGGTGTAGCAAGTTATTAACATTAAAATGCTTCATTAGTTGATCAAGTATAATTTTTTCAAATATCTTACTAAGTGTTGGAAGGATTGATACAGGTCTGTAATTATTGAGGTCAGTTCTGTTGCCTGATTTAAACAGGGGGATGTGTTTGCTATGTTTCATCAAATTTGGAAAGATACCCATAGCAACACATTCATTAAAAATTACGGCTAAATAAGGAGCAATGTCATTTATTATGTCAGATATAATTTTTACAGACATACCCCATAAATCACCAGTTTTTTTCATTTTCAACATCTTAAAATTTTTTATTACCTCAGCTGCAGTGATAAATTTGAATTCAAATAAAACATTGCACTCATTGACGTTGCCTCTCAATAAACTCTGAGCTGCAGTAGGTGAGGAATTCAGAGAGTCAGTCAGCAGAACAGGAATGTTCTGAAAAAAATTCTCGAAAGTATTTGCAACCTCCACGTCAGAAGTTATTTTATCATTATTAACAATAATTTCAAAGTTAACATCACGTGATTTACTTTTACCCGTTTCTTCATTAACTATATTCCACGTGGTTTTTATTTTATTATCGGATTTCACGATTCTCTCTTTAATATGTATTGCTTTTTCGTGAATGCATACGTTTTTAAATATCTTAGAGTATGTTTTCACGCTTTCAAGAAAACTTGAAGACCGCTTAAATTGTTTTTCTTCATATAACTCATACAGTCTATCTCTACTTTTGTAAATACCTATGGTAGCCCACTCACTGAATTTTAATTTACCATTTACATTTATTTGTTTAAAATTAAATATTTTATTAAATTCAGTGTCTATTGTCTTGAAGAGACCAGTAAAAAGTTTATCTGGGTTACCATTTACATACCTAAGAGTTCGAAGTTTGTCAGAAATGTGACATTTAAACCGCGCCAATTTACTTTCTGTTATTGGTCTACACTTAACAATTCTTTTGTCGTTGCTTACATTGTTTGAAATTGTAATTTGTTGCCCGCAGTGATCTGACCTCAAATTGTTAATTATTGATTTATCCGTAACGTAAAATAGCCATATGATGTGGGATTATAATCTAATATCTTTAAACGAGCAATTCTTGTATATAAATATATATATAATCGGAATCTTGGAAACGGCTCCAACGATTTTTATGAAATTTGGTATGCAGGGGGTTTCAGGGGTGATAAATCGATCTAGCTAGGTTTTATTTCTAGAAAAGGTCGTTTTATCCGTGTTTTCAGGCAATGAAAACCCTAAGGGGGTTTTCATTGCCTGAAAACACGGTATATTTAATCAATTCAATATCATTAGAATACGAAGGTAAATTTCGCCATCATCTATAAAGTCCCGATAGCTCGAATAATTTCCAAAAAACACTTACCAAAAAACATTTAAGTACCAAAAAAAAAAAAATTGCTGAGCAAAGCTCGGTCACCCAGATAATATGCATGATATGGGATTGAGGAGGGATTGGAATCCCTAACTATGACTCAGAAATGAGAAATGCAATGTGGACAGTGAACACTTACCTGTAAAGGTATAGAGTCCTTATTAAGTTTTATGGTGCCATCATTGGTCACAGTGAAGTCACTTCTCCTGAAATGCTCCGAACACACCGCTGCACCGGGTGGCAAGTCACTCTCTGTCAAACCTAACATCTGCAGCCACGCCGCGCGCTGGCTGGCTGTTGTAGGGAACCTGGAGTGTGATTCAGATGTATATAATAAACAATTTCATTAACAAAATCATGAAATAAATATATAAAAGTAAAAGGTGACTGACTGACTAATCTATCAACGCACAGCTCAAACTACTGGACGGATTGGGCTGAAATTGGGCATACAGTAGCTATCTGTATGCCCAATTTCAGCCCAATCCGTACTTATGACGTAGGATTCTGCTAAGAAAGTACTTTTTCAATCCCTAAGGGGGTAAAATAAGGGTATGAAAAATCAAACTTACGTGAGCAAAGCTGTGGGCGAAGGCTAGTCTTTGATATTGATAAAGTGTATACAAAAAGACCTTTTTTAAGAAGAGATTGATAATTAAAGTACATCTTTTCTCACATAAGTAGGTAACACAATTCTTTCCATCTCCTACCAATTTTTTTTTTGTTAAGTAGATAGTAGATACTTACATTAGTTAAATAATAGGGTAGATAACCATTCTACTACGTGCAGATTTCAAACAGTGCTTTCACCAACGTGAAACACTGAGTTATTAATCATTAAGTACTAGGAATTATGATTTTGTCCCTTCCGACCTTTGTCCAGCAGTGGGCGTCTATCGGTTGATAAAGAAGAATTATGATTTATTATTTTGCGATAGGTATTATTTTTCAGCAGACTGCATAGCATTTAACAGACTTTAAACCAAACAAACAGAGTTTGTAATCATTAATCGCTTCGTTTTTGACGTAAATTATGGTTTTTCTAATTTGCGAAAAGTATTTGTGCCACAGATTAATGATTATTTAAAGATTTGTGCGGATTTTCAGTGTTCGTGGTCTATGATTTTCAGAATACAACCGACACAGACAACCGATTCGAATCATAGATTAATAATGGATACTACGTGATTGAGACTTTGCTAGCGTCTGCGTTGTTGAAAACACGTGTTAGTGAGGTTTTGTGTTTTTAAATAAGTTTTATTGTGTTATTTTAACAGATTTTTTGTGCAATAGCTGGTTTTTGTCGTGAGTATTTAGTTTAAGTGTTGGTGGAAGTTGGTGGTGGGACTATGGAGGTTGATCCTCCGCCTAAACCCCCCGATCCCGGGGCCAATGTGACGATAGAGACCGAACCGACTCAGAGCCCGCAGTCCGTGTCTGTGCACTCTGAAACTACTACACGTGGTACCAAGCGTTCTATGCGTGTTGATAATGGTGATTCATCATCAAAAAAAACAGTTACAGACCCAAGCTCTGCTGCTCCTTCTGTTCAGTCTGTATACGTGCACCCCTCGTTATCAGATGCACCCAAGAAATATACCGGAAATGACAAAGGTCCTTACGTAGTTTACGTATCTCGAGAAGTGTCTGACCCCTCAGCCGGCGTTTCTATTAGAGCAATTAAATTTGGACAGTTCCTACATAACAGTAAAATAAAATCAGTCATTAATGATGGAGTTAAAAATGTTGGCAGAAATAAAATTTCAGTTGAGTTCTCATGTGCCCAGTCTGCTAATGAGTTTTTGGAGAATCCTATTCTCCACATCTCAAAATACGCTGCATACATCCCCACATTTAACATCACTCGTATGGGTATAGTTAGAGGTGTACCTGTAGATTGGCATCTGGAAGAATTCATTAATTCCTTAGTACTTCCTGCTGGTTGTGGTGAAGTCTTAAAAGCTCGCCGATTCAACCGTAAGAATGTTACTGATGGTGTTGTGTCCTGGGTTCCAACTCAGACTGTAGTCTTGACTTTCAGAGGGCAAACTCTCCCCTCAAGAATCTTTTCCTATCACACATCACTACCTGTGGAAACTTACCGGCTTCCTACAATCCAGTGCTTGAACTGCTGTCGTTTTGGGCATATTAAAACTCAATGTAGATCTAGTCCGCGTTGCTTCAAATGCTCTCAACCCCACTCAGGTGAAGCCTGTGAAGTAACAGCTGAAAATTCTACTTGTCTGCTTTACACTGGCAAGCACTTGGCCACAAGCAAAAGCTGCCCTGAACACTCTCGGCAGCAGTCAATTAAGTTGCTTATGTCTGAGGAAAATCTTTCTTATCAAGATGCATCAGCTAGATTCCCTCCAGTACGGCGTTCTTATGCTGATATGGCAAAAGAGATATTCACTGCACCCTCCTACTCCCCTATTCCTCCTACACCCATTCCCAATAGACTACGCTCCACTCAAACACCTCACCCTCTTAATAAATCATACAAGCAAACCATTATCCGTAATCCTCGCCCCAGGCCCCAACCAACAAAGGGCTATGATCAACAAGCACACTTGGACATCACCCGGAACTGTCCCTCTGTCACTCCTAATGGATGTGCTCTAAATACTGAGCACTCCTATGCTACATCACCAAATGATACTGATGACCTTACTAAATCTCTGAATAATATCCTTGTAAATATAACTCAAAACCCCCTACCGCCCAACGTTGCTCAAATTATCATCAAAATCGCTTCGATCCTCAGCAATGGATTCCTTGGAGATACTCCAATGGAATAGTCAAAGCATACGTAGAAAGAAACATGAAATTTTAGATCTTATTAAAGTTCATAAACCTGCTATCCTTGCCATCTCTGAGACATGGCTTGCCCCTGGCTCCCATTTTCGGGTTCCAGGTTTTGCCTGCCTCAGGGATGACAGAGATGATGGGTATGCAGGTAGTGCCATTTTTCTTAGGCACTCACTTGTTTATTCTTCTATCCCCCTTCCCCCTCACTCACAACAATTTAATGCCGTTGCTGTGAGAACTCTGGATATTTCCTTCCTTTCAATTTACCTTCCTCATCCAAATCAATCTATTATCCCTGAATTAAAATCTATCCTTTCTTCTCTTCCTTCCCCAGTTCTTGTGATGGGAGACTTTAACTCCCATCACTTGTCCTGGGGTTCTCATTCATCTGATGTCTTTTCCTCTCTTTTGTTGGATGTTTTTGATGAATTAAACATTTGCATCCTCAATGACGGATCTCCAACAAGAAGAGTATACCCCCATCAGAACCCTAGGTCTGCTGTTGATCTATCCCTTTGCTCTCCTTCTTTGGCATCACTTACCTCCTGGAGAACCCTCCCTAGTTCACATGGTAGTGACCACTTTCCTATCTTACTTTCAATAGCCCAAAAACCTATCCCTCTTTATAACCCTAACCCATTCCTTAAATACAAAATCAACAAGGCCAACTGGTCTGCCTTTGCAGAATCAGTTGACATCCTAGTTGATAACTTACCTCAAATTTCAGATGTTGAAAATATAGAGCTCTACTATGTAGATTTTGTTAAAATTTTAAAGTTTTCAGCTGACCTCCACATACCGCTCAAAAAGACTAAACTCGATTTTATAACATCTCCTCCCTGGTGGGACGATGAATGTACCAATATAATAAATGAACGTAAGGATGCAGAACGTTCCTACTCGATGTTAATGTCCCGTGAAAATTTCTTGGAATATCAACGTTCAAATAGCAAGGTTAAAAGGACTGTATCAAAGAAGAAAAAGGCAGGATGGAAAAAGTTCTGCGAATCTCTGGATCCACGATCGCCATCTACCTTAGTATGGAATAGAATAAAAAGATTTAGGCAGTCAGTTTCCTCCATCGACCCTACCTCTAACGACCCATCTGTCTGGTTGGATGCCTTTGCTGATAAGCTTGCCCCTCCTTTTGTTCCGTGTGAAAGTTCTTACAACCCTCACACTATACTCCCTTCCTCAGACAATATGGACTCCCCATTTAACTTCTCAGAGTTGCAATGTGCACTCTCGGATCTTAAAGATTCCACTCCAGGAGAGGATGGGGTTCCATATTCCTTCATTGTAAAACTTAACAATAAAGCAAAACACTGCTTTCTCAATTTGATTAACAGGTTTCTAGAAACAGGATTCATCCCAGGACCTTGGAAAACTCAAATAATAATCCCTATTAAGAAACCTGGTAAAGCCCCCTTGGAACCAAATTCATACCGCCCTATTGCCCTCTCATCTACTTTGGCCAAAATTATGGAGCACTTGATTAAAAACCGTCTGGAATGGATAATGGAAAGCAAAGGACTACTTGCTAAGTCCCAGTTTGGCTTCAGGAAGGGCCTTGGCACTACCGACAGCCTTGGGGTTCTTTCTACAGACATTCGTTTAGCCCTTGCTAAGGGAGAGTACCTTGTGGGTGTATTCCTGGACATAGCTGCAGCATATGATAGTGTTCTTCTCCCGTTACTCAGGCAGAAACTGCTACAGCTGAGTATACCGCCGAGACTTACTCAGATCATATGCAATCTTCTCTCGTCCAGAACTATTCTGGTGAGAACAAAATCCCAAAGCCTTCCCCCCAGAATGGTCTGGAAAGGTCTCCCGCAGGGTTCTGTTCTGAGCCCTCTGCTCTATAATATCTATACTTACGATCTCGAATTGTCTGTAGACAGCTTCTGTAACATCTTGCAATATGCTGACGACATTGCACTTTATATCAGCTCTAACTCCATGGACGAAATTTCTACGCGATTGAACTTTGCTTTGCTTTATCTAGGTCAGTGGTTATCAGGACATGGGCTTTCACTATCAGTCGATAAGTGCAAGGCCGTCATTTTCACTAGAAAAAGACAAGTCTCCCTCCCTAATATCACCTTCGAGGACCAACACATTACACTTTCATGCAAAGCCAAATTCCTTGGTGTTATTTTAGATTCTAGACTGAATGGTGTAGCTCACTGTGACTACATTAGCCGAAAATGTGAAAGCTCTATTAATATCCTTAGAGCTTTATCCGGAGTATGGTGGGGTGCCCATCCATACACTCAAAAACTGCTTTATAATGCCATTGTCCGTAGTCATATGGATTATGGATTGTTTATATTAGACCCGATTAATAAATCTGCCACAGAAAAACTAAATAAATTACAATATAAATGCCTGAGGATAATTCTCGGGGCAATGAAATCTTCCCCCACAAATGTATTGCAGGTGGAATGTGTTGACCCTCCTATTCTTCTACGGGCCCAATATCTCAGTGATCGCTTCATTTGTAAAGTTTTGCAACTTTCCTCCCATCCTTTAATAAATAACCTCCGTAAGTTAGCTTCAGTTATGAGGCCTAGCCAAACCCCTTCTTGTCTCCTAAAGAGCTATCTTAAGCTCACTCACTTACCACACCCTTTGTACTCATCCCCTAAGCTTCCTTTATTCTCCTCCTCCTTCCCAGGGCTTATACACACCCCTCTTATTGTAAGTTTAGGAATAAATAAAGACACAGTGGATGCAAATTCTAAATTTAATGAAATTTTTCAAAATAACTGGGCCGATTGTTTAGCTATATATACAGATGCTTCCAAGCTATCTAGTGATGGTTGTGTGGGCATCGCTTGTTGGATTCCCAAACATAGAATAACCCTTCAATTCAAATGTCCCCCTGAAACATCGGTATTCACAGGAGAGTCTATTGCTATCTTAGAAGCTGCCCTTTTTATAGAGTCCCATAATATACAACAGTCAATCATACTGACAGACTCCTTAAGTTGTCTCCAAGCACTTAAAGGAAATCCCTTCCGTAGTAGAGCACTTGTTTCCATCATCTTTAAAATTAAAGAAACATTATTCACCTGCCATCAGAAAAGATTGACTGTCACTCTGGCTTGGATACCGGGGCACACTGGTATAAAAGGAAATGAGACTGCAGATTCCTTTGCTAAACTCGCTACTGAGACAGGTTCTGTTACATATTTTAAAAACCATACTCAGGATCTTCGTGCACTGGCAAAAACTGACCTTATTAATTCTTGGAATACATTATGGATTTCATCAAAATTGGTCAAAGGCAAATACTATGCTTCTATGCAACCTGAAATCCCTCAACGGCCATGGTTCTTTTTTCATCAAAATATGGTTCGATGGGTTGCTTCAACCATCACCCGGCTGCGTATTGGTCATGCTTGTACTCCAGTCCACCTGGCCAAATTAAGAATTAAAGATCACTCTTTGTGTGAATGCGGCTTGGATGAGGGGTCAACTTCTCATATTCTCTTCTCCTGTCCCAAACTTCTCCATAAACTTTATGATGTTCTCCCTCCTAAGATCCCCCGTCCCATAAGTGTTGAATGTCTCCTTATGTTTGTGTTTAGTCCTTATGTTAAATTCTTATGTAAATATATTATGATTAACAAAATAAAGTTATAATATCTATTTTTATTTTAACTTGTATTATATACCTATATAATATTCTTAATTTGTTTATTTTGTCATTGTGTTGTAGGTTGTGCTAACTTTTCAAGCCTTCTATTGTACCTCGAATAAAAGCCGAAAAATCGCGATCAACCTCATCGAGATATAACCGAGCAATCTCCTGTGTGTTTTCTTCAAGCTACGTGAAATTGGCAAAGTAAATTGTGCCGTGCTGGCATGTCAAAAGCCATAAAAACAAAACAACAACAACAATACTACGTGATTGACAATACTACACTCGTTTACTGAAACCGAATATTTTTCTCTCTCTACTTTGATCTCGCGGGGATGCTCGGCGCTCGCACTGTTCGAAGACGGATTTTGGACGAAAAGACATCTCGGAGCTTCCCGAACGCTGCCCAGCCGAGTTGGATTCGAAGGTTGATCTCTTTCTAGAAATTGAACCTACCTAGCTTGCAGAGTTGTACAAAATAGTTTAAGAAATGTACTAAAATACAAAATGCAAATACTTTTTTGATCGACCATTTCAAATGCAAAATACCAAATAGTGTTTTGTATTTCGGCTTGGCTCGGCTCGGCTCGGCTCGGCTCGGCTCGGCACGGCTCAGCTCGGCTCGGCTCGGCACGACTCGGCACGGCTCGACTCGGCTCGGCTCAGCTCGGCTCGGCTCGGCTCGGCTCAGCTCGGCTCGGCTCGGCTCGCCTGGCTCGGTTCGGCACGACTCGTCTCGTCTCGTCTTAACTTGTCTTGTTGTTGTATTGTGTTGCATTGATTACAAGTATGCTTTGGTATAAATACGGGTAGCATGCCTTGCGTTTCATTCTCGCTCGAGACGTCGGACCGTTCGGAGCTCGGCTCGGCACGGCTCGGCTCGGCTCGGCTCGGCTCGGCTCGGCTCGGCTCGGCACGGCTCAGCTCAGCTCGGCTCGCCTGGCTCGGCACGACTCGTCTCGTCTCGTCTTAACTTGTCTTGTTGTTGTATTGTGTTGCATTGATTACAAGCATGCTTTGGTATAAATACGGGTGGCTGATGCCTTGCATATCATTCTCGCTCGAGACGTTGGACCGTTCGGAGGTCGGCTCGGCTGCCGCTGCTCTGCCGTGCACGTCGCAGCGTCAGCCACGGCACGTCTGCGTCTCATCTGCTGGTGCGCTACTGAACACGCAGAGCCGCCCACGGCGCGTCTGCGCCTCACCTACCGGTGCTCTGCATACCACGCAGAGGCGTATGTGCCAGCCACAACGCGTCTGAGCCTCACCAGCCGGTGCGCTGCCGAGCGCGTCTGAACAGCACAGGCCACGGGTGTATCTGCGCCTCACCTGCCGGTGCCCTGCCATGCGCTTTGGAGTATGTCGATGCGCTGGCCACGGTGCGTCTGCGCCTCACCTGCCGGTGCGCTGCCAAGCTTGTTGGAACACGGCGCATCGTTGGCCACGGTGCGTCTGCACCACAGCTGTCAAGCTCGCAGGGGCTTGTCGCAGTGCCAGCCACTGCGCGCCACTTGTCGGTGCGCTGGCGAGCACGTCACCTGACACAGCGCCAGCCACGGTGGCACAGTGCGTCACCTGTCTGCACCTCACCTGCTGGTGCGCTGCCGAGCACGTCGTTGCATCTGCGCCTCACATGCTGGTGCGCTGCAGTGCGCAATGAAGCGTGTCGCAGCGCTGGCCACGGCGCGTCTGCGCCTCACCTGGCAGTGAGCTGCCTGCGCGTTGGAGCGCGTCGCAGCGCTGGCCACGGCGCGTCTGCGCTTCACCTGCTGTTGTGCTGCCGAGCGCGTCGTTGCACAGCGCCAGCCACGATGCGTCTGCGCCTCACATGCTGGTGCGCTGCAGTGCGCAATGGAGCGTGTCGCAGTGCTGGCCAGGGCACGTCTGCGCCTCACCTGCCGATGCGTTGCCAAGCACGCAGGGGCATGTCGCAGCGTTGGCCACGGCGCGTCTGCTCCTCACCTGCTGATGCGCTGCCGAGCGCGTCGTTGCACAGCGCCGGCCACGATGCATCTGCGCCTCACATGCCGGTGTGCTGCTGAGCGCTTTGGAGCACTTCGCAGCGCCGGCCACGGCACGTCTGCGCCTCACCTGCTCGTGCGCTGCTGAGCGCTTCGAAGCGCAGCGCCAGCCACTGTGCGTCTACGCCTCACCTACCGGTGCGTTACTGAGCACGCAGAGGACCATCGCAACGCTGGCCCCGGCGCGTCTGCGCCTCACCTGCTGGTGCGTTGTCGAACACGCGGGGGCGCGTAGCAGCGCCGCCCGCGGTGCGTCTGCACCTCACCTGCTGGTGCTCTACTGGGCACGGCTCGGCACAGCTTTGTCTTGTTTTGTTGTTGCATTGTAGTGCATTATCTTGTAGTTGTATTGTTGCATTGATTACAAGCATGCTTTGGTATAAATACGGGTGGCTGATGCCTTGCATCTGCGTGTCATTCTTGCTCTAGATGGTGGACCGTTCGCAGCTCGGCTCAGCACGGCTCATCTGCCGGTGCGCTGCCGAGCAGGTCGGAGCTTGTCGCAGTGCCAGCCACGGCGCGTCTGCGCCTCACCTGCTGGTGCGCTGTCGAACACGCAGAGGCGTGTCGCAGCACCGGCCACGGCACATCTACGCCTCACCTGGCAGTGAGCTGCCTGCGCGTTGGAGCGCGTCGCAGCGCTGGCCACGGCACGTCTACGCCTCACCTGCTGATGCGCTGCCGAGCACGTAGTTGCACAGCGTCGGCCACGGCGCGTCTGCGCCTCACCTGCTGGTGCGCTGCTGAGTGCATCGTTGCATAGCGCCGGCCACGATGCATCTGTGCCTCACATGCCGGTGCGCTGCAGTGCGCAATGGAGCGTGTCGCAGCGCTGGCCACGGCACGTCTGCGCCTCACCTGCCAGTGAGCTGCCGTGCGCGTTGGAGCGCGTCGCAGCGCTGGCCACGGCGCGTCTGCGCCTCACCTGCTGATGCGCTGCCGAGCGCGTCGTTGCACAGCGTCGGCCACGGCGCGTCTGCGCCTCACCTGCTGGTGCGCTGCTGAGTGCGTCGTTGCATAGCGCCGGCCACGATGCATCTGCGCCTCACATGCCGGT
This sequence comes from Oeneis ivallda, assembly GCA_029955525.1. Classification (NCBI taxonomy): domain Eukaryota; kingdom Metazoa; phylum Arthropoda; class Insecta; order Lepidoptera; family Nymphalidae; genus Oeneis; species Oeneis ivallda. Next base: position 14,713,726 of record JARPMR010000026.1, on the reverse strand, counting down.
GCGCTGCAGTGCGCGCAATGGAGCGTATCGCAGCGCTAGCCACGGCACGTCTGCGCCTCACCTGCCAGTGAGCTGCCGTGCGCGTTGGAGCGCGTCGCAGCGCTGGCCACGGCGCGTCTGCGCCTCACCTGCTGATGCGCTGCCGAGCACGTCGTTGCACAGCGTCGGCCACGGCGCGCCTGCGCCTCACCTGCTGGTGCGCTGCTGAGCGCGTCGTTGCATAGCGCCGGCCACGATGCATCTGCGCCTCACATGCCGGTGCGCTGCAGTGCGCAATGGAGCGTGTCGCAGCGCTGGCTACGGCACGTCTGCGCCTCACCAGCCGATGCACTGCCAAGCACGCAGGGGCGTGTCGCAGCGTCGGCCACGGTGCATCTGCGCCTCACCTGCTGATGCTCTGCCGAACGCGTCGTTGCACATCGCCGGCCACGATGCATCTGCGCCCCACATGCCGGTGCGCTGCAGTGCGCAATTGAGCGTGTCGCAGCGCTGGCCACGGCACGTCTGCGCCTCACCAGCCCTATGCGTTGCCAAGCACGCAAAGGCATGTCGCAGCGTCGGCCACGGCGCGTCTGCGCCTCACCTGCTGATGCGCTGCCGAGCGCGTCGTTGCACAGCGCCGGCCACGATGCATCTGCGCCGCACATGCCGGTGCGCTGCAGTGCGCAATGGAGCGTGTCGCAGCGCTGGCCACGGCATTTCTGCGCCTCACCAGCCGATGCACTGCCAAGCACGCAGGGGCGTATCGCAGCGTCGGCCACGGCGCGTCTGCGCCTCACCTGCTGATGCGCTGCCAAGCGCGCTGGAACATGGCGCATCGTTGGCCACGGCGCGTCTGCACCTCAGCTGTCAAGCTCGCAGGGGCTTGTCGCAGTGCTAGCCACAGTGTGCCACTTGTCGGTGCGCTGGCGAGCACGTCACCTCCTGACGCAGTGGCAGCTGTGGTGTCACTGCACACCACCTGTCTGCGCTGGCGAGCACGTCGGAGCGTGTCGCAGCATCGGCCTCGTCTCATCTGGTCTCGTCTGGGCTCGTTAATGATTTGTGATAAGATATGTTATTAGTGATAAGCGATAAGGTATGTTAATAGTGATAAGCAATAAAATAAGTAATTATTGTTTAGCGATAAGATAATTTATTAGTGATAAGCCTTAATATATGGCCTTACCTGCCGGTGCTTTGTCAAACACGCAGGGGCGTGTCGCAGCTCCAGCCACAGCACATCCGCGCCTCATCTGTCTGTGTGCTGCCGGGCACGCAGGAGTGTGTCGCAGCGCTGGCCACGGCACGTCTGCGCCTCACCTGCCATTGCGCTGTCGAGCTCGCAGGGGACTGTCGCAGTGCCAGCCTCGGCGCCACTGTGCGCCACCTGTCGGTGTGCTGGCGAGCGAGTCACTTCCTGACGCAACGCCAGCCGTGGCGCCACAGCACGCCACTTGTCTGCGCTGGCGAGCGCGTCACCTCCTGACACAGCGCCAGCCACGGAGGCACAGTGCGTCACCTGTCTGCACCTCACCTGCTGGTGCGCTGCCGAGCACGTCGTTGCATCTGCGCCTCACATGCTGGTGCGCTGCAGTGCGCAATGAAGCGTGTCGCAGCACTGGTCACGGCACGTCTGCGCCACACCTGCTGGTGCGTTGCCAAGGTATGGGAGCGCAGCGCCGACAACGGCTCGTGTGTGCCTCACCTGCCGGTGTGCTGCCGAGCGCGTTGGAGCACTTCGCAGCGCCGGCCACGGCACGTCTGCGCCTCACCTGCCAGTGAGCTGCCGTGCGCGTTGGAGCGCGTCGCAGCGCTGGCCACCGCGCGTCTGCGCCTCACCTGCCGATGCGTTGCCAAGCACGCAGGGGCATGTCGCAGCGTTGGCCACGGCGCGTCTGCTCCTCACCTGCTGATGCGCTGCCGAGCGCGTCGTTGCACAGCGCCGGCCACGATGCATCTGCGCCTCACATGCCGGTGTGCTGCTGAGCGCTTTGGAGCACTTCGCAGCGCCGGCCACGGCACGTCTGCGCCTCACCTGCTCGTGCGCTGCTGAGCGCTTCGAAGCGCAGCGCCAGCCACTGTGCGTCTACGCCTCACCTACCGGTGCGTTACTGAGCACGCAGAGGACCATCGCAACGCTGGCCCCGGCGCGTCTGCGCCTCACCTGCTGGTGCGTTGTCGAACACGCGGGGGCGCGTAGCAGCGCCGCCCGCGGTGCGTCTGCACCTCACCTGCTGGTGCTCTACTGGGCACGGCTCGGCACAGCTTTGTCTTGTTTTGTTGTTGCATTGTAGTGCATTATCTTGTAGTTGTATTGTTGCATTGATTACAAGCATGCTTTGGTATAAATACGGGTGGCTGATGCCTTGCATCTGCGTGTCATTCTTGCTCTAGATGGTGGACCGTTCGCAGCTCGGCTCAGCACGGCTCATCTGCCGGTGCGCTGCCGAGCAGGTCGGAGCTTGTCGCAGTGCCAGCCACGGCGCGTCTGCGCCTCACCTGCTGGTGCGCTGTCGAACACGCAGAGGCGTGTCGCAGCGCAAGCCACGGCACATCTACGCCTCACCTGGCAGTGAGCTGCCTGCGCGTTGGAGCGCGTCGCAGCGCTGGCCACGGCACGTCTACGCCTCACCTGCTGATGCGCTGCCGAGCACGTAGTTGCACAGCGTCGGCCACGGCGCGTCTGCGCCTCACCTGCTGGTGCGCTGCTGAGTGCATCGTTGCATAGCGCCGGCCACGATGCATCTGTGCCTCACATGCCGGTGCGCTGCAGTGCGCAATGGAGCGTGTCGCAGCGCTGGCCACGGCACGTCTGCGCCTCACCTGCCAGTGAGCTGCCGTGCGCGTTGGAGCGCGTCGCAGCGCTGGCCACGGCGCGTCTGCGCCTCACCTGCTGATGCGCTGCCGAGCGCGTCGTTGCACAGCGTCGGCCACGGCGCGTCTGCGCCTCACCTGCTGGTGCGCTGCTGAGTGCGTCGTTGCATAGCGCCGGCCACGATGCATCTGCGCCTCACATGCCGGTGCGCTGCAGTGCGCGCAATGGAGCGTATCGCAGCGCTAGCCACGGCACGTCTGCGCCTCACCTGCCAGTGAGCTGCCGTGCGCGTTGGAGCGCGTCGCAGCGCTGGCCACGGCGCGTCTGCGCCTCACCTGCTGATGCGCTGCCGAGCACGTCGTTGCACAGCGTCGGCCACGGCGCGCCTGCGCCTCACCTGCTGGTGCGCTGCTGAGCGCGTCGTTGCATAGCGCCGGCCACGATGCATCTGCGCCTCACATGCCGGTGCGCTGCAGTGCGCAATGGAGCGTGTCGCAGCGCTGGCTACGGCACGTCTGCGCCTCACCAGCCGATGCACTGCCAAGCACGCAGGGGCGTGTCGCAGCGTCGGCCACGGTGCATCTGCGCCTCACCTGCTGATGCTCTGCCGAACGCGTCGTTGCACATCGCCGGCCACGATGCATCTGCGCCCCACATGCCGGTGCGCTGCAGTGCGCAATTGAGCGTGTCGCAGCGCTGGCCACGGCACGTCTGCGCCTCACCAGCCTATGCGTTGCCAAGCACGCAAAGGCATGTCGCAGCGTCGGCCACGGCGCGTCTGCGCCTCACCTGCTGATGCGCTGCCGAGCGCGTCGTTGCACAGCGCCGGCCACGATGCATCTGCGCCGCACATGCCGGTGCGCTGCAGTGCGCAATGGAGCGTGTCGCAGCGCTGGCCACGGCATTTCTGCGCCTCACCAGCCGATGCACTGCCAAGCACGCAGGGGCGTATCGCAGCGTCGGCCACGGCGCGTCTGCGCCTCACCTGCTGATGCGCTGCCAAGCGCGCTGGAACATGGCGCATCGTTGGCCACGGCGCGTCTGCACCTCAGCTGTCAAGCTCGCAGGGGCTTGTCGCAGTGCTAGCCACAGTGTGCCACTTGTCGGTGCGCTGGCGAGCACGTCACCTCCTGACGCAGTGGCAGCTGTGGTGTCACTGCACACCACCTGTCTGCGCTGGCGAGCACGTCGGAGCGTGTCGCAGCATCGGCCTCGTCTCATCTGGTCTCGTCTGGGCTCGTTAATGATTTGTGATAAGATATGTTATTAGTGATAAGCGATAAGGTATGTTAATAGTGATAAGCAATAAAATAAGTAATTATTGTTTAGCGATAAGATAATTTATTAGTGATAAGCCTTAATATATGGCCTTACCTGCCGGTGCTTTGTCAAACACGCAGGGGCGTGTCGCAGCTCCAGCCACAGCACATCCGCGCCTCATCTGTCTGTGTGCTGCCGGGCACGCAGGAGTGTGTCGCAGCGCTGGCCACGGCACGTCTGCGCCTCACCTGCCATTGCGCTGTCGAGCTCGCAGGGGACTGTCGCAGTGCCAGCCTCGGCGCCACTGTGCGCCACCTGTCGGTGTGCTGGCGAGCGAGTCACTTCCTGACGCAACGCCAGCCGTGGCGCCACAGCACGCCACTTGTCTGCGCTGGCGAGCGCGTCACCTCCTGACACAGCGCCAGCCACGGAGGCACAGTGCGTCACCTGTCTGCACCTCACCTGCTGGTGCGCTGCCGAGCACGTCGTTGCATCTGCGCCTCACATGCTGGTGCGCTGCAGTGCGCAATGAAGCGTGTCGCAGCACTGGTCACGGCACGTCTGCGCCACACCTGCTGGTGCGTTGCCAAGGTATGGGAGCGCAGCGCCGACAACGGCTCGTGTGTGCCTCACCTGCCGGTGTGCTGCCGAGCGCGTTGGAGCACTTCGCAGCGCCGGCCACGGCACGTCTGCGCCTCACCTGCCAGTGAGCTGCCGTGCGCGTTGGAGCGCGTCGCAGCGCTGGCCACCGCGCGTCTGCGCCTCACCTGCTGATGCGCTGCCGAGTGCGTTGTTGCACAGCGTCGGCCACGGCGCGTCTGCGCCTCACCTGCTGATGCGCTGCTGAGCGCGTTGTTGCACAGCGCCGACCACGATGCATCTGGGCCTCACATGCTGGTGCGCTGCAGTGCGCAATGGAGCGTGTCGCAGCGCTGGCTACGGCACGTCTGCGCCTGACCAGCCGATTCGCTGCTGAGCACGCAAGGGCGTGTCGCAGCGTCGGCCACGGCGCGTCTGCACCTCACCGGCTGGTGCGCTGCTGAGCGCGTCGTTGCACAGCGCCGACCACGATGCATCTGGGCCTCACATGCTGGTGTACTGCAGTGCGCAATTGAGCGTGTAGCAGCGCTGGCCACGGCGCGTCTGCGCCTCACCTGCTGGTGCGTTGCCGAGCGTATGGGAGCGCAGTACCGACAACGGCTCGTGTGCGCGTCACTTGCCGGTGTGCTGCCGAGCGCGTTGGAGCACTTCGCAGCGCCGGCCACGGCACGTCGCGCCTCGCCTGCTCGTGCGCTGCTGAGCGCGTCGAAGCGCAGCGCCGCCCACTGTGCGTCTACGCCTCACCTACCGGTGCGTTACTGAGCACGCAGAGGACCGTCGCAACGCTGGCCACGGCGCGTCTGTGCCTCACCTGCTGGTGCGCTGTCGAACACGTGGGGGCGCGTAGTAGCGCCGCCCATGGTGCGTCTGCGCCTCACCTGCTGGTGCTCTACTGGGCACGGCTCGGCTCAGCTTTGTCTTGTCTTGTTGTTGTATTGTAGTGCATTATCTTGTAGTTGTATTGTTGCATTGATTACAAGCATGCTTTGGTATAAATACGGGTGGCTGATGCCTTGCGTCTGCGTGTCATTCTTGCTCTAGATGGTGGACCGTTCGCAGCTCGGCTCAGCACGGCTCATCTGCCGGTGTGCTGCCGAGCAGGTCGGAGCTTGTCGCAGTGCCAGCCACGGCGCGTCTGCGCCTCACCTGCTGGTGCGCTGTCGAACACGCAGAGGCGTGTCGCAGCACCGGCCACGGCACATCTACGCCTCACCTGGCAGTGAGCTGCCTGCGCGTTGGAGCGCGTCGCAGCGCTGGCCACGGCGCGTCTGCGCTTCACCTGCTGTTGCGCTGCCGAGCGCGTCGTTGCACAGCGCCGGCCACGATGTATCTGCGCCTCACATGCCGGTGCGCTGCAGTGTGCAATGGAGCGTGTCGCAGTGCTGGCCACGGCATGTCTGCGCCTCACCAGCCGATGCGCTGCCGAGCACGCAGGGGCATGGCGCAGCGTCGGCCACGGCGCGTCTGCGCCTCACCTGCTTATGTGCTGCCGAGCGCGTCGTTGCACAGCGCCGGCCACGATGTATCTGCGCCTTACATGCCGGTGCGCTGCAGTGCGCAATTGAGCGTGTCGCAGCGCTGGCCACGTCAGGTCTGCACCTCACCAGCCGATGCGTTGCCAAGCACGCAGGGGCGTTTAGCAGCGTCGGCCACGGCGCGTCTGCGCCTCATCTGCTGATGCGCTGCCGAGCGCGTCGTTGCACAGCGCCGGCCACGATGCTTCTGAGCCTCACATGCCGGTGCGCTGCAGTGCGCAATGGAGCGTGTCGCAGCGCTGGCCACGGCACGTCTGCGCCTCACCTGCCAGTGAGTTGCCGTGCGCGTTGGAGCGCGTCGCAGCTCTGGCCACGGCGCGTCTGCGCCTCACCTGCTGATGCGCTGCCGAGCACGTCGTTGCACAGCGTCAGCCACGGCGCGTCTGCGCCTCACCTGCTGGTGCGCTGCTGAACGCGTCGTTGCACAGCGCCGGCCACGATGCATCTGCGCCTCACATGCCGGTGCGCTGCAGTGCGCAATGGAGCGTGTCGCAGCTCTGGCCACGGCGCGTCTGCGCCTCACCTGCTGGTGCGCTGCTGAACGCGTCGTTGCACAGCGCCGGCCACGATGCATCTGCGCCTCACATGCCGGTGCGCTGCAGTGCGCAATGGAGCGTGTCGCAGCTCTGGCCACGGCGCGTCTGCGCCTCACCTGCTGGTGCGCTGCTGAACGCGTCGTTGCACAGCGCCGGCCACGATGCATCTGCGCCTCACATGCCGGTGCGCTGCAGTGCGCAATTGAGCGTGTCGCAGCGCTGGCCACGGCACGTCTGCGCCTCAGCAGCCGATGCGTTGCCAAGCACGCAGGGGCATGTCGCAGCGTCGGCCACGGCGCGTCTGCGCCTCACCTGCTGGTGCGCTGCTGAGCGCGTCGTTGCATAGCGCCGGCCACGATGCATCTGCGCCTCACATGCCGGTGCGCTGCAGTGCGCAATGGAGCGTGTCGCAGCGCTGGCCACGGCACGTCTGCGCCTCACCTGCCAGTGAGCTGCCGTGCGCGTTGGAGCGCGTCGCAGCTCTGGCCACGGCGCGTTTGCGCCTCACCTGCTGATGCGCTGCCGAGCACGACGGCACAGCGCCGACCACGATGCATCTGGACCTCACAGGCTGGTGTACTGCAGTGCGCAATTGAGCGTGTCGCAGTGCTGGCCACGGCGCGTCTGCGCCTCACCTGCTGGTGCGTTGCCGAGCGTATGGGAGCACAGCACTGACAACGGCTCGTGTGCGCGTCACTTGCCGGTGTGCTGCCGAGCGCGTTGGAGCACTTCGCAGCGCCGGCCACGGCACGTCGCGCCTCACCTGCTCGTGCGCTGCTGAGCGCATCGAAGCGCAGCGCCGCCCACTGTGCGTCTACGCCTCACCTACCGGTGCGTTACTGAGCACGCAGAGGACCGTCACAACGCTGGCCACGGCGCGTCTGCGCCTCACCTGCTGGTGCGCTGTCGAACACGCAGGGGCGCGTAGTAGCGCCGCCCACGGTGCGTCTGCGCCTCACCTGCTGGTGCTCTACTGGGCACGGCTCGGCTCGGCTTTGTCTTGTCTTGTTGTATTGTAGTGCATTATATTGTAGTTGTATTGTTGCATTGATTACAAGCATGCTTTGGTATAAATACGGGTGGCTGATGCCTTGCGTCTGCGTGTCATTCTCGCTCTAGATGGTGGACCGTTCGCAGCTCGGCTCAGCACGGCTCATCTGCCGGTGTGCTGCCGAGCAGGTCGGAGCTTGTCGCAGTGCCAGCCACGGCGCGTCTGCGCCTCACCTGCTGGTGCGCTGTTGAACACGCACAGGCGTGTCGCAGCGCTGGCCACGGCACATATACGCCTCACCTGGCAGTGAGCTGCCTGCGCGTTGGAGCGCGTCGCAGCGCTGGCCACGGCACGTCTGCGCCCCACCTGCTGATGCGTTGCCGAGCGTATGGGAGCGCAGCGCCGACAACGGCTCGTGCGTGCCTCACCTGCCGGTGTGCTGCCGAGCGCGTTGTAGCACTTCGCAGCGCTGGCCATGGCACGTCTGCGTCTCACATGCCGGTACACTGCCGAGCACGCAGGGGCATGTCGCAGCGTCGACCACGGCGCGTCTGCGTCTCACCAGCCGATGCGCTGCGAGCACGCAGGGGCATGTCGCAGCGTCGACCACGGCGCGTCTGCGTCTCACCAGCCGATGCGCTGCGAGCACGCAGGGGCATGTCGCAGCGTCGGCCAGGGTGCGTCTACGCCTCACCTGCTGGTGCGCTGCTGAGCACGTCGTTGCACAGCGCCGACCACTATGCATCTGCACCTCACCTTCCGGTGCGTTACTGAGCACGCAGAGAACCGTCGCATCGTTGGCTACGGCGCGTCTGCACCTCAGCTGTCAAGCTCGCAGGAGCTTGTCGCAGTGCCAGCCACAGCGCGCCACTTGTCTGTGCGCTGGCGAGCACGTCACCTCCTGACGCAGCGGCAGCTGTGGTGTCACTGCACACCACCTGTCTGCGCTGGCGAGCACGTCGGAGCGTGTCGCAGCATCGGCCTCGTCTCATCTGGTCTCGTCTAGGCTCGTTAATGATTTGTGATAAGATATGTTATTAGTGATAAGCGATAAGGTATGTTAATAGTGATAAGCAATAAAATAAGTAATTATTGTTTAGCGATAAGATAATTTATTAGTGATAAGCCTTAATATATGGCCTTACCTGCCGGTGCTTTGTCAAACACGCAGGGGCGTGTCGCAGCTCCAGCCACAGCACATCCGCGCCTCATCTGTCTGTGTGCTGCCGGGCACGCAGGAGTGTGTCGCAGCGCTGGCCACGGCACGTCTGCGCCTCACCTGCCATTGCGCTGTCGAGCTCGCAGGGGACTGTCGCAGTGCCAGCCTCGGCGCCACTGTGCGCCACCTGTCGGTGTGCTGGCGAGCGAGTCACTTCCTGACGCAACGCCAGCCGTGAGTGGCGAGCGCGTCACCTCCTGACACAGCGCCAGCCACGGAGGCACAGTGCGTCACCTGTCTGCACCTCACCTGCTGGTGCGCTGCCGAGCACGTCGTTGCATCTGCGCCTCACATGCTGGTGCGCTGCAGTGCGCAATGAAACGTGTCGCAGCACTGGTCACGGCACGTCTGCGCCACACCTGCTGGTGCGTTGCCAAGCGTATGGGAGCGCAGCGCCGACAACGGTGTCGCGAAGTGCATATATGCTATCGCGAAATACTTAGATCTTTGGTAAGGATAATGGTTGTATAAGTCTATGGTAGTATATGACACCGGAAATTTGTCGTTGGTTTCTTTGTAGTTTAAATATTTTTGGTTTTGGAATGTTCCTTTTTCTGATGGACATTTGTTGCATGGCAACGGGTTGTTTTTTCTCGCATCCTGAAGAAGGTGGTGGAATTGTGAGCTGCGCTACGAGGAGTGGGTGTGATGAAAGCTAAGTATCTGAGTAGCTAAGTATCTGAGTAGCTAAGTACCTGAGTATCTAAGTACCTGAGTAGCTAAGTATTTGATTATCTACGCAATTAATCTACGAAGTTCTTAAACCCTCATAAGTGAATTTCTAGAGATCAATACATTTACTAGCATCTGGGAGCGCGCTCTAAGGCTGTGTATAAGTTAGCAAGGGATGTGCAAGGGACGGTTTTAATGGTGTTTAAATTGTGAGTAAATCATTATGGCTATTATGAGCTGAGAATACATCGGATCCGATGAGATGTTACGTTGAGCCCTCGTTGACGGGGGGTCCGAGGTGGTTTAGCCCTCGTGGATGGGGGATCCGAGGAAGGTTCGTACGAATAGGAAAGATTACGTCGATCCTTCGGGTAGATAGAACCCGAAGAAGGTTCATGTTTATGAATAGGAGATTATGTCTCGCCCTTGGGCATAGGGGGCCCAAGGAAGATTCGTGCGAACAAGAGAGATTGGCTCTTAGACATAGGGGGTCTAAGAGTATGAATAAGAAAGATCGGGTCCGATGGTCAGATGAGATTAGATTCCGCATGGGAGATGAGTATGATTCCTTACACGTCCACGGCTAGAAATAACTGGAATAATAGATCAGATCTTAGGGCGTCACAAATGGTGATGTCATAGTTAATTTAATCATGCAGGTTACCGGTGCACTCCCGCAGCAGAGAGAGAGAGAATTAATCGGAGTAGAGTGGTGCGACAGGAGCCTTCTAGTTGATGGGCAGGTATGACCCCATTGTGATAGTTAATTAAATCGGTGACATTCTGTTCCACTAGACATCCTTATTTAATATCCATATACAAGCGGTTCAACCGTGTATAGCGCGTAGTTACCCGTAAATATATACCTAGAGAGAAAGCAGATAGTGGATTAGAATGGCCTCGCCGACATGGTGGAGGTGCTGGGATCATTAGTAAAATGAACCAGAATCTTTAGCACATGGAGTCATACTAAGCTTAAATTATAATAAAGTGTCTATTTGTTGCCTTTTTGTTGATTTAAATAAATAGAGGCGCTGCATTAGTTTCGCTACTCGCCGCTGGAGGGAGCGTCAACGCAGTTTTCAACTTTAAATCGAAAGAAATGGCCCAGGTAAGTTGGTAGAATTGACTTCAGGGATACTAATGTCATAGAGCGTTCGAAAGTTTGAATTTACGAACATTTGAGCAATTTCCGGTGTCTCATTTATTTTTAATTGTTCTAAAGTCAGATGGTGGAATTTGGAACATTTGAAATTTGAATTCTATTACGACATTTCAGTGTCAATTATATTGCTGATTGAGTATTGTGAAAGAAACATTGTTGTGAAAAAGAAATAGTGATCTGAAAACAATTTAAGGTTGGAAATTATCCTATTTAATATAAAGGTACGTAATATATTAGGCATATAGTGAAATTCAAATATAAGGGAGGTTTTAGATTCTGAAAGTATTGTACATTGCGTAAAGATGAAATTTTAAGAAAGAATATCAGTTCCTACATAGTGTTAATTATATTTTCAGAAGGAAATCATATCACTCAGTTTTAATAACTGAGACTGAAGTTCGACTAATTTACTGAATTTTTAACACAAAAAGTACATCTGGTGTGTTATCTTATATTTTTAGAATAGCTACCAATGCACTATAAGGCTATTATTTCGAATGTCTGAGTGTCTATCGAGTAAGAATTGATCTAAGAACTGAATACTTTCCTTTACCAATTAGAACTAGGAATATGGTCAACATAGGTAAACTTGAATACTTATTAAAAATGAAATTTGACGTCTAATGAAAGGGATTGCTAGACAAGATACATTTTGATGTTAAGGGTATATAATGAAAGTGTAATTGTTTAAGGGTTATTAAATTCAATTTGATTTGGTAATTATTGAATTCATAGAGTAACTTAATTTAAGGCTTATCCAATTAAGGATTCAGGGCCTATCTACAAGTATGTGGAGGATTATAGTTATATTTTTTTATGGAGAAAACAATCTTTAAATTATTGAGTTAAGATTTTACTTCGAAAGGAGTCTTAAAGTATATAGACACATGATAATAGATACTAGAGTCCTATGTGCCGAACTCAAGGGTTGATAACCTTATTGAAGGTTAGAATTTTATTTGATCTGGGTAATTTTGTAAATTCAAGCAGATATAGTTATTCTTTTAAAGAGGTTGGGACTTTAATTATAGCTAAATTAGTGAGAATATACATAGAGTATGTTCAAAATAATTTTGAAGGAAATTCTATGGTATTAGTTTGACCCAATAATAAGTTTTAATCTCATGAATGTTATTATGAATTTCAATTCTTTTACCTTTCAATTATTATTATAGTGCGAGCTATTTGTATAATGGAAAGGTATCTTAATGTTAAATCTGTACTCATGGTTTAGGTACTCTCTGCATTTGGTGGTAAATAATGGTTGGATAAACTGATGATTAGTATAAGAGCAAGTTACTTGTTTAGCAAGCGAATTATACAACTGGTTAGATTGAAATAACTCTCTAAAAATCTTAATGGAAAATTAGATTGGGAATGCTCATTCTTTATTTGTGTGGGATTATTAACATCCGAGTTTGGCATATACACTATAATATATTTTGAAGTTAGTCTCTATACTTTAAATTAAATATAGCAAGTATATGAATCATAAGGAAGTGTTCAAAGATATAAGGATAATTAATCTAGAAGTGGTATTTCCACAGAGATCCATAGATTTAGAGACAGGTATTTACATCCATGTGATAAGGCGTTAGGTATTGTTCAAATATAATGTCTGATTACAGAAAATTCATCATGGATGATTTATTGCTAAGAAGGCTAAGACTCCTTATTACCCAAATAGAAACTCTCTCGGATCAGGCTGTAAATCTCGGCTCTTTGAATGCTAACCTAATCCACGATGCAGAAGTAAACAAGACAAAATTAAAAAATCTTTTGACGAGATTCGAAAATGATTTAACAAATTATTTTAAGTTGGTAAATGATCCTGCAGCTGACGAGATAAGTGAAATGAGTGAAATACAGCTGAAAGCTGAGGAAAATCTAGCGGAGCTAGAAGTGAAATTAAAATTATTTCAAAGCAGTTCAGAAACTCCATCGACGCATAAGGAGAAGGATGCAATAACATCATGCCGTTTACCTAAATTGAATTTACCTGAATTTGAGGGTGATATTTTGAACTGGCATAAATTTTGGGATCAATTTCAATCAAATATTCATAACAGAAACATAGCAGATGTAGACAAATTGCTATACCTTAAGTCTTCATTAAAGGGAGAAGCTAGAAAAGCTATTGAGGGTCTAGATACGACAAACAGGAATTACAGCATAGCTATTAAAACTCTTACAGAAAGATATGGCAAAAGTTCTCATTTAATTGATGCACATTATTCAGCGTTATCTAAGGTGGTAACTGCAGACTCTACGATAACATCATGTCGTAAATCATTTAATGAAATGGGAAAACATTTACGGGTCTTGGAATCATTAGGAGAAGACGTGAATCACAATCATCTACGGCATATTATATTTAGTAAATTTCCTGAGGATCTTATCTATGAGTTAAAATTAAAAACCAAAGACGACTCTATAAATGAGATAAGGCAAGAATTAGAGAAAATACTTACAGCAAAGGAAGACGCTAATAGGATCACTCAAGGAAATAGTGCAGGAGGAGTTGGTAACTATACAGTAGAAACTCTACATGTAACTCAAGAAAATCAGAGATATAAGCATAGCAGGGGAGAGAGGCGACCTAGAAGCGAATTCAGAAGGAATGATTGGGGTATGCAGGCTGATAATTTAAAACCTCCAAATTTTAGAAAGAGACAGTACCTACAAAGAGGAGGACAATGGGGACAGAGAAGAAATACAACATTCAAAGAAGTAATATGTTGGAAGATGAAGCTCACGGGAAGAAGATGAAACCTTACTGTATGTTTTGTAAGGGTGATCATTTTGCTGATCTATGTAAAAAATACAGGACATACCAGGAACGTACTGCGCTGATGAAGGGCAGATGCTATAAATGTCTTAGAAGTGGTCATAAGGTTTTGCAGTGTCAGTATAATAAACCTTGTTATTTTTGTAAAAAACATGAACACCACAGCGCACTGTGTAAGGAGAAGTTTCAGTCTGGATCAGAGAGCGCGACTCTAACAACGATGGATAGAGAATGACATACGGCTCTTCAAACAGCTGTAGTAACAGCCCGGGGGAAAGGTGAGACGTCTAATCAAATATCATGCCGTATACTATTCGATTCAGGCTCCCAAAGATCTTACATCACCCGAAAGATTGCAAAGGAATTAAAATTGTCCACAGAAAAGGATGAAAGTTTATCGGTTTATACTTTTGGTTCAAAGAGTCCTCAAGAATTTAATAGTCCATTTGTTCAATTGGAGTTACAAACTAAATCTAAAAATTGGAAGAGTGTTTATGCAAACGTCGTACCTATGATTTCAAAAGGTGTACCGTATGTAGATGAACTTGACGATTGGAAGAATAAATTGAAACTTGCAGACGATGGGTCTTTGAAAGATCAAGTTGATATTCTTATAGGGAATGATTATTACTACTCGTTTCTTTGCTTAGAAAGAATATGGATAAGGGAAGATTTATATTTAATTGATTCAGAGTTTGGATGGATATTTTCGGGTCAAATTCCGCATGAGAATAAAGAAGGAGAACATATGTCAGTTGTTACATACTTTCAAACAGAGATTGATTTCAAATTAAGCAAACCTGACATGCCACTAGATTTAGGAAGTATAACATTCCTTTGGGAACTGGAGTCAATCGGTATAACCGATTCACCTAAGATTACTAGAGAAGAAGAGGCTATAAATAAATTTAATGAAACTACAAAATTAATAGATGGTAGATATTATGTTAGTTGGCCGTGGAATGAATATCCTCCAGCACTAACACCTAATTATGGATTGGCATATGGTCGTTGAGTAAATTTGGTTAAACGATTAGATAAAGAAATTTTGAGATGTTATGATAATACTATACAGGAACAAATATCGAAGGGAATAGTCGAAACAGTGTTAAGTAAGACACATGTGAACCATCCAGTACATTATTTACCGCACCATTGTGCTGCTCAAAAGGGTAAACCAATTAGAATTGTTTATGATGCTTCATCGAAAATTAAAAATACTAAAAGTTTAAATGAATGCCTCTATTGCGGTCCGTTGATGTTAGAAGATTTGACAAGTATAATCATCAGATTTCGAAGCCATAATGTTGCTTTGTCAGCAGACGTAGAGAAAGCCTTCCTTCAGATAGGACTACATGAACAAGATCGCGATGTAACCAGATTTATTTGGTTGAAAGATGTAGAAAAACCACCGAGTGATGATAACATTGTTTGTTTACGGTTCCGTAGAGTCCCTTTCGGAGTTATATCAAGTCCATTTCTACTGAACGCGACGATTAAACATCATCTTTCTAAAGGAAATGAACGACTACAATTGGCTGCCAAAGACATATACGTTGATAACTTAGTAAGTGGAGTCCAAACACAAGAGAAAGCAATACAGTTCTATAAAGACGTGAAGAACGCCTTTTGTCAAATATCTATGAACCTTAGAGATTGGAGTTCAAATTCAAAACAATTTCTAGACAAGGTACCCGATAGTGTTAAGGAAGAAGTTGTGAAAATTTTAGGCTTAGATTGGAATGTAAAGGATGATACATTGCGCCTAAGATTCAAGATAGATACAGAGGCAAATTCTAAGCGTGAAGTTCTAAAAGTAATTGCTTCAGTATTCGATCCATGTGGGTTAGCAGTACCACAAATTTTGTCAGCTAAATTATTTCTCCAAAAGCTATGGCAGACCAAGGTTAAATGGGATATAAAACTTTCAAAGGAAAATCAGGTGGAATGGACGGAAATAAAGAAGGAATTAGAAACTATTAAAGAAATATCGGTACCCAGATGTTACATAAAAAACGTGAGAAATGAAGAATATCATTTGCAGTGTTTCACCGACGCATCACTTAAGGCATATGCCGCTGTTGTGTACGTGACACACGGGACTAAGAGAAGTTTTGTAATCGGGAAAACACGATTAGTCCCTATAAAAGATCAACAACACTTAAAAATCCCTCGATTGGAATTACTAGGAGTGTTGATAGGGTGTAGATTAATTAAGATGGTTACAAAAGCATTTAACATGAAGGTAGGACGTCAAACGTTATGGACAGACAGTCAAATTGTCATAGAATGGTGTCAATCTGATAAATTACTACCACCGTTTGTGGCTAGACGAGTTGAAGAAATTAGAAGTAATAGAGAACTTATGATCAAATATGTACCTTCAGAGTTAAACCCGGCGGATGTTGCGACTAGACCGATAAGTTCCAGGGAAGATAAAGAGAGATGGATTAAAGGTCCACAGTTTTTATCAGACTCCAATATTAGGACGTTTCCTATTAAGAATACGTCACAAACTTTTTTTTTTTCGACGCGGGAGGGTCTAACGAATACTTCTAATGGAGAAATTGTTGATTTAGAGAAAGAGAATAATTCCACAGAGAAGGATGTCAGTACTAGACATAATGAACCACTTAGTATTACAGAAGAAATAAGGAAGCTTCAAGCAGAGCATTTTGCGCAGGAATTTGCTGGAAAAGAAACTGATTTAAGTCGTTACCTTAAGTTATTTAAAGATGTTGATGGATTACTACGTTGCAAGGGACGTCTTCAGAATGCAGATCTGTCATTCGATAAACGGTACCCAATATTGATTCCTAAGGAATGTGATTTTACAATTAATTTGATAAAGAAGGTACACAATGATAATTACCATGTAGGAGCAAATCATACACTCAGCCTTATTAGACAATCCTATTGGATACCACAAGGCAAATCTCAAGTTCAGAAAGTAATAAGGAGATGTCCAAGTTGTGTTAAGCACGGAGCTGGTCCGTTTAAGTTACCAAATACTCCGGCACTTCCGGCAGAAAGAGTGAGTTATAGTGAACCATTTACTTTTGTGGGTGTAGACTATATGGGTCCGGTCCTTGTCAAGAATGGTCAGAAAAGATGGATTTGTTTTTTCACTTGTTTAGCGACAAGGGCTGTTCATTTAGAACTTGTGCAAGACCTTACAGCTGAAGAAGGTCTGTTAGCATTGAGAAGAATGATAGCGACCAGAAAGGTCCCTCAGTTAATTACATCAGATAACGCAGCTCATTTCAAACTTATATCAGAAATTCTCTTGAAACAGTATTGTGTGGTTAACAAGATTAAGTGGAGATTCATACCACAACTAGCACCTTGGTATGGTGGATTCTATGAGAGACTCGTTGGTTTAGTTAAGAATTGCATGAAACGCACATTAGCGAAACATATGCTTTCAGATAGTCAACTAACTACTGTTGTCAAGGAAATAGAAGCTGTATTAAATTCACGACCACTCACATGCGTTGATTCAGAGTTGGATATAATCTTGAAACCAGTGGATTTTCTTACACTTGGAAGTTGCATTACTTTAGAAGAATCAGTCGAAGATTGTATAGATAAAGGTACTACGATTAAGATCGATCTTGTAGAAAGTTGGAGAAGAGGTCTCATTATTTTAAGAGAATTTAAGGAGATGTTTGTGAACAGATACTTGTTAAGTCTTCGAGAAAGGTATCACCACTCGCTTAAAGAACCACGGGTCACTTCGAAGCTATCTCTAGCAATAGGACAAGTGGTTCAAATAAAAGGAGATAATAAGAATAGAGAAACCTGGAAAACAGGGAAAATTATTTCGTTAAAAAAGGGAAGTGATGGTTTGTGCAGAGTAGCCATAGTAAAAGTGGGGGATAAAGAGTTCACGAGGTCGATAGCACATCTATATCCTCTAGAAGCCCAAGAAGCAGAAGGAGTGATAGACATACGATTTGAAAAAGAGGATACCTCGAGTGAATGTACTCCTGCAATTTTAATAGAACCTTTAGACGAAAGTATAGAAAGACCAACAATTATTTCAGAGGACACAGAACGTGAAGGGATCTTACCATTAGAACAAGTTGTCGAACTAACTCGGGATGATTCCGAGTGCGAAATTGTAGATCAAGAAATGAGAGAATTGGACGGAGAGGTTAGCGAGTCGGACAGGTCAGAGCCATTAGAGCGAGACAGTGAGATGGTTGAAGTAAGTCAAGGAACTAAAGTAAGGAGAGTTGCAGCCACTAAAGCTTTACAGAAAATCAAAGAGTGGACGAGCAACATGCTATGTCTGCTCTAGTTTTTGCTTCGGCCGGGAGTGTCGCGAAGTGCATATATGCTATCGCGAAATACTTAGATCTTTGGTAAGGATAATGGTTGTATAAGTCTATGGTAGTATATGACACCGGAAATTTGTCGTTGGTTTCTTTGTAGTTTAAATATTTTTGGTTTTGGAATGTTCCTTTTTCTGATGGACATTTGTTGCATGGCGACGGGTTGTTTTTTCTCGCATCCTGAAGAAGGTGGTGGAATTGTGAGCTGCGCTACGAGGAGTGGATGTGATGAAAGCTAAGTATCTGAGTAGCTAAGTATCTGAGTAGCTAAGTACCTGAGTATCTAAGTACCTGAGTAGCTAAGTATTTGATTATCTACGCAATTAATCTACGAAGTTCTTAAACCCTCATAAGTGAATTTCTAGAGATCAATACATTTACTAGCATCTGGGAGCGCGCTCTAAGGCTGTGTATAAGTTAGCAAGGGATGTGCAAGGGACGGTTTTAATGGTGTTTAAATTGTGAGTAAATCATTATGGCTATTATTATTTTTTTTTTTTTTCATTTATTTGGAAAACATACAGCTTAAATAAATAAAATATAGCTAATACAATAATTATATCACTGGAGCCAGTTAAGTTTCCACGTTTTGGTAAAATACAATATTTTGGGTGGGAGTCCATCCTAAACTTTCAGTAAACAAAAATATTATAATAATAAAAGATAAATAAACATGTACCTTAAACGAGATGGGTCCACTCCTGCCATCAAGCCTTGTATTATATTGTGCATTTCTTGATGGCAGAGACGAACCCCCCACACTTATATTTAAATTGGTCTACTTTGAAATATTTCTTATTATACGTATCACAAGCTCGAACGATGAATCTGTTATGACTATAATTGGTTCTGGCACGTGGAAGTACAAACATGTTACTTTTACGTGACTTACGCTTATTTAATTTAGGTACACAATATTTTATTTTATTTAGAAGATAAGGACTATCGATCAATCCGTTGATAATTTTATATAAAAATATTTGATCTTTATGTTCCCTCCTTATTTGTAAAGTTTCTATTTTACTTGTATTAAATGAACTAAATCTTTTGTTCAAACATTTTATGAATTTGCGCTGAATATTCTCTAACATGTCCACGTAAACTGCATACTGAGGGTTCCAAGCAGTGGAAGCATGCTCCAAATGGGATCTGACAATTGAATTATACAAAAGGATTAGGGTTTTTGGGTTTTTGAAATCAGTCGTTTGCCGGAGAACAAACCCGAGCATTTTATATGCTTTATTTTTGATTTTGTTCAGATGCTGATCAAAAATTAATTGCCTGTCTAGTTGGATACCCAGGTCTCTCACCTCATCAACCCTACGCAATTTTTTGCCAAGTAAGAAATAATTATGAAAGAGTGCATTAATTTTTTTTCTAGAAAAGGAAATAGTGCAGCATTTATCTATATTTAAATCTAGTCCATTAACTTTACAATATTCACTTATTCGATTTAAATCTTCCTGTAAGCCTAAACAGTCTTTTTCAGTTCTTATTATATTGAAAATTTTTGTGTCATCTGCATACAAAAGTAGATGAGAGTTTTTAATACTATTTTTAACATCATTTATAAAAATATTAAATAGTAGAGGTCCGAGGTGGGAGCCCTGGGGGACACCAGACGTTATGGGTATAAAGGTGGAAGTATACCCTTTGACTGCCACTGCTTGGGTTCGCTCACGTAAGTAGGATACGAGCCACCTCAGGAGGTCACCGTGTATACCGATCGTCTCCAGTTTGGCAATTAAAATATCATGCGATATTTTATCGAAAGCCTTGGAGTAATCGGTATACACGACGTCAACCTGGAAACCATTATCCATCGCATCCAAGGTAACATCTAGCAATTCACAGAGGTTGGTTTCTGTGGAGCGTTTGTTTATGAAACCATGTTGAGACTGCGTTAAAAGCGGGCGTACTGCCGGGAATAACTTGTCGTATATGATTTTTTCAAAGAGTTTGGGGATGATAGATAATTTAGAAATACCACGGTAGTTTCTTACATTATGCTTATCTCCGTTTTTATGAATGGGGACGATTATAGAACGTTTCCAAGTGTTAGGCAAAACACCAGATCGCAAGGAACTTTGGAATAAAAGCGTTAGAGGCACAGATAATTGATTGCTACATCTTTTAAGGAATAAAGGATGTAGACCATCAGGGCCACTTCCCTTGGTGACATCAAGAGCGGATAAATGCTTTTTAACAGTGTCAACATCTATCCCAACGTATCCAATGAGGGCTTGTGGAGATTCACTGGCATCGGATTTGAATTTAAGGTTTGAGCGCTTTACAAAAACAGATTCGAAAAAATTGTTAAAGAGGTCAGCTATATGTTGCCCATCATGTGCATTATGAGCTGAGAATACATCGGATCCGATGAGATGTTACGTTGAGCCCTCGTTGACGGGGGGTCCGAGGTGGTTTAGCCCTCGTGGATGGGGGATCCGAGGAAGGTTCGTACGAATAGGAAAGATTACGTCGATCCTTCGGGTAGATAGAACCCGAAGAAGGTTCATGTTTATGAATAGGAGATTATGTCTCGCCCTTGGGCATAGGGGGCCCAAGGAAGATTCGTGCGAACAAGAGAGATTGGCTCTTAGACATAGGGGGTCTAAGAGTATGAATAAGAAAGATCGGGTCCGATGGTCAGATGAGATTAGATTCCGCATGGGAGATGAGTTTGATTCCTAACACGTCCACGGCTAGAAATAACTGGAATAATAGATCAGATCTTAGGGCGTCACAAATGGTGATGTCATAGTTAATTTAATCATGCAGGTTACCGGTGCACTCCCACAGCAGAGAGAGAGAGAGAATTAATCGGAGTAGAGCGGTGCGACAGGAGCCTTCTAGTTGATGGGCAGGTATGACCCCATTGTGATAGTTAATTAAATCGGTGACATTCTGTTCCACTAGACATCCTTATTTAATATCCATATACAAGCGGTTCAACCGTGTATAGCGCGTAGTTACCCGTAAATATATACCTAGAGAGAAAGCAGATAGTGGATTAGAATGGCCTCGCCGACAAACGGCTCGTGTGTGCCTCACCTGCCGGTGTGCTGCCGAGCGCGTTGGAGCGCGTCGCAGCGCTGGCCACGGCGCGTCTGCGCCTCACCTGCTGATGCGCTGCCGAGCGCGTCGTTGCACTGCGTCGGCCACGGCGCGTCTGCGCCTCACCTGCTGGTGCGCTGCTGAGCGCGTTGTTGCACAGCGCCGACCACGATGCATCTGGACCTCACATGCTGGTGCGCTGCAGTGCGCAATGGAGCGTGTCGCAGCGCTGGCTACGGCACGTCTGCGCCTGACCAGCCGATGCGCTGCTGAGCACGCAAGGGCGTGTCGCAGCGTCGGCCACGGCGCGTCTGCGCCTCACCTGCTGGTGCGCTGCTGAGCGCGTTGTTGCACAGCGCCGACCACGATGCATCTGGGCCTCACATGCTGGTGCGCTGCAGTGCGCAATGGAGCGTGTCGCAGCGCTGGCCACGGCGCGTCTGCGCCTCACCTGCTGGTGCGTTGCCGAGCGTATGGGAGCGCAGTACCGACAACGGCTCGTGTGCGCGTCACTTGCCGGTGTGCTGCCGAGCGCGTTGGAGCACTTCGCAGCGCCGGCCACGGCACGTCGCGCCTCACCTGCTCGTGCGCTGCTGAGCGCGTCGAAGCGCAGCGCCGCCCACTGTGCGTCTACGCCTCACCTACCGGTGCGTTACTGAGCACGCAGAGGACCGTCGCAACGCTGGCCACGGCGCGTCTGTGCCTCACCTGCTGGTGCGCTGTCGAACACGCGGGGGCGCGTAGTAGCGCCGCCCATGGTGCGTCTGCGCCTCACCTGCTGGTGCTCTACTGGGCACGGCTCGGCTCAGCTTTGTCTTGTCTTGTTGTTGTATTGTAGTGCATTATCTTGTAGTTGTATTGTTGCATTGATTACAAGCATGCTTTGGTATAAATACGGGTGGCTGATGCCTTGCGTCTGCGTGTCATTCTTGCTCTAGATGGTGGACCGTTCGCAGCTCGGCTCAGCACGGCTCATCTGCCGGTGCGCTGCCGAGCAGGTCGGAGCTTGTCGCAGTGCCAGCCACGGCGCGTCTGCGCCTCACCAGCCGATGCGTTGCCAAGCACGCAGGGGCATGTCGCAGCGTCGGCCACGGAGCGTCTGCGCCTCACCTGCTGATGCGCTGCCGAGCGCGTTTGAGCTCGTCGCAGCGACGGCTACGGCGAATCTGCGCCTCACCTGCCATTGCCCTGTTGAGCTCGCAGGGACCTGTCGCAGTGCCAGCCACGGTGCCACTGCGCGCCACCTGTCGGTGCGCTGCGTCGTGTCTGGTCTCGTCTGGTCTCGTCTGGTCTCGTCTGGTCTCGTCTGGTCTCGTCTGGTCTCGTCTGGTCTCGTCTGGTCTCGTCTGGTCTTGTCTGGTCTTGTCTGGTCTTGTCTGGTCTTGTCTGATCTCGTCTGGTCTCGGTCTCGTATGGACTCGTATGGACTCGTATGGACTCGTATAGTCTCGTATGGACTCGTATGGTCTCATCTGGTCTTGTCTCGTCTGGTCTTGTCTGTTCTCATCTGGTCTCGTTTAGTCCTCTGGTCTCATCTGGTCTCTTATCGTCTGGTCTGGTCTCGTCTTGTCTCTTCTGGTCTTGTCTGGTCTTGTCTGGTCTTTTCTGGTCCCGTCTGGTCTCATCTGGTCTCATCTGGTCTCGTCTGGTCTCGTTAGTGATTTGTGATAAAATATGTTTTGAGTAATTAGCGATAAGATAAGTAATTATTGATATGCAATAAGATATGTAATTATTAGCGATAAGTACTTTGTGCGATAAGATAAGTTATTACTGATTAGTGATAAGCGATAAGATAAGTTATTACTGATTAGTGATAAGCGATAAGATAAGTTATTACTGATTAGTGATAAACTATAAGTAATTTGTGATAAGATATGTAATTAGTAATTAGCGATAAGATGTTATTTGTGATAAGCGATATGTAATTAGTCATAAACAATTAGATAAGTAATTAGTGATAAACGAAAAGATAATTGATAAGCGATAAGATAAGTAATAAGCGATAAGTAAATAGTGATAAGCGATAAGATAAGAAATTATTGATTAGCGATAAGATAAGAAATTAGTGATAAACGATAGGATAAGTAATTACTGATAAGCGATAAGATAAGTAATAAGCGATAAGTCATTAGTTTTAAGCGATAAGATAAGTAATTATTGATAACGATAAGATAAGAAATTAGTGATAAACGATAGGATAAGTAATTAGTGATAAGCGATAAGATAAGTAATAAGCGATAAGTCATTAGTTTTAAGCGATAAGATAAGAAATTATTGATTAGCGATAAGATAAGAAATTATTGATTAGCGATAATATAAGTAATTAGTGATAAGCGATAAGATAAGTTATTAGTGATAAGCGATAAGATAAGTTATTAGTGATAAGCGATAAGTTATTAGTGATAAGCGATAAGTTATTAGTGATAAACGATAAGATAAGTAATAAGTGATAAGATATATAGTTAGTCATTAGTGATTAGCGATAAGCTATAAGATAAGTAACTAGTGATAAGCGATAAGATAAGGAATTAGTTATAAGCGATAAGATAAGTAATTAGTGATAAGCTATAAGATGTGATTAGCGATAAGATATAAGATGTGATTAGCGATAAGATGTGATTAGCGATAAGTAGTTAAGTAGTGATAAGCGATAAGATAAGTAATTATTGATTAGCGATAAGATAAGAAATTAGTGAAAAACGATAAGATAAGTAATTATTGACTTGTGATAAGATAAGTAAATAGTGAGTAGCGATTTGTATTTGCGAAAATATTTGTAGCGATAGTGAATTATCGCTACAAATATTTTGACACGGATAAGTCATAATAATAACTACCCTCACGTTCAGATGGTGGTTTGTCTGTCGTGTTGTGGTTAAAATGATTAGATGTGAGGTCAGGGGCCGTTATAGGGGTGGTTGGAGACGGCTTTAGGTAGGGTTTCAGCGTTAAAGCCTGATTAGTTTTTCAGTAATAATTCCCGTTTCTGGACCATGGCTATTGTGGCTATTTATTGATCAAACCAGTTCTCAGTTCTATGTAATAAATTGCTGTTCCAAATTATCCTGAAGTTTCGTTCAAGTAGCCCAAAGATCAGTCGAGAACTGATGCTGAACCTAAGAATTATCCCTCACCCTTCACAAATCCCACATTGAATCTCGGTCACTCCGAAATACAGGATCCAAAAAAAAATTGCGATAAGATAAGTAATTAGTGATAAGCGATAATATATTATGTATATAGTGATTAGCGATAAGGTATGTAATAATTTAATGTGAAATACTTTATATGTGTTGCAGACCCCGGAATATTAGCAGAAATGATAATGATGTGTACGCTGGTTATTTATTTAGATTAAATAAAAGAAACTAGAAATAAGTTAAATTTTGAGAGTATAGGCATAATAGTTTCTTAAAGGTTCTTAGAACAACAAAGGTTAAATCGATGTTTTAAAATTTTTGACCAATGGAACCTAAAAAATAAACAGTTCTTTATCTATATATAACCAATTACCATTTTCTTAGTTATGTTTTATGTTACTATCTGATTACATCTCACATGGCGAATACTCAGCCGAGCTAAACATCAGGGAACGTAAAATCCGCGCAGTGCAACAGTAAAATGTACACTATTTATCCAATACACCTATGATTCATGTAGAACTGTTATGTAAGCCATGTGTTATTGCACATCTAAAGTAACAACTACTTGGAATTAAGTTTCTAAATAAAAATAAAAATAAATTAAACGTGTCCACCTGGTTTCATTTCCGTGGGAGGAAGCCGCAGCATTCCTCAGCAAAGGTAAGTCCAATTTGAACTTTTTCCTCAACCTACTATTTTGATTATAATAACGATACTTATAAGTTAGTCCGCTACCATCTTAGACTGCATCGTTACTTACCATCAGGTGAGATCGCAGTCAAGGACTATCTTGTCATAGATTTAAAAAAAAATTGTGAGCCGTCGTGGGACGCCTGGCAGATGTGAAACATCGACATTATTTTATAAAAGTAATATGCAGAAAAGAACAGATTGTGATAGGAACTAAATATGTCACTAAGTATACAAATAATAATACTACTACTACCACTACCACTACCCCTACCCCGACCCCTACCCCGACCCCTACCCCGACCCCTACCCCGACCCCTACCCCGACTCCGACCCCTACCCCGACCCCTACCCCTAACCCGACCCCGACCCCAACCCCGACCCCTACCCCTACCCCTACCACTACTACTAAACAGATTGTGATAGGAACTAAATATGTCACTAAGTATACATATAACATCGCATGCCGTGGCGAGGCGTCGCCACGCGAGAAATCTGTTTTACGTGCCGCTATAGATGTTTCACATCAAAATTACTTAAAAATTTTCGATGTTTTCTTTCTTTAAGAAAAATAAGAAAAAACCTAAGAATACCTATAAAAAACCGGTTTTTTACAAAGTAATCGGTAAAAACCGGTTATCAAATTTGTAATCGGTTCACATCACTAGTAATTAACAAAAACAAAAACCGTATGACAATTTATCATGAAGGTAGGAAATCTACCAGCAATTATATAATATACTCTTTGCCACATGAACCGTAGGTCGTAATTCCTAGTTCCATGCCAAAAACCAACAAATACCACAGACCACAGTCCAGTGTCACAGAGTCAGACCCAGTCCCATAGACGGCTACCTGGTTCAGTAGCTCAGTGCCCATAAATTTTTTATGCATGGAAGGTTTGCTAAGGAATAAAACACAGGAATAAAAATAACATTTTCCTAGTGGTTAAGGTTGATTATACGGGTCTGCCCGCGAAATTCAAATTTAATTTGGTTTTTCGCAATTTGTAAACTAATAATATAGAAATACGGGGCAGGAACAAAAACTGTCGAAATATTATGACCACAGAGAACAATAAAGTATCAAGTATCCAGACTAAAAACTAACAGTATTTGTCTACTTTTAACGCCACCTATTGATCAATGTTATAACGAAAAGAATTAATTATTATAAGGCTATATTTATTTAATGTAACTGTCAGCATTTGGCTTCAATTCAACTTTTAACTTTCAATTCCATCTACAAAGTGTGACATAGCGAGGGAATTTTAAAATATCCCTACCCAATATTCTAAATGCGGCAGTGTGTTTGTTGGTTTGTCCTCCAAATTACGTAGCAATGGAGCAACATATAAAGGGGATTTTTTGCATGAGTGTAGTTATTGACTTGGAGAATGACATAAACTGCTTTAAAAACCGGAAAAACAAAAATCTCCCGCGGGTTTTCATAAACTAAATCCACGCGGACGAATTCGCGGGCATCATTCTTGAGCTGATGCCCACGACTTCGTTCGCGTGGATTTAGTTTTTAAATTCTCTCAGGAACTCTTTGATTTTCCGGGATAAAAGTAGCCTATGTTACACACACAGGTCCTCAACTATACCCATGCAAAAAATCAAGTCAATCCGTTGCTCTGTTGCGGCGTGATTGAAGGACAAACCAACAAACATGCTTTCGCATGATTGATATTCGGTTAAGCAGTGATAGCGTAGTGGTTAGAATAGAATAGAAATGTTTTTTATTCAAGTAAACTTTTTTACAAGTGCTTTTGAATCGTCGATGAGTCTACCACTGGTTCGGAATGCCGTTGGTTCGGATTGCGGTTAGGCGTGGTTAGGATTGCGGTCTCATTTTAGGAGGTTGCAGGTTCGATCCCGGGCACACACCTCTGACTGCGGAATGCAATTAAATATCTCTTGCTTCAACGGTGAAGAAAAACATCGTGAGGAAATCTGCACACCTGAGAGTTCTGCATAATGTTCTCGAAGGTGTGTGAAGTCTGCCAATTCGCATTGGGCCAGCTTGGTGGACTATGGCCTATAACCCTTCTCTGAGAGGAGACCTGCGCTCAGTAGTGAGCCGTTGATGGGTTGATGATGATGATGATGATGATATAAAAATAAAAGCTCAATATGTCTGATAAAAAAACTATTTTTGTAGTAATTATATATTTTATTTACAATTTACAATTATTCCATTGCAATAAACATTAATTATTCTATTAATTTAATTACCTAAAAAAAATTTTTTTAAATGATAAAATAGTTATTTACAACTAGCTGATGCCTGCAACTTTGTCCGCGTGGATCTAGTTTTTAAAGTCCCTCGGGAACTCCTTGATTTTCCGGGATAAAAAGTAGCCTAGATGTTGACCCGAGTAATAAGCTACCACGATATAAAATTTTGTAGAAATCTGTGCGGTAGTTTTTACGTGAAAGAAGGACAAACAGACAGACGAATAGACAAAAAAAATTTAGCTTCTGTTTTGATATCTGTATCTTGAACACAATTAGAAGCAAAAACCCTTTTTTGAATCTATTTCATGTACAGAATTGGTTTCGTTTCTGTTTTATTATATGTATAGATTATTCATTCATCCTTTCAATTGCATTATACATTTACTCTATTGATTTAATTAAGTAAGTATAACAATAAAATTATTAATTTATAATTAAATTATTTACAATTTTAAATGATACATTGCACTATACATTAATTACTCTATTGATTTAATTAAGTATAACAGTAAAATTATTAATTTATAATTAAATTATTTACAATTTTTGAATCCAATGTAAAACTTATCCAAGTGACCTTTTCAGTTTTTGTATTGAAAATCTGATAAATAAGACTTATTTTAGGTTGGTGAAATTCCATAGTGTGACCCACATGTATCCCAGACCCTCAGGGCTGCCTCAGAGGGTGTGGGATACATGTGAGTCATATTAGCGCTCTAGACCCTGTCTCTATTTTACATATTTACTTGATTCTGCTTGCTTTTAAAAATATATTAAATAAACATTTATGTGTTTTATATTTATGAATACATTACAGACAGACACACAATGTAATAAGTTTCATCAAGACGTTTAATTCGATTATAATATATATAATATAGTCTAGTCCAAGCCAAAGTTAATCCTAGAAAAGTTGCCATTGTTCTTTAAATAGCCTATCGATGGTCAAATTACTAGGAACCTACCTTTTTGTATTTTTTAAAATCATAAATTAGTGATTCTTTATTGTAGGAAATGAAATTATTTTTTTCTTCAGGATTGATTCGTTCAATAGTGCATTCCATATTCATTCCCGATATAGTTCTGCAATGGTACATCACTAGAGGTCATGACAAAATAAAGTCACGTGATCGGTAACGCCATATTTATTTACTTTTTGTTTCAACTCCATTGGAACATACTATACATCTTACTGAGTCTGAGTCTTGTCACTTGTATTCATAGTGTGACCTACTAGTGTCTTGAAGGACTTGCTGTCGGATATTGGGTTCTTTGCCTAAGTCTTGTCACTTGTATTCATAGCGTGACCCACATGTATCCCAGGCCCTCAGGGACTGGCCTAGAGTCTGGCCTAAAGGCTTCTTCGTCTGACTGAGTGTCTTGTCACTTGTATTCATAGTGTGACCCACTGGTGTCTCGAAGGACTTGGTGACGGATATTGGGTTCTTCATCCTAATCTAGTCACTTATGTTTATAGTGTGACCAACATATTACCAGGCCCTTGGGGACGGGTCTAGGGCACTACATCTTACTGAGTCTGAGTCTTGTTATAGGTAGCGGCACGAAAGTCTAGCGGTGACCTTTATTGCGCAGAAGTCGAAAATAAGGTATCATGGCGCTGATTGGCTCTCCAGTCGCATTCCGGCCGTCGTCATTGGTCGCGCGACAGTACCCCATGCGCAGCTATTTTGTTCAGCGCTAAACTTTCGTGCCGCGACCTATACTTGTATTCAGTGTGACCCACTGGTGTCTCGAAGGACTTGGTGACGGATATAAGGTTCTTTGTCTAAGTCTTGTCATTTGTATTCATAGCGTGACCCACATATATCCAAGGCCCTCAGGGACGGGCCTAGAGCTCTTAATCTGACGAGTGTGTATTGTCATTTGCATTCAGTGTGACCCACTGGTGTCTCGGGGGACTTGGTGAGGGGTGACGGGCCCTTTTCTGTAAGCATTGTCACTTGTGTCTATAGTGACCCACAGGTGGTTGGGCGAATTATAGCAATAGGATTTTTGTTTCTCCTTGTTTATCATGGAATTCCACAAAGTAACACCCGCATCTATCTAATATTTGACTCACTCTTGTCAAGAGAGTTCGTCATCTAACGTGTATTTTCACTTGCGTATAAATTGTGACCCACAGGTGTCCCATTGAACTTGGTGACGAATGTAAGGTGCGGTGCTTCGAGGATCTTGTCTAGAGCTCGTTTTCTCACGTGTCTTTTCACTTGTGTCTATACTGTGACCCACATGTGCCGTGGGGGCCTCGGGGGTCACGAGGGCGGATCTTGGGCCCAGTATGACGTGTCTCAATCTAGAGCTCATTTTCTCACGTGCCTTCACTTGTGTCTATACTGTGACCCACAAGTGTCTACAATGTGACCCACATGTGTCTACAAAGTGACCCACATGTGCCGTGGGGGCCTCGGGGGTCTCGAGGGCGGATCTAGGGCCCCATACGACGTGTCTCAAGAGTCCTGCGAGTCACTGGTGTACCGCGCATGTTGCCTGGGAGTGGACCGGGGACCGCGGATCCTTTTGGGCCGGGGCACGTTGTTATGAACATGTAGCACATGGGAGTCCCTCCCTTGGGGACTCGTGAAGGTTTTCTCGCAAACGTCACACGTGTAGTAGGGCCTCGTGTCTTGATGTGACTGTGAAACGAAAGAAAAACTTACTTGGCTTAGTACGACTTTGTATATTTCGACTCAAATGATAGATTTCGAGATGGAAAACAAATTGATGCTGCCCTGGGTGGATTATACGGGTCTGCCCGCGAAATTCAAATTTAATTTGTTTTTTTGCAATTTGTCAAATAATACGACAAAGTAGGCTTATGGCATTCTAATTGCGACGATGGCAGTATAATCTTCACAGGTTTATATAAAAAACTTGAAAGTGTCAATCTTAAGAAATTAGTAGAATATCGAGTTGGACGTGAGTTACTCACAAATTAGTCATTCTGACTAATTTCTTAAACTGGACACTTTCAAGTATTTCAAAATTTTTACATAAACCTGTGAAGATGATACTGCCATCGTCGCAATTAGAATGTCATAAGCCTACTTTTTCGTACTATATACAAATTGCGAATTGAATTTTGCGGGCAGACCGTAACCTTAAGTTAAAATTTCGTTGATTCATTTTTTTAATATTGATTTGCCTGTACCAAATTCTAAAAAAATAAAACATTGCGAAGGCGACGGCAAAAAATTGGAATTGCGTGTCGAGAAGCCAGATGGCATGTTGTGGCGTGGCGTGGAGTGAGATATTATAGTGGCAGTGAGTGGGGTGAGGTGCAATGGTGTGGGATGAGGTGGCGTGGTGTGGGGTCTGGTGGCTTGGAATGTTTGGAATTGCGTTTCGAGACGCCAACACATGGCATGAGATTTCAACGGCGAGAAATCGGATTGTGTCGAGATGTCAAGTCAGTGAGGTAGCGTGTAGTGGCGTGGCATGAAGTAGCGTGGTGTGGGATGAGGTAACGTAGTGCGCGATGAGGTGGCGTGGTATGGTATGGGGTGTGGTCGGGTGGGGTAGTGTAAGGTGGCGTGGGGTGAGGTGGCGTAGTGTGGGGTGATGAGGCGTGGTGTGGTATGATGTGGCGTGGTGTGGGGTGAGGTAGCGTAGTGTGGGGTGATGTGGCGTGGTATGAGGTGATGTGGCATGGCATGGTGTGAGGTAGCGTAGTGTGGGGTGAGGTAGCGTAGTGTGAGGAGTGGTGGTGTGGTGTAAAGTGAGGTGTGGTGTGGATGGAGTGAGTAGTGAGGTTGGATGGACTGGTGTGAGGTGGCGTGGTGTGGGGTGAAATGGCGTAGTGTGGGGTGGCATAGTGTGGGGTAATGTGGCGCGGTGTGGGTTGATGTGGAGCGGTGTGGGGTGATGTGGCGCGGTGTGGGGTGATGTGGCATGTTGTGGGGTGATGTGGCGTGGTGTGGGGTGATATGGTGTGGTGTGGGGTGATGTGGCGTGTCGTGGGGTGATGTGGCGTGGTGTGGTGTGGCGTGATGTGGCGTAGTGTGGGGTGATGTGTTTCAGCAGTGTCACCTACCCGCATGTGCCGCATCTTGCCCCACAGGTTCAGGTACGTCTTCCCGCACACGGTGCACTCGTACTTGGGCCTGGTGTCGCTGTGCGTGCGCAGGTGTATCTTGAGGTTCAGTATGCGGCCGAAGCTCTTGTTGCATATCTCGCACGTGAACTGCTTCTTGTCCGCGTGGAGCGGCATGTGGTACTTCAGCTCGGTCATGCACTGCCGAAATAGGAATAGAATAAAATAGTTTTTGACGTGATAACGTCTTATAAATCGATGAACACCGGCTGCACGCACGAAAGTGTAACGTTCCGCCTGAGCCTGCGCGTGCAAGCGAGAGCGCGGAACAAGCGATAGAGAGGTACGATCGGCCTAAGTGTTGGCTTGTGACTAGAGAAAATTGTAATACAAAATAATTATAATTCAGTGATAATAATTCAATTCAATTCATAAAAGTATACAATTTTTCATCAATGTTTCTTTATGACGTTATCACGTAAAACAGCGACGATTCAAAAGCACTTGTAAAAAGTTTATTTGAATAAAAAACATATGTATTCTATTCTCACCTTGAAAACTTTTCCGCACTGTTCGCACATCACCTTGGCCTTGGGGAACTGGGTTCTGTTCTTGTCCGGATGGTGCTTGCGGAAATGTATGGTGTATTGACGCGCGTTGCTCAGGTTCACACCACACTGTAAAGAAGTATTATAATAATCATCATCATCATCATTAGCAACCCATCAACGGCTCACTAATGAGCGCAGGTCTCCTCAGAGAAGGGTTATAGGCCATATAGTCCACCACGCTGGCCCAATGCGAACTGGCGGACTTATTTTTACTTCTTGGCGGATTGGATTATAATAATATAGCAATTTATTTATTAAGCTATTGCATAGCTTTTATCGCGGGCTTTGAACTAGGACAAACAGTCAAACACCGTCGTTCAGTAAGCGTTCAACATTTTAGAGGTTCACAAGTAGCTCTGTTCGGCGCAGTGGGCGAGCGGCCGCTTTCCTTACCGTATGGTGTATGATGTCGCAGGTTCGAATCTCACTCGCGAAGTAGTGACAGTGCGCTTTACTTGTTTGTTTGTTTTTTAATTATTTCTTTGCATAATTTTTACAATGCAAAAAAAATATTGCATAAATATTATAATTGCATAAGTTGATAAAAAATGCTATGCAATAACTTTACCGCGGCAGTCCCCGAGTGCCACAGATTTTTTGTCTCTGGATGTCTATGGTTCACATCAATATAACTCACCTGTTCGCAGTCTATGGACATTTCACCTTCTTTATTCTTCTTCATGAGATGCCACGCGTACTTCTGTATGGGGCAGTTGGGTTTCAGCTTGCTGGCGGGCGCGTGTTTGGGCGACACCTCCATGTGCTGCTTGTAGTCTATGGTTCACATCAATATAACTCACCTGTTCGCAGTCTATGGACATTTCACCTTCTTTATTCTTCTTCATGAGATGCCACGCGTACTTCTGTATGGGGCAGTTGGGTTTCAGCTTGCTGGCGGGCGCGTGTTTGGGCGACACCTCCATGTGCTGCTTGTACGTCTATGGTTCACATCAATATAACTCACCTGTTCGCAGTCTATGGACATTTCACCTTCTTTATTCTTCTTCATGAGATGCCACGCGTACTTCTGTATGGGGCAGTTGGGTTTCAGCTTGCTGGCGGGCGCGTGTTTGGGCGACACCTCCATGTGCTGCTTGTAAGCCGTGTCCGAAGCGAAGCGAATGTTGCAGGGCTCGCACAGCGGACCGGTCAAATTCTGAAACAGTTATTTACGATGCGTTTGAATTTGCATGGCGTCATTTGAGACACCAACTGAGTTCTATAATTAATCAAATTCAAATTTAAAATTATTTTTATCTACTCCAACATCGAAAAGTTCCAATTTCGAATTTGACAGCTGAATCGAAATGAACCCTCTTTCGGTTTTGCTTCTCATTTCGATGCAGCTCGTTGTATGGGAGCTGAATCGAAATGGTTATCTTCTTAAAATAGGATACCTAAAGCTAAGGCTCTGAGTTCTGGCACTTTTTACCGTTCATACGACAGAGGCGCCACAAGCGGCTGGTGGCGGCTTACGGAGTTACTTTTTGTTGACTGAGGCGCCACAGGCGGCTGGTGGCGGCTTACGGAGTTACTTTTTGTTACTTTATTGAGCCTACGGCGTATTTTGTAAATGATTTTATTTTCCTTGTCGTAGATAAAATCTTGTATGCAACTGAACGTAATTAGTCATTTTAATTCTCGTACTATCCTATTTTGATACTCGGCAAGCCTCGTATCAAAAAACAGCACTCGAATTAAAATGACCCTCATTACGATGCAGTTGCATAAATAGCTAATTTCACATAGGCCAACCAACCTGTGGCTCTTATGACACGTCATGACTCTATCCTACCACCGGTTCCGAAAGCGGATTCTGTTGAGAAGAGCCGGCAAGAAATTCGGCAGTGTTTGTGTGGGCAAATAGTTATTTTCTTTCCAAAATATTTTCATGTGGGGTAACTTTAAAAAGATAATTCAGAACAGAGTATACAAAAATTACTTTTTTAATTTTCCCTCAAAAATTGACGCAATGGGGGGGGGGGGGGGGGGGCTTTAAAAGTGGAGACTGATGTCGAGGCTCCATCTCAAAAACGGCTACACGGCTCCGGATTTATATATATAAATTAGATACACCAACCATACACTGCAATCACATTGATTCTCAAATTAATGTTACCTTCGTGTCTTCGAGGCGATGCTTCTTGCTCATGTGCAAATTCAGACCTCTCTCGCCGATGAACGAGAAACCGCACTGCGTGCACACGTGGTCTGAAGGGTGCTTTATACGCACGTGGGACATCACCGAAGTGCTTTTCCTGTAACAATATTATTTTCTTGACTGCACTGAGCGTTATAATTCATCATCATCATTAGCAACCCATTAACGGCTCACTACTGAGCACAGGTCTCCTTTCAGAGAAGGGTTATAGGCCATAGTACACCATGCTGGCCCAATGCGAATTGGCGGACTATTATAGCGTTATAATTAATCTATGATTAACACTGAAAAGGCTGCAGTGATATTTCTTAATTGACGCCATTTTGGATTTGATTGACGCCATTTTGGCGCTGTGAGCTGATAGGAGTGTCTCTGGAACTAATAATATTACAAATGGCGCACCAACATCTATATCTATATCTATATATATCTATGACTTTTAACCGACCTCTATAATAATTATTCTGTGATTTCTTCTGAAATCATAGATTAATTCTAGAGATCGGGTGCGTTATTTACAATATTATTTAGTTCCAGAGACACTCCGTATGTCAAAAGTGGCGCTTACGATTGATCCGTAACTTAAGCTGTCATTTGTATAGGGACAGCGTATCCAGCGTTTATCATAGATTAATTATAGAGTCAGTGGTTGACTGCGATCCCACCTGATGGTAAGTGACGATGCAATCTAAGATGGTAGCGGGCTAACTTGGAAGGGATATCGCAGTGTACATTCAACCCGTACCC
Source organism: Oeneis ivallda (assembly GCA_029955525.1). NCBI lineage: Eukaryota > Metazoa > Arthropoda > Insecta > Lepidoptera > Nymphalidae > Oeneis > Oeneis ivallda. The sequence goes on along the minus strand of JARPMR010000026.1, from coordinate 14,679,123 downwards.
CTAATCTGTTTCTACACGTATTTTAGTGTATGAATGAGCTTTTATGTTTTGTCGGATAAGGGCAAATCTCACAAGGCGCATTATAGTGTCACTACGTTGCAACACGCATATCGGGGCAGGGGTAGCGACCCGCAGCGATGAGCGTACTCACATAAACTGTTCGTTGCAGTGCGGACCCTTGTACGTCTTGCCGTCGTGCCAGCGCTCGCGGTGGGACGCCATGTCGGGGCAGGGGTCACGACCCGCAGCGATGAGCGTACTCACATGAACTGCTCGTCGCAGTGCGGACCCTTGTACGTCTTGCCGTCGTGCCAGCGCTCGCGATGGGACGCCATGTCGGGGCAGGGATCACGACCCGCAGCGATGAGCGTACTCACATTAACTGTTCGTCGCAGTGTGGACCCTTGTACGTCTTGCCGTCGTGCCAGCGCTCGCGGTGGGACGCCATGTCGGGGCAGGGGTCACGACCCGCAGCGATGAGCGTACTCACATGAACTGTTCGTCGCAGTGTGGACCCTTGTACGTCTTGCCGTCGTGCCAGCGCTCGCGGTGAGACGCCATGTCGGGGCAGGGGTCACGACCCGCAGCGATGAGCGTACTCACATGAACTGTTCGTCGCAGTGTGGACCCTTGTACGTCTTGCCGTCGTGCCAGCGCTCGCGGTGGGACGCCATGTCGGGGCAGGGGTCACGACCCGCAGCGATGAGCGTACTCACATGAACTGTTCGTCGCAGTGTGGACCCTTGTACGTCTTGCCGTCGTGCCAGCGCTCGCGGTGAGACGCCATGTCGGGGCAGGGGTCACGACCCGCAGCGATGAGCGTACTCACATGAACTGTTCGTCGCAGTGTGGACCCTTGTACGTCTTGCCGTCGTGCCAGCGCTCGCGGTGGGACGCCATGTCGGGGCAGGGGTCACGACCCGCAGCGATGAGCGCACTCACATGAACTGCTCGTCGCAGTGCGGACACTTGTACGTCTTGCCGTCGTGCCAGCGCTCGTGGTTGGACGCCACATGCCGGTGTTTGGTCACGAAGCCGCACTCCCTGCACCTGTACACGTAGTTGTGGTTGTTCGCGAGGTGGTTGCACAGGGCGTGCTTGTCCTTGGAGTGGAGGCGGCAAAATGCGCATTCGAAAGGACCATATTTCTGAAAAAAAAAAAAAAATGAGCGTGCTTTAGACCACACGACTGAAGTAAAACTTACGAAACGCAACTGGCTATGAGAGAAAGAGAGAAAGAAAATGTGTGCTCGCACCTCTCTCTTGCCCCTACAGTAATATAGGAAACGTGACTCTCTCTCTTTCTATCTTCACTAACTTATATCTCCCTCTCAACTTCAACAAAAAATGAGTTTGTGTGTGTGAGAGAGAGCGCAAGTGAGGGACAAAGAATATTAAAAAGTTCCTCACATCAGTATGTCTGTCCAAATGCCCATTGTAAGCGTCCACATCTCTGAAGCCTTTGAAACATATGGTACACTTGAACAGGGCGTTCCTGTACCTTTCCGTCTCCTTTCTCGCCTGTACTTCAGCTATTTGCTCTTCATGTGAAAGCTCAGTTGTTTCGAACAGCTTTAATTCTGATTTAAAACCTGGAATTAAATCGATCAAATTTCTTTAGGCATAACAGTAAAAACATGTGAAAACATCCATCCCACACAAGGTAGACCGACATCAAACGAGTCGCTGGATCCAAGCAGCGCAAGACCGAAGCACGTGGAAGTCCATGCAGGAGACCTTTATCCAGCAGTGGACGTCTTTAGGTTGATATAGAAGAAGAAGAAAACATCCACCAGAAGTTAGTCCGAGTATCGAGTTTGAAGTGAGTTACTCACAAATTAGTCGATATTCTGATTAATTTCTTAAACTGGACACTTTCAAGTAAAGATTTGTATTATATAAACCTGTAAGATGATACTGCCATTGTCGCAATTAGAATGCCATAAGCCTACTTTGTCGTGTTAGTTTACAAATTGCGAAAAACCAAATTAAAATTGAATTTCGAGGGCAGACCCGTTTAGTTCACCTTAAAACTGTACATAATGGAAGGGGCACCTTCCCATATTATGCAGGTAAAAAAATGTAATTAGTAGGTTGGCAAAAATGAGGCAATCGAAACAAGTAGTCAAGGAAAAATCAATATTTCGAATTGTCTTACCTGGTTTAGGTCCCGGTGGGTTCCCAGTTGGGATATAAACCCGTTTTTTCTTAACTCTTTTGACCACAACCTTTCTTGTATCACCCTCGTTAGTAGAAGCTCTTTTAACAGGTTTCTTTTTAACACTAACCTGAGTTTCTTTTTCAATTCGCTTGGTTCTGTCTCTAACTGCGTTCTTTAGATTAGCTTTACTTCTATCTCGCTTTTTTAGTTTAGCTAGATTTGCTCTATTCTTTACAGGTACTATTCTTTCGCTAACTTTTTTAGTAGGTTTCGGTTTTGAAGTTACTTCTGCAGTAACTTTAGACTCTTCATTTTTTATACTAACTTCATCTTCGTCCATAATAACGACATTTTCATTTTCAATTTTGGGCTCGACAAGTCTTTTTGTATTTCTTGGCCTCCCATTGTTTCGATTTTTGGTTTTGCCAAGCTTGGCCCTTACGAGGACCAGTTTATTTGGGCCAACTTTGATTTCTCTATGAAAAACCTCTTTGCTTCTTGCGATTCTACGATTGCTATCAAGCTTCTTGTTGTTTGTAAGACTTTTAGTATGCTCTATACTGTTACCGTTTTTATTTAAAAAATTAACATAGCTGTCATATTCGTTGAGTAAATCCGATTCATTATCATCACCTAAACAATCCACATCAGAGTCTTTACCAATGTCAACATCCATATCGTTTTCAATGTCATTTTTCAAAAATACTGCATCTTCAATGTCATCTTTCACTAAATTTACTTCGCATTTAATATCACAGTTTGTGTTCGCTCCTGCGTTATCCAAAACTGTGTCATTTTGCTCATTCTTAACGTGAACCTCTTTTGTATTGTTGTTTACATTAACAAAGTGAAAGTCACAGTGGTTAGGTGAATATAATTTCTTTGCTATATTAGATACTAATCGGTTCTCTTTGCGGTCTATGGTCTTTATCTTCTGTATTGTTACCTGAAACCAATAAGGAGTTTATCTCATCTTCCCGATCGACGACATCAATCGACAATAGAATGACCTCGTCGATTTCCATACAATAGATAGATCTTCTCGATTATTCGATAATTTATCCATCTATAGAAAGCGCCACATTTGACATACAAGTGTCTCTGGAAATAAATGATATAGGGATGCGGGAAGTGCCAAAAAGTATCAACTGTCAGTTGTCAACTGTTTCACTAATTTTAGTTCCTTGGACAGTCGTAACTGTTCACAGCGCCAAAATGGCGTCAATCAAGTAGATCCAAAAAAATATGACGGAAGCTCGTGCAGTGGTAATCATAGATTATAGAGGTCAGTGATCATATCCCAATGGGTTGTGAAACTGATGTGGCAAATGGCGAGGAATAAAAGGGCCAAAACGCGCATTTTTGGCAGAACCCTAATCTAAGTAGACTGACAGTATAATTGAGTCGCAGGGAGCCACTAGATAATAGCGGCGCACGACCGGCACGTGTGGATAAAATTCAAAAAATTCATAAACATTAATTTTATGGAGGCCAACTTGTGGCTCTTATGACACGTCATGACTCTACCACCGGTTCGGAAAGCGGATTCTGCTGAGAAGAGCCGGCAAGAAACTCAGCAGTTGCTCTTTACAAAATGTAGCTTATCTATCTTGTGGACAGCTGAAGCAAAGCTGATCAGAATAGAACAGAAATATTTTCCATTTAAATAAATAAACTTTTACAAGTGCTTTCGCGTCTATGAATATCTAATAATATAAATGAATCTACCACAGGTTCGTTATGGTACTTACAATACAATACATGTTAAGACGGGCAGACAGAAAGCAGCCCCATTCCCGCCGGTGGAAACCGTTCACGGGTATGACGCATGACCCAGCCGTTGCTTCGCTCAACCATATTTGTCTAGATAAGTCTCTAAGAACAAAGATACGTCGACCAATCAAAGCTACAGTTTTTGCAATTCACGAAGGCGAGTGAGCTTTAGTCGTGGTTACTTCGTGTACATGCATATTGCATAAGTGTGCGAGCCTGTCAAAGCCTAGGTGGGAGCGGGCAGGCGCGAGCATTGCGCTCGCTCACACTTATACAGATACGACACACACACAAACATAAGTCAGTCGCCCTCGTGAATTGCAAGAACTATACCACACTTACTGTTTCGTGATCTTTAACCAATCCCATCAGTAGGTGGTAGGCTCGGAGACTCTTGTCTCGGAACTTGACGCAGTTGCTCAGCCGCTGAGCGCACTCCACGCAAAACTGCGGCTTAAAGTGCGTCATGCCTTCTAGCTGCAAGAACAAAGCGATAATCTTAATATATATAAATTACGTGTCACGTTGTTTGTCCGCGATGGACTCCTAAAATACTGAACCGATTTTGATCAAACTTCCTAACTATCTGTAATTTGGTCCAACTTGAAAGATAGGATAGTTTTTATCTTAATATTAATTTAATCTATTATACCTACTGGGTCACAGCAACGCGTGGCTGGGTCAGCTAGTTAAATATATATAAGCAACTAACTATGGGCCTGTATTGGATGGCAATAAGTATCTTTTTTTAAAGAATATTAGTCAAATTGAAGTTGACTAATATCCTCCTATCCCCTCCAACTAAGCGGAAAGCTTGTGCTAGGAGTGGGTACTACAATAGTGAAACGGGTGGGATTCGAACCTGCGACCTTTCAGTTTTCAGTCCGCACCTTTAACCGTTGGGCTATTGAGTATTAGAAAGGAGCTATAAATAGTGGCAAGTACAATGGACTGGCGACGGTCGACGTGCTACAGGGCCTCGAGATCTGCATAGCAGCGCATTAGAAGGAATATGGGCCTCATAAGTAGGCTCAGGATCGCTCAGCGGGCGATGGAGAGAGCTATGCTCGGAGTGTCCCTGCGGGATCGAATCAGAAATGAGGAGATCCGTGGGAGAACCAAAGTCACCGACATAGCTCAGCGAGTCGCGAAACTGAAGTGGAAATGGGCGGGGCACATAGTTCGAAGAGCTGATAATCTTTGGGGTCCCAAGGTGCTGGAGTGGCGACCCCGCACCGGGAAGCGTAGTGTTGGCAGACCCCCCCACCAGGTGGAACGACGACATCAAACGAGCCGCAGGGAGCCGCTGGATTCGGGCAGATTAAAAAGTTTTCGTGGGAATTAAAAAAAATCCTTAATCCCCACTGACGAATTCACGGGCATCATCTAGTAAATAAAATAAAGTTTATCTGACAAAACTCACCAAAATTCCAGTCAAATTCCTAAACTCCAAATCCAAGCTGTATTTGTTGACTGGATACAGTTTACTTTCTGTGCTAGAGTCCAGGCATATCATGCAGAACTATAAAGAAAAAAAATTGGTTGTCTGTAAACTTAAGACTTTACTTTGTTACCGACTTTACACTGTAAAGTCGGTTTACGAACGATAGTTTTACGTGATAACGTCATAAAGATGAACAGCGTGCTACTAGAACTAGCTCGCGACACTTCCGCTAACAACGCGCACGCGATGACTGGCGGGCGCCGGGCGGCGGCGGTCACAAGCCAAAGCTTAGGCCGATCGTGCCTCTCTATCGCTTATTCCGTGCTCTCGCTTGCACGCTCAGGCTCAGGCGGAACGTGACACTTTTTCGTGCGTGCAGCCGGTGTTCATCGATTTATAAGACGTTATCACGTCAAAAAATAAAACACTCTTAAGAATTTAATGGAAATCAATTTCATCAGATAAACATAAGATACTGTTACGCGCGACGGGCGCTGCGGCGCCACTGAGCGGCGAGTGACAGCTGTAAGCTAGCGGCGATGGCGTGTTTGGAGTTTTGTTATTCGCAACGGTTTAAAATTGGACTGAGTGCTAAACAAATGTGTTGAAATTATAACAAAAGTGTTGTACGGCAGTGCAATCGTTTGAACTATGTTATCTTTGTTAATAGAAGTGATTAACTAAAGTATTTAACGGTAGTGTACTTGATTGAACCATGTAATCGATTGACAATAAAAGTCATGAATTGTACCAAAAGGATGTTTAACTGTAACATTCAGAAGTGGGATTAACGAAAATGAAGAGATCAGTGCCCAATAAAGATACATAGCGCGTTTACGCGGACTACAAAAATTACATTAATATGTAGACAAGATGAAAATAATGTTATGACATTTGGCAAAACAAGAGAACTTATTGACATTACATAATCGTAATTTAAATTACACGTCAATCGGCTCCCATGACAAGTGCTGCTGGACAATTTTGTGTGGAACCAGTGTACATAATGTGCCATCGACTGAGAGTGGTTCTGATGAGGATATTCATTATAACTTATTGCTCTAACGGCTTTTATCGCAGAAAGATGCTGGAGAAGATTTGTTTTGAATCGCGGTAATTGCGAAATTTATCGGGTGATTAAACGTTTTGTGGGTACCGGATACGGGAACACAATTGAATGTAGTGTCCCTCAAAATGCCTACCCACATACTGTTTTTTTCTAATATACCTACAACACTGTGATCAACTTGAAGGGAATTTTGTTAGTTACTACCCAGAAGTCTGCGATATTAAAATAGGATTCTTTTTATGAAACTCAATTGTCCGACACTAAGTATAAAGTCATTTTCTGCTCGGACGTACGAATTTTATTACAAGAATCCAGTTTTGTGGAAGTGAACATAGTAGAGAATGCAGCTGACCGTGTTATGCTCAACATCAAGGTTTCATGACAAGACAACATGTACTTTGGTATGCCTGCAACATTATTAACTGGAACAATTGGTTGCCTAAAAAAATTAATAACTTGGGACAGGAAGATGTTCTATGGCAGAAGGGCGAAATTATTACACGTGCACATGTACCATATGGACCGATGAACAATGTGGTATTATGGATCGAAGGTGATGAATCGACTTCTCTGCAGGCCGATAATACTGAGGTGCGTAATGATTATTATTATTTAATCTGTCTGATAGCCTTGAGCTTCTGTTTTCTGTAGCATATATTGTATCTGTCTGATCTGAATATTCTGTTTCTGATTCAGATTCGGATTCTGATGGCCTTGAGCTTCTGTTTTCTGTAGCATATATTGTATTTGTCTGATCTGAATATTCTGTTTCTGATTCAGATTCGGATTCTGATGGCCTTGGGATTCTGTTTTCTGTAGCATATATTATTGTATCTGTCTGATCTGAATATTCTGTTTCTGATTCTGATTTGGATTCTGATGGCCTTGAGCTTCTGTTTTCTGTAGCATATATTGTATCTGTCTGATCTGAATATTCTGTTTCTGATTCATATTCGGATTCTGATGGCCTTGGGATTCTGTTTTCTGTAGCATATATTATTGTATCTGTCTGATCTGAATATTCTGTTTTTGATTCTGATTTGGATTCTGATGGCCTTGAGCTTCTGATTTCTGTAGCATATATTATTGTATCTGTCTGATCTGAATATTCTGATTCCGTTCTGATTCTGATCCGTTTCCGACCCTGATTCCAAACCGACTGCATTCTGATTTCAATCCATTTCTGATTCTGTTCCGATCCCTTTCTGATTCCCATACCGATTCTGATTCTGATACTGAATTTATTTACGTTATTCATGTACATGTGGTTAATCTGTTTCTGCTCCACGTACAAAATATGTTTTGCGAGTCTGATTCACCTATCTCTACCATGATGCTATTTTATCCTGCTCTATATAATATTATGTGTGTTTTTGATGATGTACTCTTCTATGTTTTTTTTTTTGTAATCATTATTATGCTTAAATTGATTTTAACCAGAACGGACTGTAGAAAGTTCCGTAGCTAAATAGTCACCCTCGAAGAGAAATACGCGTTGATACTTTATATGATCTTGCGCCAGAGCAGACGTTTGCATACCTACGAACTAGCACAGTTGCAGGGACGCCATTCTCTGAAATTGAAATTGGAAATCTAGCAAAACAGGATCAGTGTCGACTGTTTGAATTACTTCTTGAATATGAAGATTGCTTTGCGGCTGGCACAAAATACCTTGGAAAAACAAATCCATCAGAAATGAAAATTTGAACTAACCTCTTCGACTCCTGTTTTTCATAAGCCATATAGGCTTGCGAAGAGCGAGCTTGATAAAGTGTGGGCTAAGGTTAAAGATTTGTTAGATGCGGGGATAGTTATGGAATCTCATCGAACTATACGTCACCGGGTTACCTTAGTCAGAAAGAAGAATGGTGATAGTAGACTGTGTGTGGACTACAGAGCTTTAAATGATACAGAGATTTAAATGAACAGTCAAGGATAGGTTTCCTTTGCCACACGTTGATGATCAGTTGAGTAAATTATCAGGTAAAAGTTTTAATACTAAATTAGACATAGCACCGGGCTATTATCGAATTCTCCTGGCAACGGAGTCTACGAAGTTCATTTCGTTTATAACAAATTTTGAATACTGGGAATAAACGCGGGTTCCGTTTGGTTTGGCCAATACGCCAGCAGTTTTCCAGCGCACAATATATGAACTGCTTGGGACATTATCACATTACGTTATGAAGAAGTTTTGACATATATGGACGACTTACTATTCCCACCTGCTAATGTAGAAAACGGACTCAAAATTCTAGAAAGGGTTCTGCAGATTATGTGACAGTCTAATTTGACGTTAAAATTACAAAATGCGCATTTCTGAAATCTGTAGTAAATTATTTAGGACAAGTCGTTTCACCTACCGGTATACGTCCAGGTGATAAGAAATTAGATCCAGTGAACAATTTACCTACTCTATACGTTTACCAGATACGACAGTTTAGAGGTATGTGTTCTTATTTCCGCAAATTCATGCAGAATTTTGCTATCATAGCAACGTGCTCACGAATTTGACCAAAAGAGAACGTAGAATGGGTATTGCAGGCAAAGGTGAGATGAAAACAGTGATATAGTTTAGTAGAGTGACAACCAAAGAATAAATGGTCTAATAAAGGGTCTAGCTATGAGATAGAAGTTCGGGTGGTGGTAGAGTCGCTAAAATGTTTCAAAATTTACATAACTGATATCCATTTCAAAGTTACAACTGACTATTCAGCCGTAAGGAGCACATTCACCAAACGAGATTTAGTAGCAAAGATTGCTCGTTGGTGGCTCCAAATCCAAGACTATGATATGTAAGTGGTTTATAGACCGGATACGAACCGGATAATATGAAACATGACGCACTGAGTCGAAATCCGGTCGCTGAGGTTTCTGTTGTGACGAATGAATACTGCAGACTGGTTTCTGACAGCCCAGGTACAAGAGGAAAAACTTCAATCTATTTATAATCAGCTGCAAACTGAAGATCCTAATAATTATGTGAAAAATAATTATTGTATCTGAAATGAACGTATTTATCGGAAAAAAATTAAAGGGAGAACGCCCTGCTGTGCCAAATGATGCTCTATGGCGAATCATAAAGATGTTTCATGATGACGTAGGTCACGTAGGGTAAAAGAGATGCGACGAAGCTATCAAAGTAGACTACTGGTTTTCCCGTATGACGCGATTTATAAAAAAATATGTCAGTGCCTATCTACACTAGCGGCACGCTATGATGGCCGGTTTGACACATTACAATAGTGATGTGGAATGTCAATTTATTCTCGAACAAAAAACAATTAAGTTTTGTTTTTGTACCTGATTAAATAGGTTTAATAAAACAAAAATGTATATGTTTATTTAATTTATTTGAACGAACTGAATATTTGAATGAAAATGAATATACATACTTTATATGCACACAAGAAACATATGAATACAAAAGATACCAAAAAAGGTGCCACAAAAGGCCATAATTAATCAGATTCGTCCATACTACTATTTTCACTGTCGTCACTGCTATCATCACCTACATTAATAATTATATGTTCGTTTTCTATAATATTATCTATTTTCACATCTCTTTCATAATCTTCCCTTATTAATTTAACAGTTCTATTCACAACCTTTTCCCAGTCTCCTTTAGTCACATGTTCACAAGCTTCTTCTAATAATTTTAGCATTTTTTTTTGTGGTAAATGGGGGTTCTGTATTGTGTCTTGCAGCATATCCCTTAATTTGAGCCCACACCAACTCAATCGCATTATACTCACAATGGTAAGGCGGTAACCGTATAACTCTGTGCCCATGTTCTAATGCTATTTCGTCAATGACGTATCGGATCTTGGTTGGTTTGTTTTCTTTTAAAAGACGTACTAATTCCGCTTTTAACATATTCATGTTTGCATCTACGCCATTTTTAACGTATTTCACGCCATAACCAAATGCCGAGTTGTGGTATATATCATATAAAAATAAAAATTTTACCTTTTGTATGAAACAGCTGATATTTTTTTGCGATTTCAGAGGTTTGTCCACATAGTGAAAATTGTTCATATTCACAAGTACATTCACCCCTTAAATGGTGCAAACTGATTTTTCTACACTTGTATACATTTTAGAAATCAATTTAATAAATAAATTTTGAGTCCTAAACCTAAAACTACATTCGATAAAATTTATGAATCTCTGCACATCACTATCGTCAATAAAGTAATACAATTATTTCCTTCAAAGTCGTTATCAATTAATACGGAACTTCATGAGCGGACAAACGTCAAACCGGCCTTCATAGCGTGCCGCTAGTTTAGTGTGTCTGTTCAAGGGAAGATTAGGTAAAACGTCTGGTAAATACACCCCATCACTAAACCAGATCAAACTATGCTCACTCTGTAACTGTATATAGACCACATGGGACCTTTTCCGAAATCCTCTAAAGAAAACCAATATTTGTTAGCGATTATTGATTCTTTTACAAAATTCAGTTCTTACGAACTCATGTTCTCTCATAAGAAGAGCTTAGTACCGGAAATGACTCGTTATAGTTCAGAAGTAGACAGCGCTACAAAAGAAAGAAACGAGAAAAGAAAAAAAAGAGAAACTATAAAAAGGGTGAATTAGTTTTGAGGAATAACGCTTTCACTAACTCAGAGACTGGGATCAATCGAAAGTTAAACAGTATACATATATCCAGGGCCGTATAAAATAACGCCGGTTTTACAGAATGGTCGATATTAACTGCGAAGTATAAAAAGAATGAAAGGTTACAAGAAGTTTGTAGCAGTGGCTGCTGCTGATGCATTGCGGCCGTACAAAAGTTCTGCTAACTATGGTGCCGATTCTGATAGTGACAAGGGACATTGTAGATATGCAAGATCTTATAGATCTACCAGAAAGTTAACTTATCTCTCAGTCCGATCTGGTTTAATCAATTCAACTGCATTCGGAAATGTATTCCCCACTAATACTCGTATGTGAATACCTGGTGGTATTCACTTTGCAGGATGGCCGATGTTACGCGCGACGGGCGCTGCGGCGCCACTGAGCGGCGAGTGACAGCTGTAAGCTAGCGGCGATGGCGTGTTTGGAGTTTTGTTATTCGCAACGGTTTAAAATTGGACTGAGTGCTAAACAAATGTGTTGAAATTATAACAAAAGTGTTGTACGGCAGTGCAATCGTTTGAACTATGTTATCTTTGTTAATAGAAGTGATTAACTAAAGTATTTAACGGTAGTGTACTTGATTGAACCATGTAATCGATTGACAATAAAAGTCATGAATTGTACCAAAAGGATGTTTAACTGTAACAATACATAAGCTACATATTGTTACACTTTCTTTTAAAAAGAGCAAGCCTGCACCAAATAATTTTGAATTTAGAAGCATTAGACTGGGTTTCCACGGCGCGGTTCGCACCCGCGCCCGCAGCGGTTGCGGTACTGTACTGCGCCCGCCGCGGGCGCAAACCGCGCCGTGGAAATTGAAACTTCATTTTCCATACAAATCTGCATTCGCAACCGCTGCGGGCGCGGGCCGCGAACCGCGCCGTGGAAACCCAGTCTTAGACTGAGTTTTCACGGCGCGGTTTTCACCCACGCCCGCAGCGGTTTTATGCGGTCCCGCAGACGCCGCGGTTGCGGGAAAGGAGCGCTAAAATGGCATCGGAAGGAGAGAACACCTCCCGCCTACGTCGCGTCGCCCTGCGTCCGCGCGACCGATCGCAGAGTCCGCGGACGACGGCCGCTAAGCTCGCGGGCGACCGCGACCCGCGCGGTTCTACGCACCCGCACCCGCCGCGGGCGCAAACCGCACCGTAAAAATTGCTACTTCATTTTCCATACAAAGCATTTTACAGAGGCCGCGGGCTCACAACCGCTGCGGGCGCGGGTGAAAACCGCTCTGTGAGTATGGGGGTTTACTGTCTTGTTACTTACTTTACTGGCGATTGTTGAGATGAATGAAAATTAATGAGATTTGATAATGCAATGATTTAAACTACCTATTAATGCACAGGTACATCAAAAGTGAGACATCTCATAAAAGCTGTCTGTTTCTATTATTTTTTATTAAAGTGTTAACCTATACTTAAGGAAATATCAATAAATTTATAAACACATCAAAAATTCTCAGCCAGCTGGATTCTAACCCACATCTCTTGGGAATCGCGCCCGAGTGTGTTACCGCTACACTACAGTGTGGGTTCGAATCCCGCTGGCCTCGGAATTTTTGATGTGTTTATAAATTTATTCTGATGATGATGAAAATCTGAGATGAAAAAAAAAGTATTAGTGACTCTTTTTAGGAAAGTTAATAAGTAGAATTTCAATTTTTAACCGACTTCAAAAACGGAAGATGTTCTCAATTTGTCAGAATCTTTTTTTTCTTATGTATGTTCACCGATTACTCGAAGACACCTGAACCAATTTGGAAAATTCCTTTTTCCTTTGAAAGGGTATTCTTCCCAGGTGCTCCCATTTAAATTTTATCGAAAATGGTCGAGAGTTTAAAAAAAAATCAACTATTAATTTTATACTTGGTGTATGTTTTATAAAGTGGCGCGGGCGTTTGAAGTAATTTTTAAAAAGAATTTTTTACTATTTACATATAATAGTAAAAAATTATATATATATATATATATATATAATTTGGTAAAAAATTAAATATATAATTTTTGTTTAATTAATAAAAAATCGGTCAAGTGCGAGTCGGGCCTCGCTCTTTTAGGGTTCTGTAAACCCCCCCTTTACATTTTAATTTAATTTAATTTTTATTATTTGTTATAGCGGCAATAGTAATACACACTCTGTGAAAATTTCAACTGTCTACCTATTACGGTTTACGAGATATAGCCCGCTGACAGACGGACAGTGGAAGCTTAGTAATAGGGGCCCGTTGGCACCCTTTGGGTACGGAACCCTAAAAATTAAACTACCTGTGCCAGTGTAGAGCTCTTTTCCCCTTCACTCATGTCCGCAATCATCAAACTGTCCATATTGCTGGAATGCTATCAGCAGACTGAGCAAGAGATCATCTACCAACAGCCAGGCTCTCTTTTATGTTGACATGTCAGGAAAAATCTAACATACAGACAAATCCAGACTGATTATGTAAAAGCTGCATCAACCATTGCTAGTCTCAATTGTGGTGATGGGCTGAATGTATTGCATTCTGTCTGCAACAAAGAATTTTAACCATATGTTATCATAATCATAATCATAGCCTTTATTAATTATTACAAAGTATATTACATAAATAGTGTTTTTTTTTACAAAAGTTTAAACATCAGCTTGTCCTGCGACATAGGCCTCCTCCAGAGACTTCCAGCTGCTCCTCTCTTGTGCTGTTCTGCACAATGTAGCACCAGCCACCACTCTTAAGTCCTCCCATCTTTTTCTTTGCCTTCCTTTACACCTAACCATACACATGTAACCGTATGTTACGTTCCCTCAAATATGTCTGCCAATTTACATGTGTGTTACGTTCCCTCAAATATGGTTGAGCGAAGCAACAGCTAGGTCATGCGTCTTGCTCCACTGATAGGGATGGGGCTACTTTCTGTCAGCCCGTCTTGACATGTATTGAATTGTAAGTAGATATGCATTTTTGGAACTTCCCATCACTGTGGAAACACTGCATAGATAGCATAGTACCTATTGTAAACTATTTTGAAAAGAGCAACCTCCAAGTTGCTTGCTGTTTCTTCTCAGCAGGAACAGCATTCCGAACCAGTGGTAGATTCATCGACTATTCAATTGAATAAAAAATATTTCTATTCTATTCTACTCTAAAAAATAGAGTGAGTATTAAATCTTAAATAATTAAGTAGGGAAGAGAATCACCCCACAGGCTCTCTATGTTGACATATCAGGAAAAATCTGTAGTTGTATTCTCTGAAAATGATTGCATTGCAGTGTAATAATAGAGGCAGTGATAGCCAAGTGGTTAAGACTATGGTCTCCTATTCGGAGGGTCGCAGGTTCAATCCCCGGTATGCACCTCTGACTTTTTAGTCATGTGCGTTTAAGCAATATCACTTGCTTCAACGGTGAAGGAAAACATCGTGATGAAACCTGCACACCTGAGAGTTCTTCATAATATTCTCGAAGGTGTATGAAGTCCGCCAATTCGCATTGGGCCAGCGTGGTGGACTATGGCCTATATCCCTTCTCTGAGAGACCTGCGCTCAGTAGTGAGCCGTTGATGGGTTGCTGGTGATGATGATGAATAATAGAGGGAGAGTATCAGCCAATCAGAGGTCATTGCGATGCAGTTTTAGAGAATACAAACACCAACCTGCTGAATGTTTGACAGCTAATGTATGAGACGAGTCGCAAGGAGCCGCTGGATTCAGGCGGCGCAAGACCAACAATGTCAATGTGAAAGTCCATGCAACAGATCTTTGTCCAGCAGTGGACGTCTATCGGTTGACAAAAAAAGGCTGATAATGTTAAAGCTTCTCTTTTGTGTACCTAACTCTAGAAAGTTATAATAAGCGGAGTACATACATTGAAAATATCACTGATTTTGTAGTGTGATGTGGATAGTATGATTTAATTTCTGAAGAGTTCTCACAAACTGGTACACAACACTTCATTTTCCTTGGTACATAATTTACTATTTACAAATTAGAGATATTTTACGCCCGATAAATTATTCTTAATCATTGAATAAACGTATTTTAAGCTTCTTGATATAAACTATAAAATTAGAGACTTATTTACTATCGGTATGTAGTAAATAAAATAGTAGTTAAATAATGTTAATAAATTGGAAATAATCCCAACCCAAAACTATATATATCCTTCTCTATGACCCAAAATTTCCCAAATCCACAGATTAGGTACTAGTTACTACCCAAATCCCAAATCCTAGAAAAAATTAAAAATCAATTATACAGACGACAGACACACAAACAAATGTTGATTGATGAATGATTGTCATTGTAAAAACGTCACACGGACGTCAAACCATAGAGTAAAGTACTTAACACCAAAGAGTATAAACACTACGATCTACTCAACAGTGCACTGTTGAGTAGATAGTTGTAGTAGATGTGATCGTAGTTGGGTAGATCGTATATTCCTTAGATCATGTATATTCAGTGTTGTTCATCTGTGATCAAAGACTACATTCTGTAATCTGTGTACAACATATCCCATTTAGGGTGGAACTACAGTCCGTTCACAGTTAATTTACCTCTGACATTTGGTCCCGTTAGGTTGGCACTACTTGCTGTCAAGTGTTTCGGTCGTTTTGTTAGCTCCTCTGTTTAATCTATTGTTTTGGTGATTATTAAATCGTTTAACACACTGGCGAATCAACTAGTGCCCAGTTGGCACTACTAAAAGCCATTGCCTGGGAATTGAATTGAAATCGTTTAACATGCCGAAAAGGATTCAAAGCAGTGGCAGAAAAATAGTACTATCCGTGCGTGATTTTTGTGAAAGGGAAAAGGCAAATAATGCCCCTCTTATCCCATTTGAAAATGTTCGAAAACGTGTAGCTGCTATGACAGGTATGTAAAATTGTGTTACCAACGATAAATTTTTTCCCCGTATCAGTGTCCAGTGATAGTCCGTAAGGCTGCAATACCATCGTACTATCGCCAGCAGGACTTTTTCAAATTTCGATTACTGTTGGAAACATTTTTTATGACTTTAATTTGTAGGCATACTTTAAACTAACATTGACTAAAAGTTTCCAAATTTCGACACCTACTGTTCAAAATTTTACCAGCAGGTATCGAAATTGGAATCTTTTAGTCAGTGTTAGTTAAAAGACACATAAATTATTGATTAATTTAATCATTTCATCATTGCAAAAACAAATGGTTTTGGATTTTAATCATTAAATATTTATTTTTATAATGTACTAAATACTAATGTTATTAAAAACACCTTCACTCACCTACTTTTTATTATTTCAGGTATATCTGAGAAAACCGTCAGTACCATTACTAAAGAAGGTGAGGTTGCAGCTTCCACATCACAAAAAATTTCTTCACCTAGAACAAAACGCAACCAACGAAAGAAAATTCGGTTAGATGATTTTGATCTATGTGCCATCAGTAATAAAATACACTCTATGTACACAGTCCGAAAAGAGGTACCGACTTTGAAAAAGCTATTATCTGAGTTGAAAATTGACATTAACTTTAATGGCGGTCGGACCACTTTATGGAAAATTATTCGCCAAATAGGATTTCGTTTTAAAAAATGTGACTACAAAAGAAAATTACTTATGGAACGACATGAAATTGTAGCTTGGAGACACCGATATTTAGACGTTTTGAGAAAAAATCGTACTGAAGGCCGACCTGTCGTATTTCTCGATGAGACATACATACACTCTTCGTACTCTGTTAAAAAATGTTGGCAAACTGGGGATGAGCAAGGTGTTCTAACAAACGATTCTACTGGTGCGCGTTGGATTATTGTTCATGCAGGTGGTGAAATGGGTTTCATACCAAACGCGTAATTAATATTCAAATCTCAAACGAAATCGGGAGATTACCATGATGATATGAACAAAACTAATTTTATGAAATGGTTACAGGAAAAATTGATACCTAATTTACCAGCTAACAGTTTAATCGTCATGGATAATGCACCTTATCACACTGTTAGGGTAAAAAGGCGCCCACAACAGGCTCTTCTAAAGCCGATATGCAAAAGTGGATAACAAGTAAAGGATTATCTTATCTGCCTACTATGGTGAAAGCTCAACTTTATGAAATTATAAAGGAGCATAAAGAAGCTCCAATATACGAGGCTGACCAATTGCTCGAGGCTCATGGACATAATGTGGCGAGATTACCACCCTACCACTGTGAGTTGAACGCTATCGAGTTTATGTGGAGTCTTGTAAAAAGGTGAGTAGCCATTAATAACGTAGGTCAGGAAGCAGGTAACATTGTAAAGTTAATCAAAGAATCATTTGATTCTATTACTGCAGAAGACTGGCAAAAGCAATGTGAACATGTACGTCATCTTGAAGATAAGTTTTGTAGAACAGCCTGGCAATCGCGTAACTTTTATCGCTGTCCTTAAAGGACTATTTCAATGTCAAAACATGGTTTTGGCCAATATGAATAGGAGAAGCCCAAAATCATATTTTGACATTGATGCAGTCCTTTAAGGACTGAGATAAAGTTACGCGATAGACCCCCTGATAGATATATGGACGCTGAAATTGATAAGTTTATCATAAAAGTTAATGACGAATCTGATACGGAATCAGACAGCACTTTTGAAGATTCTGGTTCATCTGATAGCGATGTTTCTCCGTTAGCTTTCCGCCTGGACCACTCTTATTCAAAAAAAAATTAAAAAAAAAAATATTTTTTTTAATTTCACCATCATGTCAAGCCTATAATAAGAGTCAACTGTTGGACCTAGGCATACCCCAGGGTGCACCATAGGACGAGCTCCCGCTTGACAATCCAACAGGCTTGTCGTGCAGTCGGCAATAATCCTTTGTGAGTTGCGGGTTTGATCCCGCTAGGGAATTTCTGTGACGAGCAAGAATATTGGGCCCGAGTCAAGAAAAGTGTTGATTTATGTTCATTCTCTATCTTTATTTGTTAAGCTACTGCGAGCAACCTGTTTTATAATTATTATTCGTTTATTAATTATAATAAACGTACATTTAGGGTGGAACCACACCTGTGAGGATCGTTTCGGATTTCGCCCATACAAAACTGTCAAATTCCATAGAAACGTGAACGGATCAATTCGGCTTTTCGCATCGATTCGGCTTTCGCATTTTTTGTACCTAAAAGTGCCTAAAATCCTTACAAGTGTAGCTCACGTTTCGCATGCGAAAGGATCCTTTCGCATCCTTACGGATCCGTAAGGATGCGAACGGATCCTTACGGACGCGAACGGATCCGAAAGGATCCTTACGGATCCGTAAGGATCCTTACGCGTGCGAAAGCGTCATCGGCAACTAGGGAAATGCATGAAGTGCCAAAAAGTATCGATATATCGATGAAATTAGTTTTTATCTCAAGTATGTATGCAAACACAGGTGCCACTTTTCCGCCATGTTGAAATTCTTTGTTATTGGACCGATTTCGTTCAAAATCGATATTTGGGCTTCCCTGGGCTCAAATAAGAGGAAATGATTTGCAAAATTATAAAAAGTCGCCGCCATATTGAAATTCTTTGTTATTGGACCGATTTCGTTCAAAATCGATATTTAGGCTTCCCTTGGGTCAAGAAAGAGGAAATAGATGCCAAAATTTTAAAAAGTGACCGCCATATTGAAATTATTTGTTATTGGACCGATTTCGTTCAAAATCGATATTTGGGCTTCCCTGGGGTCAAATAAGAGGAAGTGATTGGCAAAATTATAAAAAGTGACCGCCATATTGAAATTCTTTGTTATTGGACCGATTTCGTTCAAAATCGATATTTGGGCTTCCCTGGGCTCAAATAAGAGAAAATGATTGGCAAAATTATAAAAAGTCGCCGCCATATTGAAATTCTTTGTTATTGGACCGATTTCGTTCAAAATCGATATTTAGGCTTCCCTTGGGTCAAGAAAGAGGAAATAGATGGCAAAATTTTAAAAAGTGGCCGCCATATTGAAATTCTTTGTTATTGGACCGATTTCGTTCAAAATCGATATTTGGGCTTCCCTGGGCTCAAATAAGAGGAAATGATTTGCAAAATTATAAAAAGTCGCCGCCATATTGAAATTCTTTGTTATTGGACCGATTTCGTTCAAAATCGATATTTAGGCTTCCCTTGGGTCAAGAAAGAGGAAATAGATGCCAAAATTTTAAAAAGTGACCGCCATATTGAAATTATTTGTTATTGGACCGATTTCGTTCAAAATCGATATTTGGGCTTCCCTGGGGTCAAATAAGAGGAAGTGATTGGCAAAATTATAAAAAGTGACCGCCATATTGAAATTCTTTGTTATTGGACCGATTTCGTTCAAAATCGATATTTGGGCTTCCCTGGGCTCAAATAAGAGAAAATGATTGGCAAAATTATAAAAAGTCGCCGCCATATTGAAATTCTTTGTTATTGGACCGATTTCGTTCAAAATCGATATTTAGGCTTCTCTTGGGTCAAGAAAGAGGAAATAGATGGCAAAATTTTAAAAAGTGGCCGCCATATTGAAATTCTTTGTTATTCGACCGATTTCGTTCAAAATCGATATTTAGGCTTCCCTTGGGTCAAGAAAGAGGAAATAGATGCCAAAATTTCAAAAAGTGACCGCCATATTGAAATTCTTTGTTATTGGACCGATTTCGTTCAAAATCGATATTTGGGCTTCCCTGGGGTCAAATAAGAGGAAATGATTTGCAAAATTATAAAAAGTGACAGCCATATTGAAATACTTTGTTATTGGACCGATTTCGTTCAAAATCGATATTTGGGCTTCCCTGGGCTCAAATAAGAGGAAATGATTTGCAAAATTATAAAAAGTCGCCGCCATATTGAAATTCTTTGTTATTGGACCGATTTCGTTCAAAATCGATATTTAGGCTTCCCTTGGGTCAAGAAAGAGGAAATAGATGGCAAAATTTTAAAAAGTGACCGCCATATTGAAATTCTTTGTTATTGGACCGATTTCGTTCAAAATCGATATTTGGGCTTCCCTGGGGTCAAATAAGAGGAAATGATTGGCAACATTATAAAAAGTGACCGCCATATTGAAATTCTTTGTTATTGGACCGATTTCGTTCAAAATCGATATTTGGGCTTCCCTGGGCTCAAATAAGAGGAAATGATTTGCAAAATTTTAAAAAGTGACCGCCATATTGAAATTCTTTGTTATTGGACCGATTTCGTTCAAAATCGATATTTAGGCTTCCCTTGGGTCAAGAAAGAGGAAATAGATGCCAAAATTTTAAAAAGTGACCGCCATATTGAAATTCTTTGTTATTGGACCGATTTCCTTCAAAATCGATATTTGGGCTTCCCTGGGGTCAAATAAGAGGAAATGATTTGCAAAATTATAAAAAGTCGCCGCCATATTGAAATTCTTTGTTATTGGACCGATTTCGTTCAAAATCGATATTTGGGCTTCCCTGGGGTCAAATAAGAGGAAATGATTGGCAACATTATAAAAAGTGACCGCCATATTGAAATTCTTTGTTATTGGACCGATTTCGTTCAAAATCGATATTTGGGCTTCCCTGGGCTCAAATAAGAGGAAATGATTTGCAAAATTATAAAAAGTCGCCGCCATATTGAAATTCTTTGTTATTGGACCGATTTCGTTCAAAATCGATATTTAGGCTTCCCTTGGGTCAAGAAAGAGGAAATAGATGCCAAAATTTTAAAAAGTGACCGCCATATTGAAATTCTTTGTTATTGGACCGATTTCCTTCAAAATCGATATTTGGGCTTCCCTGGGGTCAAATAAGAGGAAATGATTGGCAATATCATAAAAAGTCACCGCCATATTGAAATTCTTTGTTATTGGACCGATTTCGTTCAAAATCGATATTTAGGCTTCCCTTGGGTCAAGAAAGAGGAAATAGATGCCAAAATTTTAAAAAGTGACCGCCATATTGAAATTCTTTGTTATTGGACCGATTTCGTTCAAAATCGATATTTGGGCTTCCCTGGGGTCAAATAAGAGGAAATGATTGGCAACATTATAAAAAGTGACCGCCATATTGAAATTCTTTGTTATTGGACCGATTTCGTTCAAAATCGATATTTGGGCTTCCCTGGGCTCAAATAAGAGGAAATGATTTGCAAAATTATAAAAAGTCGCCGCCATATTGAAATTCTTTGTTATTGGACCGATTTCGTTCAAAATCGATATTTAGGCTTCCCTTGGGTCAAGAAAGAGGAAATAGATGCCAAAATTTTAAAAAGTGACCGCCATATTGAAATTATTTGTTATTGGACCGATTTCGTTCAAAATCGATATTTGGGCTTCCCTGGGGTCAAATAAGAGGAAGTGATTGGCAAAATTATAAAAAGTGACCGCCATATTGAAATTCTTTGTTATTGGACCGATTTCGTTCAAAATCGATATTTGGGCTTCCCTGGGCTCAAATAAGAGAAAATGATTGGCAAAATTATAAAAAGTCGCCGCCATATTGAAATTCTTTGTTATTGGACCGATTTCGTTCAAAATCGATATTTAGGCTTCCCTTGGGTCAAGAAAGAGGAAATAGATGGCAAAATTTTAAAAAGTGGCCGCCATATTGAAATTCTTTGTTATTCGACCGATTTCGTTCAAAATCGATATTTAGGCTTCCCTTGGGTCAAGAAAGAGGAAATAGATGCCAAAATTTTAAAAAGTGACCGCCATATTGAAATTCTTTGTTATTGGACCGATTTCGTTCAAAATCGATATTTGGGTTTCCCTGGGGTCAAATAAGAGGAAATGATTTGCAAAATTATAAAAAGTGACAGCCATATTGAAATTCTTTGTTATTGGACCGATTTCGTTCAAAATCGATATTTGGGCTTCCCTGGGCTCAAATAAGAGGAAATGATTTGCAAAATTATAAAAAGTCGCCGCCATATTGAAATTCTTTGTTATTGGACCGATTTCGTTCAAAATCGATATTTAGGCTTCCCTTGGGTCAAGAAAGAGGAAATAGATGGCAAAATTTTAAAAGTGACCGCCATATTGAAATTCTTTGTTATTGGACCGATTTCGTTCAAAATCGATATTTGGGCTTCCCTGGGCTCAAATAAGAGGAAATGATTTGCAAAATTATAAAAAGTCGCCGCCATATTGAAATTCTTTGTTATTGGACCGATTTCGTTCAAAATCGATATTTAGGCTTCCCTTGGGTCAAGAAAGAGGAAATAGATGCCAAAATTTTAAAAAGTGACCGCCATATTGAAATTATTTGTTATTGGACCGATTTCGTTCAAAATCGATATTTGGGCTTCCCTGGGGTCAAATAAGAGGAAGTGATTGGCAAAATTATAAAAAGTGACCGCCATATTGAAATTCTTTGTTATTGGACCGATTTCGTTCAAAATCGATATTTGGGCTTCCCTGGGCTCAAATAAGAGAAAATGATTGGCAAAATTATAAAAAGTCGCCGCCATATTGAAATTCTTTGTTATTGGACCGATTTCGTTCAAAATCGATATTTAGGCTTCTCTTGGGTCAAGAAAGAGGAAATAGATGGCAAAATTTTAAAAAGTGGCCGCCATATTGAAATTCTTTGTTATTCGACCGATTTCGTTCAAAATCGATATTTAGGCTTCCCTTGGGTCAAGAAAGAGGAAATAGATGCCAAAATTTCAAAAAGTGACCGCCATATTGAAATTCTTTGTTATTGGACCGATTTCGTTCAAAATCGATATTTGGGCTTCCCTGGGGTCAAATAAGAGGAAATGATTTGCAAAATTATAAAAAGTGACAGCCATATTGAAATTCTTTGTTATTGGACCGATTTCGTTCAAAATCGATATTTGGGCTTCCCTGGGCTCAAATAAGAGGAAATGATTTGCAAAATTATAAAAAGTCGCCGCCATATTGAAATTCTTTGTTATTGGACCGATTTCGTTCAAAATCGATATTTAGGCTTCCCTTGGGTCAAGAAAGAGGAAATAGATGGCAAAATTTTAAAAAGTGACCGCCATATTGAAATTCTTTGTTATTGGACCGATTTCGTTCAAAATCGATATTTGGGCTTCCCTGGGGTCAAATAAGAGGAAATGATTGGCAACATTATAAAAAGTGACCGCCATATTGAAATTCTTTGTTATTGGACCGATTTCGTTCAAAATCGATATTTGGGCTTCCCTGGGCTCAAATAAGAGGAAATGATTTGCAAAATTTTAAAAAGTGACCGCCATATTGAAATTCTTTGTTATTGGACCGATTTCGTTCAAAATCGATATTTAGGCTTCCCTTGGGTCAAGAAAGAGGAAATAGATGCCAAAATTTTAAAAAGTGACCGCCATATTGAAATTCTTTGTTATTGGACCGATTTCCTTCAAAATCGATATTTGGGCTTCCCTGGGGTCAAATAAGAGGAAATGATTTGCAAAATTATAAAAAGTCGCCGCCATATTGAAATTCTTTGTTATTGGACCGATTTCGTTCAAAATCGATATTTGGGCTTCCCTGGGGTCAAATAAGAGGAAATGATTGGCAACATTATAAAAAGTGACCGCCATATTGAAATTCTTTGTTATTGGACCGATTTCGTTCAAAATCGATATTTGGGCTTCCCTGGGCTCAAATAAGAGGAAATGATTTGCAAAATTATAAAAAGTCGCCGCCATATTGAAATTCTTTGTTATTGGACCGATTTCGTTCAAAATCGATATTTAGGCTTCCCTTGGGTCAAGAAAGAGGAAATAGATGCCAAAATTTTAATAAGTGACCGCCATATTGAAATTCTTTGTTATTGGACCGATTTCCTTCAAAATCGATATTTGGGCTTCCCTGGGGTCAAATAAGAGGAAATGATTGGCAATATCATAAAAAGTCACCGCCATATTGAAATTCTTTGTTATTGGACCGATTTCGTTCAAAATCGATATTTAGGCTTCCCTTGGGTCAAGAAAGAGGAAATAGATGCCAAAATTTTAAAAAGTGACCGCCATATTGAAATTCTTTGTTATTGGACCGATTTCGTTCAAAATCGATATTTGGGCTTCCCTGGGGTCAAATAAGAGGAAATGATTGGCAACATTATAAAAAGTGACCGCCATATTGAAATTCTTTGTTATTGGACCGATTTCGTTCAAAATCGATATTTGGGCTTCCCTGGGCTCAAATAAGAGGAAATGATTTGCAAAATTATAAAAAGTCGCCGCCATATTGAAATTCTTTGTTATTGGACCGATTTCGTTCAAAATCGATATTTAGGCTTCCCTTGGGTCAAGAAAGAGGAAATAGATGGCAAAATTTTAAAAGGTCGCCGCCATATTGAAATTCTTTGTTATTGGACCGATTTCGTTCAAAATCGATATTTGGGCTTCCCTGGGCTCAAATAAGAGGAAATGATTTGCAAAATTATAAAAAGTCGCCGCCATATTGAAATTCTTTGTTATTGGACCGATTTCGTTCAAAATCGATATTTAGGCTTCCCTTGGGTCAAGAAAGAGGAAATAGATTCCAAAATTTTAAAAAGTGACCGCCATATTGAAATTCTTTTTTATTGGAAAGATTTCGTTCAAAATCGATGTTTGGGCTTCCTTGGGGTCAAATAAGAGGAAATGATTGGCAAAATTATAAAAAGTGACCGCCATATTGAAATTCTTTGTTATTGGACCGATTTCGTTCAAAATCGATATTTAGGCTTCCCTTGAGACAAGAAAGAGAAAATAGATGCCAAAATTTTAAAAAGTCACCGCCATATTGAAATTCAAAATCGATATTCAAAATCGATATTTCGGCTTCCTGTGGTCAAGAAAGAGGAAATATTTGCCATAAGTTTTAAAAGTATGACGGCACCCCCCTCATCGCCGAGCGTCTAATAAAAGGAATCACACACAATATCAGAACAGAACATCATTCTCAGCAATCGCCTTCCATCAATAAAAATAACTACCTACACAAAGGACGTAACAAGGATTGTAAAGAAAACTCCTTCATCAACATCTATCTGTATTTAATTATGTTGTTCAGTATAGATCTATATATTATAAAAATGACTCTAATGCCGTTTCGCAAAGTGCTATAGTCGTGTAGAAGAAAGGGCAAAGAAACTCCACGACAGCACATCTTTTAAAATATAAAAGTAAATATCGAAAACACTTATGGAGCCACAGTCGGCTCCCACGCTGAACGAGAACTAACTTTAAACTAATTCACATTTCCCTTTTATATTTTTAGACTAACAAAATGGATGGAATGGATGATTACAATTTCCCCTTACATTCAACCAATCAGCCCACATTTCCGCTTTAATACATTTTCAAGTCAAATTAAATTCTATCCCCAACTACTTTTTTATTTTCCGTTTCATCCTACTTCCTACTTCCTACTAATATTATAAAGGCGAAAGTTTGTGTGTATGTTTGTTCCTCTTTAACGCAAAAACTACTGGATGGATTTGGCTGAAATTTGGAATGGAACCGACCGACCGACCGACCGACTGACTGACCGACCGACTGACAGACTGACCGACACAAGTAGGCTAGCATTAGAATATAATATGTAGTTATAAGTTTATTAATTGTATGAGCGCAGACTCGCCAACAAACTGCATGTGCAGTTTGGCGTGGTAGAATAAGTTTACTAATACTTGTTATTATATTTCTGAATAAAAAATTTAAAAAAAAAAAAAAAAAGATAGATTATACCCTGGATTAACATATAGGCTACAAATTATCCCGGAAAATCCAAGGTTCCCGCGGGATTTTGAAAAACCACTGATAGATGGCGCTGATTGTACTTAAATCACGCTTACATTATCCGCAGTATCGAGAATAAGTAAAAAATTCCAATTTAACAATCAAGTAGGATAAACACAGTTATTGAAGTTTTTCATTAGCAATAGAAAATTTCTTAGGGATTAGGGATTAGGGATGGATTACATCATGTGTAGATCCTATCCTATCCTATTATCCTATTAAAAATTATAAATTATACACACATGACCAGTCATTATAATATCTAGCAATGTACTCACTATGACTGGACAAATCGATACCTTGTACTAATTGTATTATTTATTTCGTAATCCATCCCTAATCCCTAAGAAATTTTCTATTGCTAATGAAAAACTTCAATAACTGTGGTTATCCTACTTGATTGTTGAATTGGAATTTTTTACTTATTCTCGATACTGCGGATAATGTAAGCGTGATTTAAGTACAATCAGCGCCATCTATCAGTGGTTTTTCAAAATCCCGCGGGAACCTTGGATTTTTCCGGAATAATTTGTAGCCTATGTGTTTATCCAGGGTATAATCTATCTCCATTCCAAATTTCAGCCAAATCCATCCAGTAGTTTTTGCGTTAAAGAGGAACAAACATACATACAAACTTTCGCCTTTATAATATTAGTAGGAAGTAGGATACGCTCTAAATCGGGAGTCCCAGTAAAAGGTTTAGCACTTTTATCTTGAAGTTTTGATAAAGCATCTATTAATGTTGCTTGAAGTCGCGCTATGCTAGGGAGAAATTTTCGATAAAAATTAATCATATCTTCTAAATCCCTGTACTGTTTTAGGTAGAGGAAAATCCTGTAAACTCTTAATGCGGTCAGCAGGAGAGCCAATCCCGGGAGCGCTTATTTTGTATCCAAGGAAACGAACCTCTGGAACATTAAAATACCATTCTTCTCGTTATCAACTATACCGTATCCTTCAAAAACGTTTGAAAAGAATACGTAAATGTTTTGCATGCTGTTCGCTATCTTTTGAAGAAACTAAAATATCATCGACGTACGCGAACTAAAAATCTAAACCACGAACAACTTTGAACCCAGAGAAGCCTAAATATTGATTTTGAACGAAATCTGTCCAATAACAAAGAATTTCAATATGGCGGTCACTTTTTAAAATATTGGCATCTATTTCCTCTTTCTTGACCCAAGGGAAGCCTAAATATCGATTTTGAACGAAATCGGTCCAATAACAAAGAATTTCAATATGGCGGTCACTTTTTATAATTTTGCCAATCATTTCCTCTTATTTGACCCCAGGGAAGCCCAAATATCGATTTTGAACGAAATCGGTGCAATAACAAAGAATTTCAATATGGCGGTCACTTTTTATAATTTTGCCAATCATTTCCTCTTATTTGACCCCAGGGAAGCCCAAATATCGATTTTGAACGAAATCTATTTATTTATTTATTTATTTAATAGATATGCCAGCGATAAATTGCAAGATACACTTTAAATAATACAATGTGCTTAATAAATTCTAATGCTGTTACAAATTACCAATTATAGGCATATTCAACATTGCCAGGGTAACTCCGATCAAAATTTTAAATAATTAATAAATATTAACAATGTCATAGCTAGTAAGATACAGTTATTAAATATTTACAATTTACAATTACAAACCGATCAAAATTTTAAATAATCAATAAATATTAACAATGTCATAGCTAGCAAGATACAGTTATTAAATATTTACAATGTCAAAGCTAAGGAATAGATATTATTAATTTGAATTAGATGATATTAACATAAATTATTCATGCTGATATTATGTACAATTTTTTCTTAAAGCTAAACAAACTATCATGGAATATGTCAATGTCAGGGCACGTCGAGTTATTGTATGCATTAATAATTCGATTTATTGGGGCGAATTTGCCTAGGTTAGATTTAGAGAAGTGGGGCTGGAAGATGTTTTTGATAGGATGTCTAGAGGGTCGTCGAGGGACATGAATGCTGACGTGGTACAACAGGTCAGGGGAATCCAAGGTGCTGTGGACTATTTTATAAAGTGTTATGAGGTCAGTCACCAACCTGCGTTTTTCCAGGGATTGGATTTTAAAATGTTTCAAGCGTGTGTCATAGTCAGCTTCTTGAGGACAAGAGTTGTCTTTGAAGGCTAGGTACCTCGTGAAGGAGCGTTGAACTCGCTCTATTCTTGAAGTGTGGATTTTGTAGTGCGGGTTCCATGCCGGGACTGCGTATTCCAGGATACTACGCACTAGTGCATTAAATATTTTTATAATGCAGTCGGTTCTCATAAAGTCACTCGTGTTACGTTTAATGAAACCCAGTAGCTTCCACGCTCGGGAGACTATTTGGTTGATGTGTTCCTTGAATGTAAGCTTACTATCGATCATAATACCGAGATCCCTGATGACTGAAACCTCCTCAAGCTGATGGTCGTGAATAAAGTAGCCAGTTCCTAGTATGTTCTTTTTACGGGTGAATTTTATGTGCGCGCATTTGGAAACGTTAAGAGTCATTCTATTTTTAGCACACCAGTCTACAATAGAGTTGAGATCATCTTGTAATAGATGATAAATCGGTCCAATAACAAAGAATTTCAAAATGGCGGTCACTTTTTAAAATTTTGGCATCTATTTCCTCTTTCTTGACCCAAGGGAAGCCTAAATATCGATTTTGAACGAAATCGGTCCAATAACAAAGAATTTCAATATGGCGGCGACTTTTTATAATTTTGCCAATCATTTTCTCTTATTTGACCCCAGGGAAGCCCAAATATCGATTTTGAACGAAATCGGTCCAATAAAAAAGAATTTCAATGTGGCGGTCACTTTTAATAATTTTGCCAATCATTTCCTCTTATTTGGCCCCAGGGAAGCCCAAATATCGATTTTGAACGAAATCGGTCCAATAACAAAGAATTTCAATATGGCGGTCACTTTTTAAAATTTTGGCATCTATTTCCTCTTTCTTGACCCAAGGGAAGCCTAAATATCGATTTTGAACGAAATCGGTCCAATAACAAAGAATTTCAATATGGCGGTCACTTTTTAAAATTTTGGCATCTATTTCCTCTTTCTTGACCCAAGGGAAGCCTAAATATCGATTTTGAACGAAATCGGTCCAATAACAAAGAATTTCAATATGGCGGTCACTTTTTATAATTTTGCCAATCATTTCCTCTTATTTGACCCCAGGGAAGCCCAAATATCGATTTTGAACGAAATCGGTCCAATAACAAAGAATTTCAATATGGCGGTCACTTTTTAAAATTTTGGCATCTATTTCCTCTTTGTTGACCCAAGGGAAGCCTAAATATCGATTTTGAACGAAATCGGTCCAATAACAAAGAATTTCAATATGGCGGCGACTTTTTATAATTTTGCCAATCATTTTCTCTTATTTGACCCCAGGGAAGCCCATATATCGATTTTGAACGAAATCGGTCCAATAAAAAAGAATTTCAATGTGGCGGTCACTTTTAATAATTTTGCCAATCATTTCCTCTTATTTGGCCCCAGGGAAGCCCAAATATCGATTTTGAACGAAATCTGTCCAATAACAAAGAATTTCAATATGGCGGTCACTTTTTAAAATTTTGGCATCTATTTCCTCTTTCTTGACCCAAGGGAAGCCTAAATATCGATTTTGAACGAAATCGGTCCAATAACAAAGAATTTCAATATGGCGGTCACTTTTTAAAATTTTGGCATCTATTTCCTCTTTCTTGACCCAAGGGAAGCCTAAATATCGATTTTGAACGAAATCGGTCCAATAACAAAGAATTTCAATATGGCAGTCACTTTTTATAATTTTGCCAATCATTTCCTCTTATTTGACCCCAGGGAAGCCCAAATATCGATTTTGAACGAAATCGGTCCAATAACAAAGAATTTCAATATGGCGGTCACTTTTTAAAATTTTGGCATCTATTTCCTCTTTCTTGACCCAAGGAAAGCCTAAATATCGATTTTGAACGAAATCGGTCCAATAACAAAGAATTTCAATATGGCGGTCACTTTTTAAAATTTTGGCATCTATTTCCTCTTTCTTGACCCAAGGGAAGCCTAAATATCGATTTTGAACGAAATCGGTCCAATAACAAAGAATTTCAATATGGCGGTCACTTTTTAAAATTTTGGCATCTATTTCCTCTTTCTTGACCCAAGGGAAGCCTAAATATCGATTTTGAACGAAATCGGTCGAAAAACAAAGAATTTCAATATGGCGGTGACTTTTTAAAATTTTGGCATCTATTTTCTCTTTCTTGACCCAAGGGAAGCCTAAATATCGATTTTGAACGAAATCGGTCGAAAAACAAAGAATTTCAATATGGCGGCGACTTTTTCAATTTTTGGCATCCATTTCCTCTGTGTAGAAGAAGATTAATATCGTGGTTGAGCTAGCAATTAAAATATCGATGCCATCATCGACCATCCCTACGCAGACAACAATGTTTATAGGCTTTCGCCTCCTTACGGATCCGAAAGGATGCGTACGCATCCTTACGGATCCGTAAGGACGCGTACGCATCCTTACGGATCCGTAAGGACGCGTACGCATCCTTTCGGATCCGTAAGGACGCAATCCTTACAAGTGTGTCTTATAGCATCGGCATAAATGCGAATCGATCCTCACAGATGTGGTTCCACCCTTACAGTATCCTCTAGTCTGTGTTATACTCTTTGGATAGGTTAAGTTTCTGAGTAAAATTGTGGTTTGATTTTGTGATTTCAGAATATTGTCATATCCCGGCTAAGGGACAAGGGTAATATTGTTCTGTGATTGTCATTTGTGAATGATTGTGAAGATGTTATTTGTTAAGTTTTGTTTTTTAGTTCGGCGTTTCAGTCGGTAATATATTTTAAGTAAACTATAAAATGTGGTGTTGTGTGCCTTCCTGTGAGAACTCTAGAGAAAATCTATTCTCAAAAACAAGTTTGAAATCACTGAATGTTACTTTTCATGGGTGTGTAATATTTTATAATCAATATAAATGATCAACTTATTGTAATTTTATGTCCTTTTGCCGAGACCCAGTACCTACCCAGTCAAAAGTTCAAGAACTGCAGAACCTACCCATGTCTGGATGAGATCGCACCAATATTAGAGTAGCAATTTCAAATCTTTGTCTAGTGGGAGGCTTTTACCGTGGCTATTTACCATCCAACCCATGCATCTCACAAATACAAAAATTTTGTATTGGAGAGTGGCTAGTTCTTAATCATGGCTGTATTATTTTTGTTCTTATTGTCATAATCTGTTGTGTCTAATAAAAAAAAAAAGACAGTGTCCGCACTGTGGTAGAAAATGGTGTAGTGGGGAATTGTAGAACCAGTGGAAGGTGATTATGTAGTATAGAAAACAATCATTTTTTTGACGTGATAACCTCTTATAAATCAATGAACACCGGCTGTACGCACGAAAAAGTGTCACGTTCGCCTGAGCCTGCGCGTGCAAGCGAGAGAGTGGAACAAACGATAGAAGAGGCACAATCGGCCCAAGCGTTGGCTTGTGCGGCCTGCCAGTCATCGTCAATGTTTCTTCATGACGTTATCATGTAAAACTATCGTCCGTAAACTGGCTTTACTGACAACCAATTGACAAACAGTCAAGCTTAAGTCGACTAATATCCTCCTATCCCCTCCAAATAAGCAGAAAGCTTGTGTTAGGAGTGGGTAAAATAATAGTGCAATGGGTGGAGTTTGAACCTGTGACCTTTTAGTTTTCAGTCCTCACCTTTATCTATTGGGCTATTGAGGCTTTAACATGCAACATATCCCTAATTGGGAGTGTAGTAATTTACAAACCGATACACTGCCAATTGAAAAATATATTTTTTATCATATTTTTTTTTTCAAATTTATGGCCTTTGTCACTGGGACTAGGTAAGGATTCTTACGATACCCCATAGATCAAATTCTGTTCTTCTGAAATTATGTTTTGTAAATCTGAAATTATGTTTTTGTCACTGGGACTAGGTAAGGATTCTTACGATACCCCATAGATCAAATTCTGTTCTTCTGAAATTATGTTTTGTAAATCTGAAATTATGTTTTTTATACTATCTTGTGGGCAGCTGGATGCCAAGCCGATTTATCCCATGCAACTAGTTAGAATAGAATAGGATAGAATATTTCCACAATGAGGGGAAGTTCCAAAAATGCGTCATCCATCCAATCCAATCCATCAGCCTGTATTCATCCACTGCTGGACATAGGCCTTTCCGAGAGCACACCACCAAAAACGGTCCTCTGCTTTCCTCATCCAACCGCTTCCCGCCACCTTCTTAAGGTCTCACTCTCTCTCTTCACCAAAAATGCGTACTACAATTCAATACATGTTAAGACGGGCAGACAGAAAGCAGCACCAATCCCGCCTGAAAACATTACATTGCTTTTTTGGACACTAATGTAATAAAAATAAGCCTTACATAATGTTAGTATGGATTACAGGATACCTACTGTAGCATGGCTGAGGGAGTCGTGGCTTGCATCTCTGGGCTTAGAAGATAACCACTTGCCGCCAAATGTGCTGGTTTGCTCGAATCATTTTGACAATGATGATTTTATAAGCGGCACTCGAATACTCAAGATTGATGCAGTTCCTACTAATGTACAGGTACTTCAATCACCATCATCATCATCAGCAACCCATCAACGGCTCACTACTGAGCGCAGGTCTCCTCAGAGAAGGGTCCACCACACTGGCCCAAAGCGAATTGGAGGACTTCACACACCTTCGAGAACATTATGAAGAACTCTCAGGTGTGCAGGTTTCCTCACGATGTTTTCCTTCACCGTTGAAGCAAGTGATATTTAATTGCTTAAACACACTTGACTCCAAAAAGTTAGAGGTGTGTAACCGGGATCAAACCTGCGACCCCCCGAATAGGAGACCACAGTCCTAACCACTAGGCTATCACTGCTTCAATCATGTATGTCTTAATAATTAAGGAGTCTCCCAGAAGCTTACGGCCAGCCACTCATTGTGATATTATGTTAGATTATGATTATTTGTAGCCGTGACTTTTTGTCGCCAAGTGGAGTGCTATGGAGACATAGAATAGAATAGAAATGTTTTTATTCAAATAAACTTTTTTACAAGTGCTTTTGAATCGTCGATGAGTCTACCACTGCTTCGGAATGTCCTTCCTGCCGAGAGGTACCAGCAAGAAACTCGGCGGTTGCTCTTTTCAAAACAAGTCTACAATTTAATAGATACTATGCTATTGTATGCAGTGTTTCGACAATGAGTTCCACAGAAGCATACCTAATTATAATTCAACATGTTAAGACGGGCAGACAGAAAGCAGCCCTATTTCCGCTGGTGGCACCCGTTCACGGGCATGACGCATGATCCAGACATTGCTTCGCTCAACCATATTTGAGCCAGGCCAGCTTAAGGCCAGCCACTCATTGTGATTATTTGTCGCCTTGACTTCTGTCGCCAAGTGGAGTGCTATGGAGACATGGAAGTGCGCTCACTGTAGAGACGAGACAATACGGCGACAAATAGTTCCAGCAACTGACGACACTTGAAATCCATTTCAACCAATTCAAAATAATTTTCCATTACGACGACCTCCCTGGCTCAGTGGTGAGCGCTGTTGCCTTATAAATGGGAGGTCTCGGGTTCGATTCCCGCCGGAGTCAATTTGGGAATTTATAATTTCTGAATTGTCTTTGGTCTGGTCTGGTGGGAGGCTTTGGCCGTGGCTAGTTACCACCCTACCGTCAAAGACGTGCCGCCAAGCGATTTAGCGTTCCGGCACGATGGCGTGTAGAAACCAATAAGGGGTATGGGTTGAATGTTCACTGCCATACCCCTTCCAAGTTAGTAGTTTGGAATCTAACAGAAGTAGATGTAAAATGTCCTTTTTTTTGCAGTTCTGTATGATATGTTTAGACATTGGCACTAAGTTTTATCCATTGTGCAAATATCAATTATCAGAGGCATATAGTAATATAACTGGACAATCAGTAAGTATTTACACATCATCATCATCATCATCATCATTAGTAACTCATCACCGGCTCACTACTGAGCGCAGGTCTCCTCTCAGAGAAGGGTTATAGGCCATAGTCCACGCTGGCCCAATTCGAGAACATTCATGATGAAAGTGATGAAAGGAGAACTCTCACGATGTTTTCCTTCACTATTAAAGCATTTAGTTAGATAATTTTATTTATTACTAGCTGCACCCAGCATGTGTTGCAATGCCATGTAAATTTAAAAAAAATTATATTATAGAGTTTTATAGGAACCCGGGCGTCCCCTGCACGCCCTACCAGAGTTTCATCACAATCTCATCAATGGTTTACGAACACATGGAGGACAAACAGACAAAAATTGATTTTTATTTATATAGAAGACTAGATAATACCCGCATTTTCGTCCGCGTGAATTAAGGTTTTTAAATTCCCGCGGGAACACTTTAATTTTCCTGGATAAAATGTAACCTATGTGTTCCTACCTACCTATGTATCCAGGGTATAATCTATCTCCATTCCAAATTTCAGCCAAATCCGTTCAGTAGTTTTTGCGTGAAAGAGTAACAAACATACACACACACACACGCAAACTTTCGCCTTTATAATATTATTTTTCTTTATTAACCGATAAACGTCCACTGCTGGACAAAGGTCTCTTGCATGGACTTCCACAGGGTTCGGTCTTGCGCCGCCTGGATCCAGCGGCTCCCTGCGACTCGTTTGATGTCGTCGGTCCACCTGGTGGGGGGTCTGCCAACACTACGCTTCCCGGTGCGGGGTCGCCACTCCAGCACCTTGGGACCCCAACGACCGATCAGCTCTCCGAACTATGTGCTCCGCCCATTTCCACTTCAGTTTCGCGACTCGCTGAGCTATGTTGGTGACTGGTCCTCCTACAGATCTCCTCATTTCTGATTTGATCCCGCAGGGGCACTCCGAGCATAGCTCTCTCCATCGCCCGCTGAGCGATCCGGAGCCTACTTATGAGGCCCTTAGTTAGTGGCTTTATAATACTAGTGTGATTTTATCCCTAACATTTTCTATGGGTTTTGATATAAGTTGTTACTTCTATTGATTTCAGTTGCACAACATGGTGAAATGTTCCCCTAAACTGTGCACGGAGTGTGCTCACAGACTCATCAACTGCGCTAAATTCAGAGACAAAAGCTTGAGAGCGTACGCCCTGTTACTGCAGCTTCTTGAAAATCATGAAACGGTAAGCCTTACTTAGAGCGGTTTCAGACTAACGTATTTTTTTGCGCGTATAAGCTCACATTACCCACACATACCACACATAACCATTCTCTGAGAGGAGACCTGCGCTCAGTAGTGAGCCGTTGATGGGTTGTTAATGATGATGATGATGACCCACACGTACATATTATCTCTGTGTGTGTAATGCGTATGCGTTATTCATAATCATCATCAACCCATCAACGGCTCACTATTGAGCGCAGGTCTCCTCTCAGAGAAGGGTTATAGGCCATAGTCCACCACGCTGGCCCAATGCAAATTGGTGGACTTCACACACCTTCAAGAACATTATGAAGAACTCTCAGGTGTGCAGGTTTCCTCACGATGTTTTCCTTCACCGTTGAAGCAAGTGATATTTAATTGCTTAAATGCACTTGACTCCGAAAAGTCCGAGAGGATCGAACCTGCGACCCCCCGATAGGAGACCACAGTCTTTCACCACTAGGCTATCACTGCTTCCGTATGTGTTATACCCCCTGCAAAGTCCTCTATGGGAACTGTAATAAAACGACCCAGCCTGATAGAGATTTTTTTATTTTTCAGTTCTTTATTAAGAGAACTATTACATTTTGCATCCCTCTCTCTCGCGCATTCTAATATTTTCACTTATTGTAAAAAAATCTCAGATACTTTTGAGAAAATGTGGTCAATTAATGAACAGTTTCTTTGGTGATAACCTAGTTTTTGATAGAGAATAAAAGCAATAAAAGTTAATAGTAGTTTTCGCCCTTTTTCTCCATCAAAATCTAGGTTTATCATAATGAAACTATATCTAAATTATCCGTAATATAATTGTCGAAGATAATAATCTACCACATTTTGTCAAGTTTCAGAGATTTTTACTATCATTGAAAATATTAGAATATGCGAGAGAGAGAGAGCACATAATGTTTTTTAAAAATAATTTTGACGTGATAACGTCTTATAAATCCATGACCGCCGGCTGCACGCAAAAAAAGTGTCACGTTCCGCCTGAGCCTGCGCGTGCAAGCGAGAGCGCGGAACAAGCGATAGAGAGGCACGATCGGCCCAAGCGTTGGCTTGTGAACGCGCCGCCGCCCACCAGTCTTCGTCAATGTTTCTTTATGACGTTATCACGTAAAACTATAGCCCGTAACCCGACTTTACAGACAAACAATTTTTTTTAATTTACACTTGTTCAATCAATCATCAATTGACGTTTTATATGAGTTTGTTTAACTTATTTTAGGTAACAACACAAAACTTGAAAAGTATAAACAGAGTTGACACTAAACTCGCATCCAATTTAACTAAGAAATTATTTAAACCAGATCACTGTGATCTACATATAACCTACACAGAAGAGAAAGAAACAATGGCATGCATAGAAATTGAAAAAATACTTGTGCCCGTTGAGAAAACAGAAATCAAAGTTGAAAATGACTTTAAAGAGAGTTATAATTGTGATTCTGACAGCGACGGACTTTCTGACGATAATATAGATGTCGTTGAGTTGTTAAAAGAAGATTCGGATACTGATAAATATCTAGATATTAGCACAGATAATAGAAAAAGTCTAGACGCGAATGGAGGCAAAAATGTAGAAACTATAAAAATAGATAAGCATAACATCGATGATTTTATAAATAACGAAATATTTACGAATGTTGAGTTTATTGATGATGGTGCTATGGATTTTGTTGATGAATCTGACACTAAGGTTAAAAATAGCAAGAGTAAGAAAAATGGTAAAGTAATCAACAGTAAGCCTAAGGAAGTTAATTTGAGGCAAAAAACGGATAAAAAGAAGAAACGCGTGAAATCTGAAGTGAAAGGTCGACCGGGAAGAAAACCAGGTAAAAAACCGGTCAAGTGCGAGTCGAACTCGTGCGCCGAGGGTTCCGTACCTACCCATTATACCGGCATTATATTATTGATCAATATTAGGAATTTTTCCTTTATTTATGCTGTAAGACCTTGCTTTTTGCCAAATTTCGTGATTCTAGGTCATCGGGAACTACCGTATAGGTTTTCGACCACTAGGGTACCCTATAGGGTACTTCCGGTTGATCTAGAATTGTCAATTTTGGTTAAAAGCAAAGTCTTACAGCACAATTACAGGAAAAATGTGGCTCTGTTGCGGCGTGATTGAAGGACAAACCAACAAACAAACACTCCCATTTATAATATTAGTATGATGATAAAGTATGATGAAGAAATCCTTACTAATATTATAAATGCGAAAGTGTGTTTGTTTGTTGGTTTGTCCTTCAATCACGCCGCAACAGCGCTACGGATCAACGTGATTTTTTGCATGGGCATAGTTGAGGACCTGGAGAGTGAAATAGGCTACTTTTTATCCCGGAAAATCAAAGAGTTCCCGAGGGACTTCAAAAACTAAATCCACGCGGACGAAGTCGCGGGTATCAGCTAGTAATATAATATTTCCACAATGAGGGGAAGTTCCAAAAAACGTACTACAATTCAATGCATGTTAATCTTCAATCAATCAGTTGTCATATTGCGGTGTGATTGAAGGACAAACCAACAAACAAACTCATTTTCACAATATTAGTACGATAAAGAAATAA
The DNA here is from genome assembly GCA_029955525.1 of Oeneis ivallda. Lineage (NCBI taxonomy): Eukaryota > Metazoa > Arthropoda > Insecta > Lepidoptera > Nymphalidae > Oeneis > Oeneis ivallda. The sequence continues at coordinate 14,641,575 of JARPMR010000026.1, read as the reverse complement.
ATAAAATAAAATTTAAACGCATTCCAGGGTTCAAAGAAGAACTGAAGCTGTTTTCAGTAAAGGAACTGTCCCACGAGGAGCAATTAGCTGAAATCCTTAAAAGGAAGGACACTTCCAACTACAATAATTCACCTTTTAAATGCACCACGTGCTACAAGGGTTTCTGCGACAGCAGCGCGTACAATAGACACATGGACAAACATACTAACGTGAGTATAAAATTCGAAAAATTCAAAATTCAAAATCATTTATTTAGAATAGAATAGAAATGTTTTTTATTCAAATAAACTTTTACAAGTGCTTTTGAATCGTCGATGAGTCTACCACTGGTTCGGAATGCCGTTCCTGCCGAGAAGAACCAGCAAGAAACTCGGCGGTTGCTCTTTTCAAAATACTTTTACAATATACTTAATAGATATTATTCTATGTATGCAGAGTTTCCACAATGAGGGGAAGTTCCACAAAAGCATACGTAATTATTTGTAATTATAATTCAACACATTTCAAGACGGGCAGACAGAAAGTAGGCCCATTGCCGCTGGTGGCACCCGTTCACGAGCACGACGCATGACCCAGCCATTGCTTCGCTCAACCATATTTGAGGGAACGTAACAACCCGCATCACACGACACCACCGCAGAAATACATATAACATTCAAAAAATTCAAAAAATTCAAAATTCAAAATTATTTATTTCACGTAGGCCAACCTGTGGCTCTTATGACCAGTCATGACTCTACCACCGGTTCGGAAACTTTCGGCGGGCTACTTTCTGTCTGCCCGTCTTAACATGTATTGAATTGTATGTAGGTATGCTTTTGTGGAACTGCCACTAATTGTGGAAACACTGCATATATAGCATAGTATCTATTGTATCGTAAACTTGTTTTGAAAAGAGCAACCGCCGAGTTTCTTGCTGGTTCTTCTCGGCATTCCGAATCAATGGTAGAGTCAGACGATTCAAAAGCACTTGTAAAAAAGTTTATTTGATTAAAAAAATTGGTTGTCTGTAAAGTCGGTTTACGGACGATAGTTTTACGTGATAACGTCATAAAGAAACATTGACGATGACTGGCGGGCGGCGGCGCGGTCACAAGCCAACGCTTGCCGATCGTGCCTCTCTATCGCTTGTTCCGCGCTCTCGCTTGCACGCGCAGGCTCAGGCGGAACGCGACACTTTTTCGTGCGTGCAGCCGGTGTTCATCGATTTATAAGACGTTATCACGTCAAAATATTTGTATTCTATTTCGTTATTATTTTGTTGAAGCAGTGATAGGTTAAGACTGTGATCTCCTATTCGGGGGGTCGCAGGTTCGATCCCGGGACGCACTTCTGACTTTTTGGAGTCAAGTGCGTTTAAGCAATTAAATATCACATGCTTCAACGGTGAAGGAAAACATCGTGAGGAAACCTGCACACCTGAGAATTCTTCATAGTTCTTGAAGGTGTGTGAAGTCCGCCAATTCGCATTGTGCCAGCGTGGTGGACTATGGCCTATAACCCTTCTCTGAGAGGAGACCTGCGCTCAGTAGTGAGCCGTTGATGGGTTGCTAATGATGATGATGATGATGATTCTATTTCAGAAATTCGGTCAATTCGCGTGTCCCATATGCGGTCTGCACACCAAGAACACATACAGAGTCAACAAGCATCTCAACAACACGCACGCTGCGAGATATAACTGCACCTTGTGTCCTTTCGTCACTAGAAGCAGGTGAGTGAAAGAAAAAGTTCGCGCTGTCATAACAGGGCATATGGGCAGGGCACAAAGAGATTATACGGGTCCGCCCGCGAAATTCAAATTTAATTTGGTTTTTTGCAACTTGTAAACTAATACGACAAAGCAGGCTTATGGCATTCTAATTGCGACAATGGCAGTATCATCTTCACAGGTTTATATAAAAATATTTACTTGAAAGTGACCAGTTTTAAGAAATTAGTCAGAATATCGGCTAATTTGTGAGTAACTCACGCCTAACTCGATATTTTGATTAATTTCTTAAACTGGTCACTTTCAAGTAAAGATTTTTATGTAAACCTGTGAAGATGATACTGCCATTGTCGCAATTAGAATGCCATTAGCCTAGTTTGTCGTATTAGTTTACAAATTGCGAAAATCCAAATTAAATTTGAATTTCGCGGGCAGAACTGTGTCTTCCACCTTAATACAGAATCTCATGATTCTATCATCATCATTAGCAACCCGTCAACAGCTCACTACTGAGCGCAGGTCTCCTCTCAGAGAAGGATTATAGGCCATAGTCCATCACGCTGGCCCAATGCGAATTGGCGGACGTCACACACCTTCGAGAACATTATAAAGAACTCTCAGGTGTGCAGGTTTCCTCACGATGTTGTCCTTCACCGTTGAAGCAAGTGATATTTAATTGCTTAAACGCACTTGACTCAGAAGAGTCAGAGGTGCATACCTGGGATCGAACCTGCGACCCCCGAATAGGAGACCACAGTCCTAACCACTAGGCTATCACTGCTTCTTATGATGATTCTTCTCATGATTCTAGCTAAGCTATTACTAGTATCCATTTTTATTCGCTATGTACGTTAACTAAAATTGTAATAATTCTAACGTATAGAAAACAGTGACAAAATTGGAAAATTGTATTTTTAGTATTTATATGTGTGTGGTCTAAATTAGACTCAAAAATCACAAGCGTTTATTTAGTTTCACCTGTCCCGATGTTTGTCATCAAATCTTGCAAATTAAATTTGATCCACTTCCTGGTTACCGATTGAGCTGAAATTTTGCATACCTACATGTGGAAATCGCATGACAATTCAATATTATGATGACATGGTGCTGATCTGATGATGGAGCTGGAAGGTACTGGACCATAGGAACTTCGCAATGAAAAGACACAACCTCATCGAGTTTGGGCTCGTTTGAATCGTCTTAACGAGTAGTTTGTCTTTCAATGGTAACCAGGGTCTGATGATGGAGCTGGAAGGTGATCATAGGAATTCTGTAATGAAACGACGCAACCCCATCAAGTTTCGGCTCGTTTGATTCTTGACGAATACTTTGTTTTCAGATGGTTACCAGGGTCTGATGGTGAAACCGGAAGGTGGTTTTGGTAACTCTGTAATAAAATGACGTAATACCATCAAGTTTAGACTCGTTTGATTAGTGTTGACTAGTAGTCTGGTCCTAGATGATATTCAGGGTCTCATGATGAAGCCGGAAGGTGGTTTTGGCAACTCTGTAATAAATTGACGTAACACCATCGAATTTGGGCTCGTTTGATTCGTCTTGACAAGTACTGCGGTCCTAGATGATATGATAATTTAATGAACTAAAACCCTGAATATTTCATTTTTTAATAATATATTTACAACAAAATTATGTAATATTTTCCAGAAATTCCGCCAAAGCTCACGAACGTTGGCACGACGGAAAAAAGTACAAATGTCCGCACTGCGAAGAGGAATTTATGTGAGTATTTATGTAAGTCCGCGCCTAGTCCGCGAGGACTTAAAGGTGTTGTCCAAAATTGTTTTTTAAAATTTGAATTTAATGAACTAGGATGATCTTAATGTAGTTGGATAGAGATCCAAAAACGCTTCTATCAAAATAATTTACAGATTTTTTTAAAGCCTACGAAAATAAGAAAAATATTTTTTGTTTTGACTCCATATTCCTAGTTCCATGTTTGACTCATTTAACGACCTTTGCTTGTGATCACACACAGGTTTAAAAAAAACTTGAAAATATCATTTGTCTATGTAAGTTGTCAATGTCAGGTGATTGTCAGGAATTGCAGGAATTACATTTTCGACAATTTTCGTATAATATCGAATGTCGATTATTTTAGATAGTAAAGCCCGTAGTCGTAATTCCTAGTTCCATGGTAAAGCCAAAAAAGACAAGATTACCTATTTCCTAGTGCCATGGTTCAAAATGACATTTAGGTGACAGTAACAGGTGCCAGATTTGATAGATCAATAGATTAGAAAAAGTTTTTAGTGTTGCCATCCATCAAAAAATATTTTTTACAAACGATATTTTTCAAAATTAATTTAAAAAAAACCGAGGATTCTAAAATTATTATTTTTATGGCGTTTAATTTTATTTATTTTTCTCTTTCACGTGATGGTAGTTTGATTCAAGTTCATGGACACTCGGAATAAAAAACCACCCTTCATACTGAACTGGGACATGTCTTTTTTTATTTCTATTTCCCGCAAATATAAAAATATAGTATTTCGAAATATAGTAGATAAAAAGTAGCCCATCGCTGAGATTAAAGCTTTTCCTATGCCAAAGTTCACTAAGATTATGCTTTGAACCACATTAAAATCAACTATAGACATGCGACGTCGTGATGGCCAAATTTACAGCAATATGGTCACGATGTTGGGATGACCAGACTAACAGCAACCTGGACATTTCTTCTTTATCAACCTATAGACGTCCACTGCTGAACAAAAGTCTCTTACATTAACTTCCAAAGTCTCGGTGTTGCGCCGCTTGAATCCAGTGACTTCCTGCAACTCGTTTGATGTTGTCGGTCCACCTAGTGGGGGACTGCCAACACTGCGCTTCCCGGTGCGTGGTCGCCACTCCAGCTATTACAATTAACGCCTACTTTTAACGGTGAAACTTGAATTTTACATATGTTTACATGTTGCAGTAAAAGCACTTCATACATGTCTCACGTGCGTATAAAGCACCCTTCAGACTTCGTGTGCACGCAGTGCGGTTTCTCGTTCATCGGAGAGCGGGGACTGCGGATGCATATGAATATGAAACATCGCTTCGACGCAACAGAGGTGAGTGCAAGCATTACCGATTGCGCCAAATAAACCGTGTGAGTCTTCATAATAAATATTTAAATTAGGGAAACTGCTTAACTTTATCGACGAAATACGTATTTTATCTAAATATATAAAATGCAAAGGTGACTGACTGACTGACTGATCTATCAACACACAGCTCTAGCCACTGAACGGATCGTGATGACATTTTGCACACAGATATCTATTATGTCGTAGGCGTCCGCTAAGAAATGATTTTTGGAAATTCCAACCGCAAGAGGGTTAAATGGAACATCCATTTAACGTTTGTATAAATGTCCATCATCAAGTTATTTTTCAAGTAATATCCATGAAACTTGATTTTTGGGCTTTCGATTAAAAATTAAGAAATACGTGTTTCACAAATTTAGAAAATTCCACCCCCAAAAGACATTTAATAGGGAATGAAAATTTGTAGGAAAGATTTTTAAGTTGCTTTTAAATTTGTATTCATCAAACTTGGTATTTTGGCTTTCTATTAAAAATAAAGAAGTACGGGTTTGACAGTTTTTAAATGTTCAACTCCCAATGGAGTTTAGAGTGAATGTTTGTTATTAAGTCTGTCGTTTTTCAACTTAGATGTAACCATGAAACTTGGTCTGTTGGCTTTTTACGGATATACGAATCGCGTCAAGTTGGATTTTGATAACAAATAAAAATCGAACTTAACGTGAGCGAAGCCGCGGGCAAAAGTGTGTTTGTTGGTTTGTCCTTTAATCACGCCGCAACAGAGCCACGCATCGACGTGATTTTTTGCATGGGTATAGTTGAGGACCTGGAGAGTGACATCTAGGCTACTTTTGTTCCCGGAAAAAAAGAGTTCCCGAGGGATTTTAAAAATTAAATTCACGCGGATGAAGTCGCGGGTATCAACTAGTTATTTTATAAATATCAATCTCGCTCAAAAAAGAAAAATAAATACGTTTTTAAAATCCATGAATTCATTTCATTTAATAAATTCATAATTTAATTGAGTCCCGATTAATGTCGTCATACCTATTAATGAATGATTTAAAAGTTGACCAACTATCTTCAGAACCCAGACGGTCCTCTCTGCGAAGAGTGCGACATTCGATTCGCGTCAGAGACCGCGTACCATCAACATATGAAGGTGTCGCCCAAACACGCCACGGCTGAGTGAGTACTACTTTTAAGAGGACTATTAGAAAGAAAGAAAGAAGAAGTTTTACTTAAAAAAATTAAGTGGCACTCGGGGACTGCCGCGGTAAAGCTATTGCATAGCATTTTTTATCAACTTGCTATTATAATATTTATGCAATATTTTTTTTATATATTAAAAATTATGCAAAAAATAATTAAAAAACAAACAAACAAGAAAAGCGCGCTGTCACTACTTCGCGAGTGAGATTCGAACCTGCGACATCATACACCATCCGGTAAAGAAAGCGGCCGCTCGCCCACTGCGCCGAACAGAGCTACTTGTGAACCTCTAAAATGTTGAACGCTTACTGAACGACGGTGTTAGGTTTATTTTCGTTATGGAATTTCTTGATTCGGTCGCCGCGCTCAAACTGTTTGTCCTAGTTCAAAGCCCGCGATAAAAGCTATGCAATAGCTTAAAAAAAGATTCCGTCGAATTGATAACCTCCTCCTTTTTTGAAGTTGGTTATTCAAATTTATTTATTTCGCGTAGGCCAACCTGTGGCTCTTATGACACGTCATGACTCTACCACCGGTTCGGAAAGTGGATTCTGCTGAGAAGAGCCGGCAAGAAACTCAGCAGTTGCTCTTTTCAAAATAATCATTTTACAATATTATTATGACGTAGCATCATTGTAATAAGTTTTTTATACTATCTTGTGGGCGGCTGGATGCCAAGCCGATTTAACCCATGCAACTTGAAAGTAGCCCCATTCCCGCCGGTGGAACCCGTTCACGAGCATGACGCATGATCCAGCCGTTGCTTCGCTTGACCATATTTGTTAAAAACTAGTATTATTTGTTTCCAGCACCTTCAAGCTGAACTATCCAGTCCGCAAGATCTGCCGCCAAAACCAACCTCGCCCCATCAAACCCACCAAGAGAGACTCCGTCCCCACCCCTAAGACTATGGGACCCGTCGACTGCGAACAGGTTTGTGCATCATCATCATCATCATTAGCAACCCATGAACGGCTCACTACTGAGTGCAGGTCTCCTCTCAGAGAAGGATTATAGGCCATAGTTCACCACGCTGGCCCAATGCGAATTGGTGGACTTCACACACCTTCGAGAACATTATGAAGAACTCTCAGGCAGGCAGGTTTCCTCACGATGTTTTCCTTCACCGTTGAAGCAAGTGATATTTAATTGCTTAAACGCACTTGACTCCGAAAAGTCAGAGGTGCGTACCCGGGATTGAACCTGCGACCCCCCGAATAGGAGACCAAAGTCCTAACCACTAGGCTATCACTGCTACTTATTATATATATTTCTGGTTTGTGCATAAACCACTGTAATTAATCTATGATTAACACTGAACTGGCTGCCCCTATATAGCACAAATAGCTTAGATAATGGATCAGTGTGAAGCGCCACATTTGACTTACGAGTATCTCTGGAACTAAGAATAGAATAGAATAGAAATGTTTTTTATTCAAATGAACTTTTTTACAAGTGCTTTTGAATCGTCGATGACTTTACCACTGGTTCGGAATGCCGTTCCTGCCGAGAAGAACCAGCAAGAAACTCGGCGGTTGCTCTTTCAAAGCAAGTTTACACTACAATAGATACTATGCTATGTATCATCATCATTATCAAACCGCTACAGCCCTGGGTGGGCCTTGGCTTGGTCAAGCAAATTTCTCCATCGGAGGCGATCATTAGCGGCCTCTCTCCAACTCCGTACTCCCAAAACTCTCATGTCCTTTTCCACTCCGTCAATCCACCGGCCTCTAGGTCTTCCTCTGCCTCTACGGCCCTCTGGTTTACTGTCAAGCAACTTTTTCGGGGCTCTTGAATCGTCCATGCGTTGCACATGTCCTGCCCATCGCATTCGTGACAATTTAATGATTTTGACTACATTCGGTTCTTTAAATAGTCCATAGAATTCGTGATTGCAACGAATGCGCCAGATACCATTATCTTGAACAGCACCGAAAATCCTCCTCAGGACCTTTCGCTTAAAAATTAGCAGTCTGTTTTCATCCTTCTTACTTAGAACCCAGCATTCAGCCCCGTAAGAATTGGCCTAATCTAATGCTATGTATGCAGTGTTTCCAAAATGAGGGGAAGTTCGGAAATCCATGCGGACGAAGTCGCGGGGATCAGCTAGTTAAATAATATTTTTTTCAGTGCGGCATCAAACTGAAAGGTTCCCGCAGTTACGCGATGCACTTCAAAAAGTACCATCCGGACAAGAACCGCACCAAGTTCCCGAAGGCGAGGATAATGTGCGAGCAGTGCGGCAAGATATTCACGGTGAGACAAAAAGTGTGCATGCAAGATATTTTCACTAGCAACACCAGTGCGTTATTGGTTGTCTACGAACCTGTGCTAAGGCTGATTATACGGGTCTGCCCGCGAAATTCAAATTTAATTTGGTTTTTCGCAATTTGTAAACTAATACGACAAAGTAGGCTTATGGCATTCTAACTACGACAATGACATCTTCACAGGTTTATATAAAAATCTTTACTTGAAAGTGTCCAGTTTAAGAAATTAGTCGGAATATCGAGTTGGACGTGAGTTACTCACATATTAGTCGATATTCTGATTCATATGATATCAGTAATATTTGACATTATAGAACTTCCTGTGATTCTAGTATCATGAACCGAGAAAAATATTAGCCCCTTGGCTCAAAATAATAAATAATTACACAAGTGGATAAAAAACTATCAAACTATTTTTTTTTAATTATCAAATCATGTATGACATTTTATTTTATTGTTTTTCAATTGAATGCAGATACTTAACTGCGAATTTGCGCGCCATGCATAATATTATGGCAAAATATGAAAGAGAATATAAAATTTATCACTTCTTTGCAACCCACGGGTACACTTGGCAAACACACGAATGTCTATGGACGCACTTGGTCCAATATAGTAATATAGTAGGCAACATAGTTACTTAGGTACCGCCTATGGACGAACTTTGTCCAATACAGTAGGTGACATACTTAGTTACCGCGTATGGACGCACTTGGTCCAATACAGTAGGTAACATACATAGTTACCGTCTACGGACACACATGGTCTAATACAGTAGGTAACAACCTAAATATTTAAACTTTTGACGTGATAACGTCTTATAAATCGATGAACACCGGCTGCACGCACGGAAAAGTGTCACGTTCCGCCTGAGCCTGCTCGTGAAAGCGATAGAGAGGCACTTTCGGCCCAAGCGTTAGCTTGTGCCGCCCGCCAGTCATCGTCAATGTTTCTTTATGACGTTATCACGTAACACTATCGTCCGTAAACCGACTTTACAGGCAACCAATTTTTTTTATCATTCGCAGTGCATGGCCCACCTACGGTACCACATGCCGATCCACGCGGAGACGAAGCAGTTCAAGTGCGACATCTGCGACAAGAGGTTCGCGTTCAGGGCCAACCTCATGAACCACGTCGTGATCCACGACTCGTCCCGGCCCAGGTTCGAGTGCGCCGTCTGCGGGAAGAACTTCTCCAACCAGCAGAACAGATGGCGGCACATGTTTGTGAGTGTCGCTATACCGGGCTCCGTCTTAACTTCACAGTTTACAGTTTTTAAGACTTTTATCCTTGTTCACAGTTTACAGTTTTTAAGACTTATCTTTGTTCACAGTTTACAGTTTTTGAGACTTTTATCCTTGTTCACAGTTTACAGTTTTTAAGACTTTTATCCTTGTTCACAATTTACAGTTTGTAAGCCTTTTATCCTTGTTCACAGTTTACAGTTTTTAAGACTTTTATCCTTGTTCACAGTTTACAGTTTGTAAGCCTTTTATCCTTGTTCACAGTTTACAGTTTTTAAGACTTTTATCCTTGTTCACAGTTTACAGTTTGTAAGCCTTTTATCCTTGTTCACAGTTTACAGTTTTTAAGACTTATCTTTGTTCACAGTTTACAGTTTTTAAGACTTTTATCCTTGTTCACAGTTTACAGTTTTTAAGACTTTTCTCCTTGTTCACAGTTTACAGTTTGTAAGCCTTTTATCCTTGTTCACAGTTTACAGTTTTTAAGACTTATTTTTGTTCACAGTTTACAGTTTTTAAGACTTTTATCCTTGTTCACAGTTTACAGTTTGTAAGCCTTTTATCCTTGTTCACAGTTTACAGTTTTTAAGACTTTTATCCTTGTTCGCAGTTGCACAAAGGGATCAAGTTCAAGTGCGAGATCTGCGACAAGAGCTTCAACACGGACCCGCAGCGCGCGCTGCACGTCGCGCACGTGCACATGAAGGTGCCCTGGCCCAAGCGCAACCGGGGCCCGCGCGCCAAGCACCACGTGCGGCACGCCATGTACGGCAGCGACTCGCAGGACTCGTGACACTCGGTGAGGCACCCGCGACTCGACGCTCAGTGAGGCACGAGTGAGTCAAGACTCAGTGAGGTACCTGCGACTCGATACTCAGTGAGGCACAAGTAACTCAAGACTCAGTGAGACACAAGTGACTCAAGACTCAGTGAAGCACAAGTGTCTCAAGACTCAGTGAGGTACCAGCGACTCGCAGGGCTCGTGACACTCGGTGAGGCACCCGCGACTCGACACTCAGTGAGGCACGAGTGACTCAAAACTCGGTGAGACACTAGTGACTTAAGACTCAATGAGGTACCTGCGATTTGATACTCAGTGAGGCACAAGTAACTCAAGACTCAGTGAGGTACAAGTGACTCAAGACTCAGTGAAGCACAAGTGTCTCAAGACTCAGTGAGGTACCTGCGACTCGATACTCAGTGAGGCACTAGTAACTCAAGACTCAGTGAGACACAAGTGACTCAAGAATCAGTGAAGCACAAGTGTCTCAAGACTCAGTGAGGTACCTGAGACTCGATACTGAGTGAGGCACAAGTAACCCAAGACTCAGTGAGACATAAATGACTCAAGACTCAGTGAGGCACCTGCGACTCGATACTCAGTGAGGCACAAGTAACCCAAGACTCAGTGAGAAATAAATGACTCAAGACTCAGTGAGGCACCTGCGACTCGATACTCAGTGAGGCACAAGTAACTCAAGACTCAGTGAGGTACAAGTGACTCAAGACTCAGTGAAGCACAAGTGTCTCAAGACTCAGTGAGGTACCTGCGGCTCGATACTCAGTGAGGCACTAGTAACTCAAGACTCAGTGAGACACAAGTGACTCAAGACTCGGTGAAGCACAAGTGTCTCAAGACTCAGTGAGGTACCTGAGACTCGATACTGAGTGAGGCACAAGTAGCCCAAGACTCAGTGAGACATAAATGACTCAAGACTCAGTGAGGCACCTGCGACTCGATACTCAGTGAGGCACAAGTAACCCAAGACTCAGTGAGAAATAAATGACTCAAGACTCAGTGAGGCACCTGCGACTCGATACTGACGCACCGAGACTTAAGCCACAATTTTTTCTGTAATCTTCATCAACATGGAATAGTAATATTATAGGCGGCATTTAAATTGTTCTAATGAAATTTTGTTTGTTTTTTTAATTTATACTTTTCGTCAGTTATACATTTTTTCTATGCTCTGGTGTTGTAAAGTATGAATTGAAATTATGAAAAAATACATGCATTTACCCTTTTTTTTTAATTACATACATTTTTCACACCTCCACACTTATACAATGCAATGAAGACGGGTTGTAAATATTGTACAGTGGACATTTTAATTTAAGAATTAAATATAATACCTATATCAGCTCAGCTTTATTATTTATTAACTACCTAGATACCTTTTGTATACATTTCTGCCGACCGACTGAGTCGAGGTGCTGGTAGTAGTAAAAGAACTTACTACTGGTAGTAACATAGTCATTTAATGAGGACTTACGGAATTATATAGCATACTACACTAACAGTCTTAAGAAATTGGAATACAGAACACTTGGGTGAGATGCAGTCAAGGGTTATCGTGAAATCTATAAAAAACAATTCTGCTACAGTGAAGTGCATCTTTTCTGTACTCAGTGCATCCTAAGGTTTCTACTTGGTAATAGGTATTAAAATTAAAATAAATGGAGCAGTTTTATTTATTCATGAGATTTAATACCTTGAATATAGATGGCAGTAGTCTCGACCATGGAACTAGGAATTACGACTATGGTCTATGTCTCGACCTACTTACCAAATTATACGAGCCTGCCCGCGACATTCAAATTTAATTTGGTTTTCCCATTTTGTAAACTAATACGACAAAGTAGGCTTATGGCATTCTAATTGCGCCAGTAGGATTATCATCTTCACAGGTTTACATAAAATTTTTTACTTGAAAGTGACCAGTTTAAGAAATTAATCAAAATACTGAGTTGGACGTGAGTTACAAAAATTAATCGACATTTTGATTAATTTCTTAAACTGGACACTTTCAAGTAAAGATTTTTATATAAACCTGTGAAGATAATACTGCCATCGTCGCAATTAGAATGCCATAACCCTACTTTGTCGGATTAGTTTACAAATTGCGAAAAACCAAATTAAATTTGAATTTTGCGGGCAGAGTCGTTTCTGCCACCTTAGGGTGGAACCACATCTGTGAGGATCGTTTCGGATTTCGCCCATACAAAACTGTCAAATTCCATAGAAACGTGAACGGATCAATTCGGCTTTTCGCATCGATTCGGCTTTCGCATTTTTTGTACCTAAAAGTGCCTAAAATCCTTACAAGTGTAGCTCACGTTTCGCATGCGAAAGGATCCTTTCGCATCCTTACGGATCCGTAAGGATGCGAACGGATCCTTACGGACGCGAACGGATCCGAAAGGATCCTTACGGATCCGTAACGATCCTTACGCGTGCGAAAGCGTCTTCGGCAACTAGGGAAATGCATGAAGTGCCATAAAGTATCGATATATCGATGTAATTAGTTTTTATCTCAAGTATGTATGCAAACACAGGTGCCACTTTTCCGCCATGTTGGAATTCTTTGTTATTACACCGATTTAGTTCAAAATCGATATTTGGGCTTCCCTGGGGTCAAGTAAGAGGAAATGGATGCCAAAAATTAAAAAAGTCGCCGCCATATTGAAATTCTTTGTTATTGGACCGATTTCGTTCAAAATTGATATTTGGGCTTCCCTGGGGTCAAATAAGAGGAAATGATTGGCAAAATTTAAAAAGTCACCGCCATATTGAAATTCTTTGTTATTGGACCGATTTCAATCAAAATCGATATTTGGGCTTCCCTGGGGTCAAATAAGAGGAAATGATTGGCAATATCATAAAAAGTCACCGCCATATTGAAATTCTTTGTTATTGGACCGATTTCGTTCAAAATCGATATTTAGGCTTTCCTTGGGTCAAGAAAGAGGAAATAGATGGCAAAATTTTAAAAGGTCGCCGCCATATTGAAATTCTTTGTTATTGGACCGATTTCGTTCAAAATCGATATTTAGGCTTCGCTTGGGTCAAGAAAGAGGAAATAGATGCCAAAATTTTAAAAAGTGACCGCCATATTGAAATTCTTTGTTATTGGACCGATTTCGTTCAAAATCGATATTTAGGCTTCGCTTGGGTCAAGAAAGAGGAAATAGATGCCAAAATTTTAAAAAGTGACCGCCATATTGAAATTCTTTGTTATTGGACCGATTTCGTTCAAAATCGATATTTGGGCTTCCCTGGGGTTAAATAAGAGGAAATGATTGGCAAAATTATAAAAAGTGACCACCATATTGAAATTCTTTTTTATTGGACCGATTTCGTTCAAATTCGATATTTAGGCTTCCCTTGGGTCAAGAAAGAGGAAATAGATGCCAAAATTTTAAAAAGTGACCGCATATTGAAATTCTTTGTTATTGGACCGATTTCGTTCAAAATCGATATTTGGGCTTCCCTGGGGTCAAATAAGAGGAAATGATTGGCAAAATTATAAAATGAAATCGGTCCAATAACAAAGAATTTCAATATGGCGGTCACTTTTTAAAATTTTGGCATCTATTTCCTCTTTCTTGACCCAAGGGAAGCCTAAATATCGATTGAACGAAATCGGTCCAATAACAAAGAATTTCAATATGGCGGTCACTTTTTATAATTTTGCCAATCATTTCCTCTTATTTGACCCCAGGGAAGCCCAAATATCGATTTTGAACGAAATCGGTCCAATAACAAAGAATTTCAATATGGCGGTCACTTTTTAAAATTTTGGCATCTATTTCCTCTTTCTTGACCCAAGCGAAGCCTAAATATCGATTTTGAACGAAATCGGTCCAATAACAAAGAATTTCAATATGGCGGTCACTTTTTAAAATTTTGGCATCTATTTCCTCTTTCTTGACCCCAGCGAAGCCTAAATATCGATTTTGAACGAAATCGGTCCAATAACAAAGAATTTCAATATGGCGGTCACTTTTTAAAATTTTGGCATCTATTTCCTCTTTCTTGACCCAAGGGAAGCCTAAATATCGATTTTGAACGAAATCGGTCCAATAACAAAGAATTTCAATATGGCGGCGACCTTTTAAAATTTTGCCATCTATTTCCTCTTTCTTGACCCAAGCGAAGCCCAAATATCGATTGAACGAAATCGGTCCAATAACAAAGAATTTCAATATGGCGGTCACTTTTTATAATTTTGCCAATCATTTCCTCTTATTTGACCCCAGGGAAGCCCAAATATCGATTTTGAACGAAATCGGTCCAATAACAAAGAATTTCAATATGGCGGTCACTTTTTAAAATTTTGGCATCTATTTCCTCTTTCTTGACCCAAGCGAAGCCTAAATATCGATTTTGAACGAAATTGGTCCAATAACAAAGAATTTCAATATGGCGGTCACTTTTTAAAATTTTGGCATCTATTTCCTCTTTCTTGACCCAAGCGAAGCCTAAATATCGATTTTGAACGAAATCGGTCCAATAACAAAGAATTTCAATATGGCGGTCACTTTTTAAAATTTTGGCATCTATTTCCTCTTTCTTGACCCAAGGGAAGCCTAAATATCGATTTTGAACGAAATCGGTCCAATAACAAAGAATTTCAATATGGCGGCGACCTTTTAAAATTTTGCCATCTATTTCCTCTTTCTTGACCCAAGGGAAGCCTAAATATCGATTTTGAACGAAATCAGTCCAATAACAGAATTTCAATATGGCGGCGACTTTTTATAATTTTGCCAATCATTTTCTCTTATTTGACCCCAGGGAAGCCCAAATATCGAGTTTGAACGAAATCGGTCCAATAAAAAAGAATTTCAATATGGCGGTCACTTTTTACAATTTTGCCAATCATTTCCTCTTATTTGGCCCCAGGGAAGCCCAAATATCGATTTTGAACGAAATCGGTCCAATAACAATGAATTTCAATATGGCGGTCACTTTTTATAATTTTGACAATCATTTCCTCTTATTTGACCCCAGGGAAGCCCAAATATCGATTTTGAACGGAATCGGTCCAATAAAAAAGAATTTCAATGTGGCGGTCACTTTTTAAAATTTTGGCATCTATTTCCTCTTTCTTGACCCAAGCGAAGCCTAAATATCGATTTTGAACGAAATCGGTCCAATAACAAAGAATTTCAATATGGCGGCGACTTTTTATAATTTTGCCAATCATTTTCTCTTATTTGACCCCAGGGAAGCCCAAATATCGATTTTGAACGGAATCGGTCCAATAAAAAAGAATTTCAATGTGGCGGTCACTTTTTAAAATTTTGGCATCCATTTCCTTTTATTTGACCCCAGGGAAGCCCAAATATCGATTTTGAATGAAATCGGTCCAATAACAAAGAATTTCAATATGGCGGTCACTTTTTAAAATTTTGGCATCTATTTCCTCTTTCTTGACCCAAGGGAAGCCTAAATATCGATTTTGAACGAAATCAGTCCAATAACAGAATTTCAATATGGCGGCGACTTTTTATAATTTTGCCAATCATTTTCTCTTATTTGACCCCAGGGAAGCCCAAATATCGATTTTGAACGAAATCGGTCCAATAACAAAGAATTTCAATATGGCGGTCACTTTTTAAAATTTTGGCATCTATTTCCTCTTTCTTGCCCCAAGGGAAGCCTAAATATCGATTTTGAACGAAATCGGTCCAATAACAAAGAATTTCAATATGGCTGTCACTTTTTATAATTTTGCCAATCATTTTCTCTTATTTGACCCCAGGGAAGCCCAAATATCGATGTTGAACGAAATCGGTCCAATAAAAAAGAATTTCAATATGGCGGTCACTTTTTAAAATTTTGGCATCTATTTCCTCTTTCTTGACCCAAGGGAAGCCTAAATATCGATTTTGAACGAAATCGGTCCAATAACAAAGAATTTCAATATGGCGGTCACTTTTTATAATTTTGCCAATAATTTCCTTTTATTTGACCCCAGGGAAGCCCAAATATCGATTTTGATCGAAATCGGTCCAATAACAAAGAATTTCAATATGGCGGTCACTTTTTAAAATTTTGGCATCTATTTCCTCTTTCTCGACCCAAGGGAAGCCTAAATATCGATTTTGAACGAAATCGGTCCAATAACAAAGAATTTCAAAATGGTGGTCACTTTTTAAAATTTTGGCATCTATTTCCTCTTTCTTGACCCAAGGGAAGCCTAAATATCGATTTTGAACGAAATCGGTCCAATAACAAAGAATTTCAATATGGCGGTCACTTTTTAAAATTTTGGCATCCATTTCCTTTTATTTGACCCCAGGGAAGCCCAAATATCGATTTTGAACGAAATCGGTCCAATAACAAAGAATTTCAATACGGCGGTCACTTTTTAAAATTTTGCCAATCATTTTCTCTTATTTGACCCCAGGGAAGCCCAAATATCGATTTTGAACGAAATCGGTCCAATAAAAAAGAATTTCAATATGGCGGTCAGTTTTTATAATTTTGCCAATCATTTCCTCTTATTTGGCCCCAGGGAAGCCCAAATATCGATTTTGAACGAAATCGGTCCAATAACAAAGAATTTCAATATGGCGGTCACTTTTCATAATTTTGCCAATCATTTTCTCTTATTTGACCCCAGGGAAGCCCAAATATCGATTTTGAACGAAATCGGTCCAATAACAAAGAATTTCAATATGGCGGCGGTTTTTTTAATTTTTGGCATCCATTTCCTCTTACTTGAGCCAAGGGAAGCCTAAATATCGATTTTGAACGAAATCGGTCCAATAACAAAGAATTTCAATATGGCGGCGACTTTTTATAATTTTGCCAATCATTTTCTCTTATTTGACCCCAGGGAAGCCTAAATATTGATTTTGAACGAAATCGGTCCAATAACGAAGAATTTCAATATGGCGGTGACTTTTTATAATTTTGGCAACGATTTCCTCTTTCTTGACCCCAGGGAAGCCCAAATATCGATTTTGATCGAAATCGGTCCATTTACAAAGAAATTCAATATGGCGGTGACTTTTTATAATTTTGCCAATCATTTTCTCTTATTTGACCCCAGGGAAGCCTAAATATTGATTTTGAACGAAATCGGTCCAATAATGAAGAATTTCAATATGGCGGTGACTTTTTAAAATTTTGGCATCTATTTTCTCTTTCTTGACCCAAGGGAAGCCTAAATATCGATTTTGAACGAAATCGGTCGAAAAACAAAGAATTTCAATATGGCGGCGACTTTTTAATTTTTGGCATCCATTTCCTCTTTCTTGACCACAGGGAAGCCCAAATATCGAATTTGAACGAAATCGGTCGAAAAACAAAGAATTTCAATATGGCGGCGACTTTTTCAATTTTTGGCATCCATTTCCTCTGTGTAGAAGAAGATTAATATCGTGGTTGAGCTAGAAATTAAAATATCGATGCCATCATCGACCATCCCTACGCAGACAACAATGTTTATAGGCTTTTTCGCCTCCTTACGGATCCGAAAGGATGCGTACGCATCCTTACGGATCCGTAAGGACGCGTACGCATCCTTACGGATCCGTAAGGACGCGATCCTTACAAGTGTGTCTTATAGCATCGGCATAAATGCGAATCGATCCTCACAGATGTGGTTCCACCCTTAACATGTCTCGAATATGTCTAGCACCATGGAACTAGGAGGGACTATAGTCGCAATTCCTAGTTCCATGTCTAGCACAATAGGCTGAAACCACATTTGTGAGTCATGTACGGAGCAAATCAGCTTTTCGATGCGTACACGAACGTATGGAAAATGACAGTTTTGTATAGGCAAAATCCGATGTATCTATGATGTATCTATGTTCCAATAGTCGTAATTCCTTGTTCCATGGTCTCAAGTCCGTGCAAAGATCATAGACAATACGAAACCTTGCTTAGGTACCGTGTTCGTGATCTATGGCACGACTCTATGGACTATCGAGTCTATAGCATGAACTTATTATACAAACAGAACTGAGCACTCGCTCACGTCCTTTACTCCTTACTTTTGTATTATTATTATTATTTACATTTATTTCATTTATATCATATAATTTACATTTTTAAATATTTGATTATAAAAAAAAAACATTTAAAAATATAAAAAATATTATTATTATTATTACAATTTTCATTATTTTAATGTTTCATTTCAAACCAATAGAACAGAATTTCTGTACAACCCTGACCTAACCTAAGATTTTGGTAAATATATCGATCGTGCGGCAACGGAATAAGGCGCGGGAGGGGAAGTGGGGCCGTATTTATTACTTTGGGTGCCTTTGACCAGCTATTATGATTAATATCTAGAGAAAATGAACAATTTATCACATTATCTACACATGACCAGTCATTATAATATCGAGCAATGTATACTCACTATGACTGGATAAATCGAAACCTTGCACTATTTGTATTATTTATTTCGTAATCAATCCCTAATCCCTAAGAAATTTTCCATTGCTAATGAAAAACTTCAATAATTGTGTTTATAATAAACTTATAATTAGTAGGAAGATTGCAAGATTGAATTTGTCTCACATATATCGAAAATCTTATTGTCACCCTGTTAGAAAGGGGCACACGGCCTCTGTACTAGCTATCTCGCTCGGCTCGCTTTTCAGCTGCGAGTGCTCAGTCCTGTTTGTTTTATGTCCATGGTCTATAGTTCTTGCTTGGGTTGTTTGCAGTCTGTGTTTGCAGTTCTTACTTCTTTGTTTGTCTTGTTGTTCCTGGTCTGTGGTTGTTTGGATTGGTTTTGGATATTGGAAAATGGAATGGTTCATTTCTTTTTGAATTCAAAAACATTTATTATTCAGGTATTCACAATTCATATTTCTTAAAAAATAACGAACAAAAGTTAATAACATATTACAACAATGTATGTGAAGTGATGGTTAAAGCAGCCCAAGTAACAAATAACCTCTGTCAGCTGTCTCACTACTTCGCCATAGATTTAGATTTAGGATTTAGGATTGGTAGTCGCCTCGCGAGACGCTACCTTTCCTAAATCTATAAGTTATTTGCTTGTTTTGGTCTTTTTAAATCGATTTGCAATTTAAAATGAGGTGCTGCGTGCCTCTCTGCGATATTTCAAATGAAACGCTCGCATCAAGAAGTCGATCGGTGTTTATACCGAAGTCTGTAACTTTTCATGGGTAAGTAAGTATTGTGATCTTTATTTATCACGTTGACTGTCCATGCTAGTGCAATTAATATGCAATTAGTAGTGCAGTTTCGATTTGGCTGTGACGTCCGTGCATTACATTGCATGCATTTGCCAATGTCTACTTAATGACGTTTCCTGGACTGTACGGGTGAACTACAGTTTTGATTTTTTACGGACGTTTGAACAACAAAACAGGGAAAATAAAACACAAATGTCCCATCGTAATTTTTTAATCTATATTTTTTTATGGATCAAACTGAAAAAAAAGAAATATATTGAGCTTCATTGAAACTCTTCAAACAAAACGCTTTTTTGCACAGAAGACAATCAGTTGAGACCTGGGTAGCGTTTTTTCTTGTTTCATTTGTTGTGGAGCCTCTCATCCTCTCTATCGCTATCTTCTAAAATACGTCGACTTGTTCACCCGATAATGGTCTAAAACCCATTTTTGCACCTGTTTTCAATACAATTAATAATTTTAACCACAACACAGTTTTACCTGAAATTCAGGTTTACTTACAGGATTATTACGCAGCAATTAACATATATGCAGTATATACTGCATATATGATATGAACAAGAAATAACACCGCTTATAAAAAAAATTTTGGATGTACCAGGACCTATACCAAGAATACCTCAGACCAGCAGAAAACCAGCTTTTGCCTGTGGCTTTGTCTGCGTTGATTTAGGTTTTAGTATTTTCTGCGAGAATCCTCGACCCTATGTCACTCCAAGTCTTCAACTATACCCATGCAAGATCACTAAGTTGCTCAATTGCTGCATTATTGAATAGACAAACTAACAAAAATACATTCACATTTTTTAAAGGATATTTAGCCACTTACATGACCCTCTGTGTACTTTAGTGCGTCACGCTAAATGTTTGTGTGTTGTATTATGATGAAAGTATATGTATATAAAGTGATGATTCAGATCTAATACTACCAGTATTTTGATTTTGTATTTTTCATTAATCTAAAAATATTAAATAAATGATGGTACTAAATGACTAAATAATGTATTTATTTATTTTCACATAGTTTCTAAAATACTGTGTATTTGTACTACAAACGATTTAAGCGGATGAACTATATAGACCTGCCATTACACTACGTCAAATGTCAGTACATTTGACGTAGGGTACTGGCGGATACTGTTTAAAGTTTCGATGCGTTTTGCATATTTGTAAAAAAATATAGATAAAAAAAGTGAAAACTTTGAAATTAAATATAAAATTTATTTTATGATTTTGTGAACTGAAACTTCCACTTCCCAATTCCTTATTGCCTAAACTATCTTATTTTATATTTTTAGATTATTTCTCACTAGGAGTAAAATACCCTATTGTCTGATTCCTTGTTTCCCTCTCATTCAGAGCTGAATGAATGATGAATGAATGAAATGAAGCGAATGAAGTACTAAAAGAACAATGTACTATTAAGCATATGAACTAGTTCATTCTCGTTCAGTCGACAATTGATTCCTAATCTCAGTATGTGTACTTCACAAGAATAGACATTTCAGATTTCGGCCTTCACCCTCAATTGTTGGTTGATTATTTATTGGTTTATTTCCTCATCCATTGCAGGTTCCCTACAGTGGAAATTCTGAGAAATTTATGGTTGACCAATCTGGGCATAGACAAACGTAAATTACCAGAAGGGGCTGTGGTTTGCTCCCAACACTTCAACAAACGCGACTTCTATGTCACTAGATCTAACTTGAGGAAGCTTAGATATGATGCTGTACCTTTTGAAGTGGTCCCACTAGAAGCACAAGTATGTAATACAATACAATACAACACAACACAATATATTTACAACAATATAATATTTGTCAGACAAAACATTGTGAATTACAAAAAAAAGGGTGATTTACACGATAGGCAAGTTAGAGATCCAAACAGGCTCGTGATTCCTCGATTGCGCCTTAAGAGGGACCGAAAGACATTTGTGGGAATGGGCGTGACGTTTTATAATAAAATTCCACAGTCGATCTTAGACTTGCCTTTACACAAGTTTAAGAAATCAGTTAAAACTAATCTCATGAAAAAAGCATATTATGCAATTGAAGACTATTTAGATGATAAAAAAGCGTGGACATAACTCGTTCCAGCGATTCATGAGACAGCAGGTGGTAATTATAATATATATAGCTCGATTACCACTGACTGACTGACTCACTGATTGACACGATTGTTCTCCTAGAAAGAGACAGAAAACGATATAATGATGTAGGGGAGATATGTTGGGGTGGGGGATTCGAGTGGGGAAAAATTATGTCATTTCGGAAAAACAAGATGGCGGCCGACGTGATTCTTGCAACTCTTTTGTTTTCCAACCGATTTCTTTGAAATTTTGGATTATTGTAGAAATTAGTAAACGATTAACAGAAAAAGTGAAAAAAATTAAAAAAACAAGATGGCGGCCGAGCTGTGACGTCTCAAATTTCCGACCCCTCTCCTGTAAAATTTTGTATGAAAAAAATTTTTTTCACCCATGGTGTCGTATAGAGCTCAAAGAATGTGACTCGGAGAAAGGTGGAGAGAGCTGATGAGTGAGGAGTTCGGAGACCGGCGAGGGGCACGGCCAGGGTATAGAAGATAGGTGGAGGGTGCTCGACCAAATGTCATTCGAAACTTCGAGCAGTTGCCAGTGAGTTGAAAAAAAATTCCAAAATGGCGGAAAAAAAATGGCGGCAAATTTTGTCCGTCTCTCTCTCGGAGACTATAAAAGATGGAGGAGCGGTTTCTCGACAAAAGATGATCAAAACCCGGAGGTCTACCTGGTGAGTAGGAAAAAAATTCAAGATGGCGGATTTTTTTCCCCCCATACAAAATGTATGGGGAATATTGAAGGGACTAGAAGTTGGGAACAATGCAAGACATTGATTTTGATAGGTTCATAGGGCTTTTTTTCTTTTTCTTTTTTCATTTTACATTTGTTTTTTTTTTCTTTTTTTAGGGTTCCGTACCCAAAGGGTACCAACGGGACCCTATTACTAAGCCTACGCTGTCCGTCCGTCCGTCCGTCCGTCCGTCCGTCCGTCCGTCCGTCCGTCCGTCCGTCCGTCCGTCCGTCCGTCCGTCCGTCCGTCCGTCCGTCCGTCCGTCCGTCCGTCCGTCCGTCTGTCAGCGGGCTGTATCTCGTAAACCGTAATAAATAGACAGATGAAATTTTCACATATTATGTATTTCTATTGCCGCAATAACAACAAATAATAAAAATTAAATTAAATTAAAAAAATTAAATTAAACTATTTCCATGGGTACATGAAAATATTTTTATTTAATTTTTTTTAACGGAACCCTAAAAGAGCGAGGCCCGTCTCGCACTTGGCCGATTTTTTCATTTTTTTTTTCTTTTTCTTTTGTGAATGAGGAGCACGGCCAGGTTATTGCAGATAGGTGGGGTGTGCTCGAACAAATTTTTTGGCAAAAGATGACCAGAATCCGAAGGTCTACTTGATGAGTAAAAAAATCGCGGTCCGCTTTAGCGGGCCGCGCACCCACGCGCCCCACTTGTAGTAATAATACTTCCCGCGAGCTGCTTTAGCAGCTCGCGCACCGAGCGAAATAAATAAAGCCGAACAATCGCGGTCCGCTTTAGCGGGCCGCGCACCCACGCGCCCTACTTGTAGTAATAACACTTCCCGCGAGCTACTTTAGCAGCTCGCGCACCGAGCGAAATAAATAAAGCCGAACAATCGCGGTCCGCTTTAGCGGGCCGCGCACCCACGCGCCTTACTTTTAGTAAAACACTTCCCGCGAGCTGCTTTAGCAGCTCGCGCACCGAGCGAAATACTAGTTATTATAATATATATAGCTCGATTACCACTGACTGATTCACTGACTGACTGACTGATTGACACGATTGTTCTCCTAGAAAGAGACGGAAAACGATACAATGATGTAGGGGAGATGTGTTTGGGGGGGGGGATTCGAGTTGGGGAAAATTATGAAATTTCGGAAAAACAAGATGGCGGCCGACGTGATTCTTGCAACTCTTTTGTGTTCCAACCGATTTCTTTGAAATTTTGGATTATTGTAGAAATTAGTAAACGATTAACAGAAAAAGTGAAAAAAATTAAAAAAACAAGATGGCGGCCGAGCTGTGACGTCTCAAATTTCCGACCCCTCTCCTGTAAAATTTTGTATGAAAAAATTTTTTTTCACCCATGGTGTCGTATAGAGCTCAAACAATGTGACTCGGAGAAAGGTGGAGAGAGCTGATGAGTGAGGAGTTCGGAGACGGGCGAGGGGCACGGCCAGGGTATAGAAGATAGGTGGAGGGTGCTCGACCAAATGTCATTCGAAACCTCGAGCAGTTGCCAGTGAGTTGAAAAAAAATTCCAAAATGGCGGAAAAAAAATGGCGGCAAATTTTGTCCGTCTCTCTCTCGGAGACTATAAAAGATGGAGGAGCGGTTTCTCGACAAAAGATGATCACAACCCGGAGGTCTACCTGGTGAGTAGGAAAAAAATTCAAGATGGCGGATTTTTTTTTCCCCCCATACAAAATGTATGGGGAATATTGAAGGGACTAGAAGTTGGGAACTATGCAAGACATTGATTTTGATAGGTTCATAGGGCTCTTTTTCTTTTTCTTTTTTTTCATTTTACATTTGTTTTTTTTGTTTTTTTTTTCATTTTTTTTTCTTTTTTTTTCTTTTTCTTTTGTGAATGAGGAGCACGACCAGGTTATTGCAGATAGGTGGGGTGTGCTCGAACAAATTTTTTGGCAAAAGATGACCAGAATCCGAAGGTCTACTTGATGAGTAAAAAAATCGCGGTCCGCTTTAGCGGGCCGCGCACCCACGCGCCCTACTTGTAGTAATAACACTTCCCGCGAGCTGCTTTAGCAGCTCGCGCACCGAGCGAAATAAATATAGCCGAACAATCGCGGTCCGCTTTAGCGGGCCGCGCACCCACGCGCCCTACTTGTAGTAACAACACTTCCCGCGAGCTGCTTTAGCAGCTCGCGCACCGAGCAAACGCTAGTTATAATATATATAGCTCGATTACCACTCACTGACTCACTGATTGACACGATTGTTCTCCTAGAAAGAGACAGAAAACGATACTATGATGTAGGGGAGATATGTCCGGGTGGGGGATTCGAGTGGGGAAAAATTATGACATTTCGGAAAAACAAGATGGCGGCTGACGTGAATTTTGCAACTCTTTTGTTTTCCAACCGATTTCTTTGAAATTTTGGATTATTTTAGAAATTAGTAAACGATTAACAGAAAAAGTGAAAAAAATTAAAAAAACAAGATGGCGGCCGAGCTGTGACGTCTCAAATTTCCGACCCCACTCCTGTAAAATTTTGTATGAAAAAAAATTTTTTCAACCATGGTGTCGTATAGAGCTCAAAGAATGTGATTCGGAGAAAAGTGGAGAGAGCTGATGAGTGAGGAGTTCGGAGACGGGCGAGGGGCACGGCCAGGGTATAGAAGATAGGTGGATGGTGCTCGACCAAATGTCATTCGAAACCTCGAGCAGTTGCCAGTGAGTTGAAAAAAAATTCCAAAATGGCGGAAAAAAAATGGCGGCAAATTTTGTCCGTCTCTCTCTCGGAGACTATAAAAGATGGAGGAGCGGTTTCTCGACAAAAGATGATCAAAACCCGGAGGTCTACCTGGTGAGTAGGAAAAAAATTCAAGATGGCGGATTTTTTTTCCCATACAAAATGTATGGGGAATATTGAAGGGACTAGAAGTTGGGAACTATGCAAGACATTGATTTTGATAGGTTCATAAGGCTTTTTTTCTTTTTTTTTTTCATTTTACATTTGTTTTTTTTCTTTTTTTTCATTTTTTTTTTTCTTTTTTTTTCTTTTTCTTTTGTGAATGAGGAGCACGGCCAGGTTATTGCAGATAGGTGGGGTGTGCTCGAACAAATTTTTTGGCAAAAGATGACCAGAATCCGAAGGTCTACTTGATGAGTAAAAAAATCGCGGTCCGCTTTAGCGGGCCGCGCACCCACGCGCCCTACTTGTGGCAACAACACTTCCCGCGAGCTGCTTTAGCAGCTCGCGCACCGAGCGAAATAAATAAAGCCGAACAATCGCGGTCCGCTTTAGCGGGCCGCGCACCCACGCGCCCTACTTGTAGCAATAACACTTCCCGCGAGCTGCTTTAGCAGCTCGCGCACCGAGCAAATGCTAGTTATAATATATATAGCTCGATTACCACTCACTCACTGACTGACTGACTGATTGACACGATTGTTCTCCTAGAAAGAGACGGAAAACGATACAATGATGTAGGGGAGATGTGTTTGGGGGGGGGATTCGAGTTCGGGAAAATTATGACATTTCGGAAAAACAAGATGGCGGCCGACGTGAATCTTGCAACTCTTTTGTTTTCCAACCGATTTCTTTGAAATTTTGGATTATTGTAGAAATTAGTAAACGATTAACAGAAAAAGTGAAAAAAATTAAAAAAACAAGATGGCGGCCGAGCTGTGACGTCTCAAATTTCCGACCCCTCTCCTGTAAAATTTTGTATGAAAAAAATTTTTTTCACCCATGGTGTCGTATAGAGCTCAAAGAATGTGACTCGGAGAAAGGTGGAGAGAGCTGATGAGTGAGGAGTTCGGAGACGGGCGAGGGGCACGGCCAGGGTATACAAGATA
Source organism: Oeneis ivallda (assembly GCA_029955525.1). Taxonomy (NCBI): domain Eukaryota; kingdom Metazoa; phylum Arthropoda; class Insecta; order Lepidoptera; family Nymphalidae; genus Oeneis; species Oeneis ivallda. The sequence continues at coordinate 14,615,487 of JARPMR010000026.1, read as the reverse complement.
GGTGGAGGGTGCTCGACCAAATGTCATTCGAAACCTCGAGCAGTTGCCAGTGAGTTGAAAAAAAATTCCAAAATGGCGGAAAAAAAATGGCGGCAAATTTTGTCCGTCTCTCTCTCGGAGACTTTAAAAGATGGAGGAGCGGTTTCTCGACAAAAGATGATCACAACCCGGAGGTCTACCTGGTGAGTAGGAAAAAAATTCAAGATGGCGGATTTTTTTTTTCCCATACAAAATGTATGGGGAATATTGAAGGGACTAGAAGTTGGGAACTATGCGACATTGATTTTGATAGGTTCATAGGGCTTTTTTTCTTTTTCTTTTTTTTCATTTTACATTTCCTTTTTTTCTTTTTTTTCTTTTTTTTTCTTTTTTCCTTTTTTTTATTCATTTTCTTTTTTTTCATTTTTCATTTTCTTTTATTCTTTCTTCTTTTTTTCTTTTCTTTTTTTTCTCTTTTTTTTTCTTTTTCTTTTGTGAATGAGGAGCACGGCCAGGTTATTGCAGATAGGTGGGGTGTGCTCGAACAAATTTTTTGGCAAAAGATGACCAGAATCCGAAGGTCTACTTGATGAGCAAAAAAATCGCGGTCCGCTTTAGCGGGCCGCGCACCCACGCGCCCTACTTGTAGTAATAACACTTCCCGCGAGCTGCTTTAGCAGCTCGCGCACCGAGCGAAATAAATAAAGCCGAACAATCGCGGTCCGCTTTAGCGGGCCGCGCACCCACGCGCCCTACTTGTTGCAATAACACTTCCCGCGAGCTGCTTTAGCAGCTCGCGCACCGAGCAAATGCTAGTTATAATATATATAGCTCGATTACCACTCATTGACTGACTGATTGACATAATTGTTCTCCTAGAAAGAGACAAAAAACGATACAATGATGTACTGGAGATATGTCCGGGTGGGGGATTCGAGTGGGGAAAAATTATGACATTTCGGAAAAACAAGATGGCGGCCGACGTGATTCTTGCAACTCTTTTGTTTTCCAACCGATTTCTTTGAAATTTTGGACTATTGTAGAAATTAGTAAACGATTAACAGAAAAAGTGAAAAAAATTAAAAAAACAAGATGGCGGCCGAGCTGTGACGTCTCAAATTTCCGACCCCTCTCCTGTAAAATTTTGTATGAAAAAAATTTTTTTCACCCATGGTGTCGTATAGAGCTCAAAGAATGTGACTCGGAGAAAGGTGGAGAGAGCTGATGAGTGAGGAGTTCGGAGACGGGCGAGGGGCACGGCCAGGGTATAGAAGATAGGTGGAGGGTGCTCGACCAAATGTCATTCGAAACCTCGAGCAGTTGCCAGTGAGTTGAAAAAAAAATCCAAAATGGCGGAAAAAAAATGGCGGCAAATTTTGTCCGTCTCTCTCTCGGAGACTATAAAAGATGGAGGAGCGGTTTCTCGACAAAAGATGATCACAACCCGGAGGTCTACCTGGTGAGTAGGAAAAAAATTCAAGATGGCGGATTTTTTTTCCCCCCATACAAAATGTATGGGGAATATTGAAGGGACTAGAAGTTGGGAACTATGCAAGACATTGATTTTGATAGGTTCATAGGGCTTCTTTTCTTTTTCTTTTTTTTCATTTTAGATTTGCTTTTTTTCTTTTTTTCTTATTTTTTTCTTTTTTTTTCTTTTTCTTTTGTGAATGAGGAGCACGGCCAGGTTATTGCAGATAGGTGGGGTGTGCTCGAACAAATTTTTTGGCAAAAGATGACCAGAATCCGAAGGTCTACTGGACGAGTAAAAAAATCGCGGTCCGCTTTAGCGGGCCGCGCACCCACGCGCCCTACTTGTAGTAATAACACTTCCCGCGAGCTGCTTTAGCAGCTCGCGCACCGAGCGAAATAATTAAAGCCGAACAATCGCGGTCCGCTTTAGCGGGCCGCGCACCCACGCGCCTTACTTTTAGTAAAACACTTCCCGCGAGCTGCTTTAGCAGCTCGCGCACCGAGCGAAATAAATAAAGCCGAACAATCGCGGTCCGCTTTAGCGGGCCGCGCACCCACGCGCCCTACTTGTAGCAATAACACTTCCCGCGAGCTGCTTTAGCAGCTCGCGCACCGAGCAAACGCTAGTTATAATATATATAGCTCGATTACCACTGACTGACTGATTCACTGACTGATTGACATAATTGTTCTCCTAGAAAGAGACGGAAATCGATATAATGATGTTCGGGAGATATGTTCGGGTGGGGGATTCGAGTGGGGAAAAATTATGACATTTCGGAAAAACAAGATGGCGGCCGACGTGAATCTTGCAACTCTTTTGTTTTCCAACCGATTTCTTTGAAATTTTGGATTATTGTAGAAATTAGTAAACGATTAACAGAAAAAGTGAAAAAAATTAAAAAAACAAGATGGCGGCCGAGCTGTGACGTCTCAAATTTCCACCCCTCTCCTGTAAAATTTTGTATGAAAAAAATTTTTTTCACCCATGGTGTCGTATAGTGCTCAAAGAATGTGACTCGGAGAAAGGTGGAGAGAGCTGATGAGTGAGGAGTTCGGAGACGGGCGAGGGGCACGGCCAGGGTATAGAAGATAGGTGGAGGGTGCTCGACCAAATGTCATTCGAAACCTCGAGCAGTTGCCAGTGAGTTGAAAAAAAATTCCAAAATGGCGGAAAAAAAATGGCGGCAAATTTTGTCCGTCTCTCTCTCGGAGACTATAAAAGATGGAGGAGCGGTTTCTCGACAAAAGATGATCACAACCCGGAGGTCTACCTGGTGAGTAGGAAAAAAATTCAAGATGGCGGATTTTTTTTTCCCCCCATACAAAATGTATGGGGAATATTGAAGGGACTAGAAGTTGGGAACTATGCAAGACATTGATTTTGATAGGTTCATAGGGCTTTTTTCTTTTTCTTTTTTTTCATTTTTCATTTTTTTTTTTTTTTCTTTTTTTTCATTTTTTTTTCTTTTTCTTTTGTGAATGAGGAGCACGGCCAGGTTATTGCAGATAGGTGGGGTGTGCTCGAACAAATTTTTTGGCAAAAGATGACCAGAATCCGAAGGGCTACTTGATGAGTAAAAAAATCGCGGTCCGCTTTAGCGGGCCGCGCACCCACGCGCCCTACTTGTAGTAATAACACTTCCCGCGAGCTGCTTTAGCAGCTCGCGCACCGAGCGAAATAAAAAAAGCCGAACAATCGCGGTCCGCTTTAGCGGGCCGCGCACCCACGCGCCCTACTTGGAGCAATAACACTTCCCGCGAGCTGCTTTAGCAGCTCGCGCACCGAGCAAACGCTAGTTAATATATATATAGCTGCTCGTGCTGATTCACTGATTCACTGACTGATTGATCACCTCTCCTGTAAAATTTTGTATGAAAATTTTTTTTTTCACTAATGGTTTCGTATAGAAGACAAAAATTCATTCGGAGGAAAATTATGGAGAGAGCTGATGATTGAGGATTTTGGAGACGGGTGAAGAGCACGGCCAGGGTATTGAAGATAGGTGGGGTGTGCTCGAACAAATGTCACTCGAAACCTCATCCAATTCGCAGTGAGCTGAAAATAAATTCAAAATGGCGGAAAAAAGATGGCCGCCATACAAATTTCGTCGGTGTCTATCTCGGGGAGTATAAAAGATGGAAGAGTGGTTTCTTGACAAATGATGATCAGGACCCAAAGGTCTATTTGATGAATAGAAAAAAAATCCAATATGGCGGATTTTTTTTTCTTCATACAAAATATATGGCGAATATTGAAGAGACTGGAAGTTGGGAACTATACAAGACTTTGATACGGTTCCTTTTGAAAATTTGTTTTTATAAAAGAAATCTCATTCTGAGAAATGGTGAGATATGATGATCGAGGGCTTGGAAGGTGGGTGAGGGGCACGGCCAGGGTATTGAAGATAGGTGGGAGGTGCTCAAACAAAAAATACTCGAAACCTCATCCAATTGGCAGTGAGCTGAAAAAAATTTCAAAATGGCGGATTCAAGATGGCGGATACCAATTTCATAGGCATCTATCTCGGAGAGTATAAAAGATGGAAGAGTGGTTATTTGATAGAAAATGATCAGGACCTGAAAGTCCACTTGACGATAGAAAAACCGCGGTCCGCTTGCGGGCCGCGCACCCACGCGCCCTACTAGTTAAACTGTATAACTATTCTATTGAATTGTAAACTTGTTTTGAAAAGAGCAACTGCCGAGTTTCTTGCTGGTTCTTCTCGGCAGGAATGGCATTCCGAACCAGTGGTAGACTCATTGACGATTCAAAAGCACTTGTAAAAAAGTTTATTTGAATAAAAAACATTTCTATTCTATTCTATTCTAATGGTAAAAGTGTGTTTGTTTATTGGTTTGTCCTTCAATCACGCCGCAACAAGGCTACGGATCGACGTGATTTTTTGCATGGGTATAGTTGAGGACCTGGAGAGTGATATAGGCTACTTTTTCTCCCAAAATATCAAAGAGTTCCCGAGGGACTTTGAAAACTAAATCCACGCGGACGAAGTCGCGGGCATCAGCTAGTTGAAAATATTAGAATGTGCGAGAGAGGCGAGCATAGCGATGGCTGGATCATGCGTCATGCTCTTGAACGGGTGCCACTGGTGTGAATGGGGCTACTGTCTGCCTGCCATCTTAACATGTTTTGAATTGTAAATATACATTTTTTTGGAACTTCCCCTCACTGTGGAAACACTGCATATATAGCATAGTACCTATTGTAAACTGTATTGAAAAAGAGCAAGAAACTCGGCGGGTTTCTTGCTGGTTCTCGGCAGGAGGGGCATTCCGAACCAGTGGTAGATTCTTCTGACTATTCGAAAGCACATGTAAAAGTTTAATTGAATAAAAAATATTTCTTTTTTTTTAATTTTTTATTCGATGACAAGCTAGTCCTTGACTGCGATCTTACCTGATGGTAAGTGACGATGCAGTCTAAGATGGTAGTGGGCTAACTTGGAAGGGGTATGGCAGTGAACATTCAGCCCTAATTGGTTTCTACACGCCATCGTGCCGGAACGCTAAATCGCTTGGCGGCACGTTTTTGATGGTAGGGTGGTAACTAAAAAAAAAAAAAACCAAAAGCCAAAGCCTCCCACCAGACCAGACCAGAGACAATTCAGAAATTATAAATTCCCAAATTGACCCCGCCGGGAATCGAACCCCGAGACCTCCCAGTTAAAAGGCAACAGCGCTCACCACTGAGCCAGAGAGGCCGTCAAAATACTATCTTCTATTCTTCTATTCTTTTCTAGAGGATGCAAGTGTAATAGTCCTTTGATAAATGCTATTATTTGTTTCTCAGTTCTGTGTGATCTGCCTGGACACTGGGTGTATACTGTATCCACTTCGTACACACAATTTGCATAAGGCTTACAGCAACCTAACTGGCATATCAGTAAGTTATATTTTCTTCTTGTCAACCGATAGATGAAGCAGTGATGACTGTGAACTCCTATTCGGGGGTCGCAGGTTCGATCCCGGGTACGCACCTCTGACTTTTCGGAGTCAAGTACGTTTAAGCAAATTAAATATCACTTGCTTCAACGGTGAAGGAAAACATCGTGAGGAAACCGGCACACCTGAGAGTTCTTCATAGTTCTTGAAGGTGTGTGAAGTCCGCCAATTCGCATCCCTTCTCTGCAAGGAGACCTTCTAATGCCGCTATTACAACAAAAATAATAAAAAAAATTAAGTTGCACTCGGGGAGTGCCGCGGTAAAGCTATTGCATAACATTTTTTATAAACTTATGCAATTATAATATTTATGCAATATTTTTTATTTTCAAAAAAAAAAAAAAAAAAACAAACAAGAAAAGCGAACTGTCACTACTTCGCGAGTGAGATTCGAACCTGCGACATCATACAAATAAAGCGGGAGCTCGCCCACTGAGCCAAATAGAGCTACTTGAGAACCTCTAAAATGTTGAACGCTTACAGAACGACGGTGTTAGGTTTTTTTTCGTTACGGAATTTCTTGATTCGGTCGCCGCGCTCAAACTGTTTGTCCTAGTTCAAAGCCCGCCATAAAAGCTATGCAATAGCTTAAAAATTAAAAGAGGGTCTCCATACAATAAACTTTTCTTTTCGCTCAATCTTATTAACTGCTGGTGTTAAAACTTGTATGATGGTATGGAACCCTTCATGTGCTGGCCTGTTTTTTTGTGTATAATACAATTTGATACTGTAGTTAAAAAATGTGTTAATTTTAGACGGCCCATAAATTGAATAGTGTGCTGAAATTGTGCACCGAATGTGTACGGAGACTGATTAACTACTGTAAACTCCGGGACAAAAGTTTGAGAGCACACAACTTGTTGTTGCAATTGGTCAGGAAACATGGACGGGTGAGTGGCCACTGAGGGTCGTGACGTGACCCCTTTCCATTTATACTATATGTTCATTTCAAGTTGGCCGCTACCTCGCGTCGCCCTTCCCCGCACCGCGCATCAAGTCAGACCCGCTTAGTACAGATAGCAACGTACTGCTCGCGAATGTCACTATTTTTTCAAACTTTTGTTTATGTTACATTTTCAATTTTTTGGTAAGTTTCAATCAGTTATTTATTACTAGCTGATGCCCGCGACTTCGTCCGCGTGGATGTATTTTTTAAAATCCCTCGGGAACTCTTTGATTTTTCGGGATAAAAAGGAGCCTTTGTCACTCTCCAGGTCCTCAACTATACCCATGCAAAAAATCACGTCGATCCGTAGCTTTGTTGCGGCGTGATTGAAGAACAAACCAACAAACAAACACACTTTCGCATTAATAATATTAGTATAACGTATTAGTAAGGAAGAATTAATACCACGATAATAAAGGCGATCTAATTAAATTTTAGAAAAAAAAACCTACTATTGTGAATTAATATGATAGTTAGATATATTCCGTCGGGGACTTTTTTTAGAGAATAATGTGTACTTTAATCATGTATTGTAGTACATCATTTTTATGTATCATCAATAGTTTTCTCAGCACACGCCAAATAATGCATTTTATAGGCAAAATTTTCCTACTTTGGGTTGAAAACCAAAGTAGGAAAATTTTGCCTAATAATGAATTATTGCAATTTTCTTAAGGATCTCTAAATTTTTTGGCAATAAATTATAGCCTATGTTACTTCCTGATAACTTAGTGTTCTAATGGGGAAAAAATGATGAAAATCAATCCAGTAGTTACAGAGCCTATTCGGTACCAACAAACAAAAAAATTGTTTCCTCTTTATAATATTAGTATAGATTAGTATAGATTTGTTTGGTTACCATTGTTCACTTTTCGGTTTCTACGATGAGTAAAAAAGGAAAAGTTTTGCATAGCGCAGACTATTTATTTATTTAATTAAGGACCTTTCTTTGAAGAGGAGAAAGATAATAAATTAAAAATCACGCCCTTCGACATTCAAGACGTCATTGCCATGAAAAGCATTGCCAGAGGAGAAAACTTAGCTCTCTACAGTAAAAGATACTTACGATGATAATAATTTTGTAGATTTTTTTATGACTTAGGCACCCACTAAGAAAGGATTTTTGAAAATACACCCTCAATATTAAATAGGGGAAGGAAGTTTGTATGAAAGTCTGTATCTTTCAAGATACATCAAATAAAAATGAAGAAACACGTTTTCACAGTTCACAGTTTTTAAAAATTCCACCCCCAATGTTTGTATGAAAGTCCGTCATTTTTCAACTTATATCTATGAAACTTGGTATTTTGGCTTTCGATTAAAAATAAAGAAATACGTGTTTCACAGTTTTTGAAAATTTCAACCCAAAAGCTGACGACTATGCGGTCCAAGTCGCGGGGGCGAACGATAGTTATTCATAATTATAGAATAGAATAGAAATATTTTTTATTCAAATATATACTTTTACAAGTGCTTTTGAATAGTCGATGAATCTACCACTGCACTGGTTCGGAATGCCCTTCCTGCCGAGAAGAACCAGCAAGAAACTCGGCGGTTGCTCTTTTCAAAACAAGTTTACAATACAGTAAATACTATGCTATATATGCAGTGTTTCCACAATGAGGGAAGTTCCAAAAATGCATACTGACTAACTTCTATCTTAAGATGGGCAGACATAAAGTAGCCCCATTCCCGCCGGTTCACGAGCATGAAGCATGACCCAGCCATTATAATGGTAGGAGTTGTCTTGGGTTAATAATGCGGTGAGTTCCCGGGCAAGCACCTCTGACGTTTTGAGGTTATGTCTTTTTCTTTATCAACCGATAGACGTCCACTGCTGGACAAAGGTCTCTTGCATGGACGTTCCACAGGCCTCGGTCTTGCGCCGCCTGAATCCAGCGGCTAGCTGCGATTCGGAGTTACGTGCGTTTAGGCAATTATATATCACGTGCTTCGACGGTGAAGGAAAACATCGTGAGGAAACCTACACACCTGAGAGTTCTCCATGTTTTCGAAGTTGTATGAAGTCTGCCAATGTCATGAATGTATGACCAATCTCTTGGTATTGTCAAAACCCATACTCACCTTGAATTTTATTGTGTATACGCACTTAAACATTTTTCAGTTGACAACACATAATGTGAGAACAATAAACAGAGTTGAAAATAAACTAACATCTGATCTAGTTCAAGATATATCTGAACCTGATTATTTTGGCCCCTACACTATGGATTACTCGGAGGAATTAGATGTGAAGAACAAAGAACTAAAACCATTTGAAGGAGAATATCTTCAAATTACGAAAAGTGAAATATCAGATCATAATTATTCCAAATTAGACGATGAAATTGATAGCGATGTAGATTATGAAGTACAGCGTCCGAGCGAATTTGAAGAAATGCGCGGTGACTATATAAAAACCGATAGTAACAGTCTTGATGTTGATGAATTTACTGAATCACGCAAAGTGATGATATCTACTTCAAGTTACGACATAAAAAAAGATGTTGAAACAGATAATAAGTTCTATGGGGATAGTGATGAATTTGAGGATATGCATGATGATGATATTAAAATGAACAATGTTGAAATGGTTGATGTTAAATTTAAACCATGCATAGTGAAGAAATCTTCTCCAAATTATGACGTATCCAATGATTTTGAAACAGATAATGATAAGTTTTACGGCGATAGTGATGAATTTGAGGAAATGTATGATGATGATATTAAAACGAATATTAAAATTCTTGATGATGATGAAGTTAATTCGTGTAAAGTGAAGAAATCTTCTTCATGTGAAGACATAAACAATGGTGTCGAAACATATGATGATAAAGTTGATGTTGATTTTGAAGTAGAGTACTTGAATAATTATTTTGGTGAGGATATAGAATATTTGCATGATGACTTTGAGCAAGTCAAACTTGCACTTGGTGCAACCAAGCGCAAGTTTATTGATGAACAAAAGAAGAGTGGAAATGAGAAGCAAGCTGGAAATGTGAAACACAAAAATGTTGTGAAGGTAATATCTATAATCCACTGACCTCCTTAATAAATAATCTATGATTAACACTGGACTGGCTGTCCCTATACAAATGATACCTTAAATTATGAATCAATTTCAATCGCCGCATTGGACATGCGAGTGTCTCTGGAACTAAAAAATATAGGGATGCAGGAAGTGTCAAAAAGTGCTGTCGGTTCTCAACTAGTGCCCTCACTAATTTTAGTTCCTTGGACAGTCGTAACTGTTCACAGCGCCAAAATGGCGACAATCAAGTAGATCCAAAAAAAAATATGACGGAAGCTCGTGCAGTGGTAATCATAGATTAATTAATTATTTATTGGAGAGTTCAGTGGTATAATCTATTTTTCTTGCTCTATCTCTCTCTCTCTCTCTCTCTTTCTGCATCGTATTTCTTATTTCTAAGGGCTGTAACCTCGTTCCAATATTCATATAGTGTACTGACTATATACTTTTTGTAGTTGGTTTACATTTTTTAATAGTTTTGCCCTTGTTCCATCCAAGAAGCAAAAGAAAACAGAAGAAAAGCCTGACTTAAAGATGTTCGAAATAACTCTATTATCGCAAGAAGACGCTGTGGCCGAGATAAGGAAGCGAAAATATGAAGAAAATTACATAAACTCTCCTTTTAAGTGTAAGAAGTGTTACAAAGCATACACTACTAAGGAGGCATATGATTCTCATATGGAACACCATACTGAGGTAAGTCACGACGGTTTGACGACCTCCCTGGCGCATTGGTAGCTATTTATTTAATGTGTGAACATTGAACACAGCAATGGCCATACTTTTTACAAGCAGTGCAATTTGCAATACTCTTTATAATTTTTGAATGTACGGAATTTTACAAGGCATACATTAAAGATAATAAGGAGGCACTTGATCATATTTATATTCATAATGTTAATATATTTATTTACTAGCTGATGCTCGCGACTTCGTCCGCGTGGATTTAGTTTTTAAAATCCTACAGAAACTCTTTGATTTTCCGGGGTAAAGAGTAGCCTATGTCACTCTCCAGGTCCTCAACTATACCCATGCATAAAATCACGTCGATCCATGGCTCTGTTGCGGCGTGATTGAAGGACAAACCAACAAATAAGCACTTGCATTTATAATATTACTAGCTGATGCCCGCGACTTCGTCCGCGTGAATTTAATTTTTAAAATCCTTCGGGAACTCTTTGATTTTCCAGGATAAAAAGTAGCCTATGTCTCAAGCCTCAATTATACCCGAGCAAAAAATCACGTCGATCCGTGGCTCTGTTGCGGCGTGATTGAAGAACAAACTAACAAACACACTTTCGCATTTATAATATTACTATGAAGTATGATTTTAACATGAAAAAGTAGTTCATCAATAGCCTATAACAGTCCACTGCTGGACTAAAGGCCTCTCCCAAGGGGAGGGTTTGCCCATAATCACCACGCGGGGCAGACGGATTGGTGATCGCAGTAGATGGCAGTAGTAGCACAGAGGACGCTGCTGCCCGTTCTCCGCTATACTCCCTTAGTCGCCTCGTACGACACCCGCGGGAAGAGCAGGGGTGGTGACAACTGTATTCTGATCTGCCGTCACCACACGGCACGAAAAAGTAGTTATTGTGACATAACTGTAATAGTTAGACATAATATGGTATCGCGGATTTTATTGTAGATATTGATATCCTCTATAAAACTGTAGTACATCACTTTGCTCTATCCTTACTAATATTATAAATGCGAAAGTGTGTTTGTTTGTTGGTTTTTTGGTTTGTCCTTCAATCACGCCGCAACAGGGCTACGGATCGACGTGATTTTTTGCATGGGTATAGTTGAGGACCTGGAGAGTGACATAGGCTACTTTAACCCCGGGAAATCCAAGATATCCCGAGGGATTTTAAATACTAAATCCACGCGGACGAAGTCGCGGGCATCAGCTAGTTGTCAATAGTTTCCGCAGCGTACGCGATATAAGGATTTGTTTTGGTATTTTTTTCACACCTTGGGTTACATTATCGATATTTTCATACGGATCCCTGACTTTTTGAAAATATTCTATCGCCTATATTCTTCAGGGATAACGTACGATTCTAATGATGAAAGAATTTTTGAAATTGGTCCAGTAGTTTCGGAGCCTATTCAATTCAAACAAACAAACAAACAAATCTTTAGTGTAGATTTATTTAGAATAAATTTATAAATACATATCAAAAATTCCGAAGCCAGCGGGATTCGAACCCACATCTCTTGGGAATCACGCCCGAGTGTGTTAGTGTGTTCAACAACTGTAACGACGTGTTGCTACTAGATGTCGCTAACAGTTGCTTAAGCTGAAAAAGTAAATACATATCACTAATTTCGATGTTGACGTGTAGTTCGACCGTAGCCATGGTGTAGGTGGCTAACACACTCGGGCGCGATTCCCAAGAGATGTGGGTTCGAATCCCGCTGGCTTCGGAATTTTTGATGTGTTTATAAATTTATTCTGATATTTCCTTACGGATGATTATACGGGACTGCCCGCGAAATTCAAATTTAATTTGGTTTTTCGAAAATACTGACTAATTTGTGAGTAACTCACGTCCAACTCGGTATTTTGATTAATTTCTTAAACTGGTCACTTTCAAGTAAAGATTTTTATGTAAACCTGTGAAGATGATAATTCCACTGGCGCAATTAGAATGCCATAAGCCTACTTTGTCGTATTAGTTTACAAAATGGGAAAAACGAAATTAAATTTGAATTTCGCGGGCAGATCCTTGTATTTCACCTTAAGTGTGAGTTAACACTAATAAAAATAGATTTATTAAATTCATACATTTACACACAAATTATATTTCTTCGTTGTTTTTTCTCAGAAATTCGGCCCCCTGAGCTGCGAAGTGTGCAAGACCCACAAGTGGACTATAACGCAGTTGAGGAACCACCAGCGAAGCTTCCACACATACAAATATAGCTGCTCCCTGTGCCCAGCTGTCAAAACCAATAAGTAAGTCTTTAAAACAATAAGTAAGCAGTGATAGCCTAGTGGTTACGACTGTGGTGTCCTATTCGGGAGGTCGCTGGTTCGATCCCGGGTACGCACCTCTGACTTTTCGGAGTTAAGTGCGTTTAAGAAATTAAATATCACATGCTTCAACGGTGAAGGAAAACATCGTGAGGAAACCTGCACACCTGAGAGTTCTCCATAATGTTCTCGAAGGTGTGTGAAGTCCGCCAATTCGAATTGTGCCAGAGGTGGACTATGGCCTATAACCCTTCTCTGTGAGGAGATCTGCGCTTAGTAGTGAGCCGTTGATGGGTTGCTAGTGATGATGATGATTATATTTATGTAAATAATTCCAGGTATTGGGCTGTGATGCACGAGCGATGGCACAAGGGTCTCAAGTATGAATGCCCACACTGCGAAGCTGAGTACAGGTGAGTTCACTAACCTCTATCTTAACACCTTTAAACGAGCAATTCTTGTATCTGAATCTCGGAAACAGCTCCAACGATTTTCATGAAATTTTGGTATGCAGCCCCCTGCATACTAAATTTTAATATAATAGAGTAGTAGGATGAATATAATCAACATTTTGACAAATACCCAATTAACAGTCAAATACCCAATTCGCATTGTGCCAGCGTGGTGGACTATGGCCTATAACCCATCTCTGAGAGACCTACGTTCAGTAGTGAGCCGGTGATGTTTTTTTTTATTCGATGACAAGCTAGTCCTTGACTCACCTGATGGTAAGTGACGATGCAGTCTAAGATGGTAGCGGGCTAACTTGGAAGGGGTATGGCAGTGAAAATTCAACCCATACCCCTAATCGGTTTCTACACGCCATCGTGCCGGAACGCTAAATCGCTTGGCGGCACGTCTTTGACGGTAGGGTGGTAACTAGCCGCGGCCAAAGCCTCCCACCAGACCAGACCAGAGACAATTCAGAATTTATAAATTCCCAAATTGACTCCGCCGGGAATCGAACCCGAGACCTCCCAGTTATAAGGCAACAGCGCTCACCACTGCCGCCAGGGAGGTCGTCGTGTGTTGATGATGATGATGACGATGATGATGATGATGATGATCACTTGCAGCAAACACTCCACGTACATGCAGCACCTGCGCGCGATGCACCCCAGTGACGTCATCTGCCCACACTGCGGGTACAGCTTCGTACGGGCGGGGTTCGAGAACCACATGCGCGAAGTGCACCCATTCGAAGACCCCGCACAGGTGAGCGCACGTAGACCCCTCACGGGTGAGCGCACGTAGACCCCTCACGGGTGAGCGCACGTAGACCCCTCACGGGTGAGCGCACTTAGACCCCTCACGGGTGAGCGCACGTAGACCCCTCACGGGTGAGCGCACGTAGACCCCTCACGGGTGAGCGCACTTAGACCCTCACGGGTGAGCGCACGTAGATCCCTCACGGGTGAGCGCACGTAGACCCCTCACGGGTGAGCGCACGTTGACCTCGCAGGTGAGCGCACGTAGACCCCTCACGGGTGAGCGCACGTACACCCCTCAGATGAGCGCACGTAGACCCCGCACGGGTGACCGCAAGTAGGCATCTCACGGGTACGCAGCGCACGTAGACCCCTCAGGGAGGAGTGCACGTAGACCCCTCAGGTGAGCGCACGTAGACCCCTCAGGTGAGCGCACGCAGACCTCACGGGTGAGCGCACGTAGACCCCTCACAGTTGAGCGCACATAGACCCCTCAACCCCGCACGGGTGAGCGCACATAGACCCCTCACGGGTGAGCGCACGTAAACCCCGCACGGATGAGCGCACATAGACCCCTCACGGGTGAGTGCACTTAGACCGCTCACGGGTGAGTGCACGTAGACCCCTCAACGACATGGTCAGGGAGTCGGTAACTTGCAAGCCCCGTCATCCGTGATGATTTTTTTTTACTCCGACAAAAAAGTCAGTAAAGATTTTTATATAAACCTGTGAAGATGATACTGCCATTGTCGCAATTAGAATGCCATAAGCCTGCTTTGTCGTATTAGTTTACAAATTGCGAAAAACCAAATTTTTGAATTTCGCGGGCGGACCCGTATAATCCAACTTAATGTATAATGTCGCAGGTTCGAATCTCAGTTACGAAACGTAACTTTTTTTTTAAATTATTTTTATGAATTTTTATTTTATATTTGTTTTTAATTATTAGCAAATCTAGTTTTCACTTCTATCGGCAGTCCCTAACACTGCGAATTTTTTATTATCTAATACCTTTAAACGAGCAATTCTTCTGAAAATAGGAAACGACATCAACGATTTTCATGAATTGTAGTGTGCAGGGGATTTCGGGGGCCATAAATCGATCTAGCTAGGTTTCATTTTTAGAAAACGTCGTTTTATCCATGTTTTTAGGCAATGGCAGCCCGCACACAGTCAATAATATTGTCGAAAATATTGACAATATTTTCGTCAATATTTAGACCCCGCACACTATACGCAATAATATTGTCAATATTTCTAACAAAAAGTGATTCAGTAAGGCGTAGAAGCTTGATTTGCATGCACGTGTGCTAAAATGGATACAAAGAAAAAAACCATTGAATTGGTTATTGCCATGGAACTATTATAGCATGGAAGCAGCATCACCTACAAATTCGTACGCCAAAATTGTCCATGTAGTCACTACAAACACACTATAGATAAAATACACTAAGACACTAACCGGGTCAACAATAACCAACCATATGACTGGAATTTTAAGGTTCAGTTTGTAATAAATGTGCCACACGTACGACGTTTTGCAAATCACCCGATGAACATACATTTTTACCGGATTACATCGATGTAAGAATAGTTCCGAAGTGGAGTGGCAATTTTTTATATAATTATTTACACACAATAATAATTATTGTACATTAAAATTTGTCTTTATAATAATATCTTTTTATTTTGTCTTAACATAATTAATAAAATTACAGTCTTTTAAGTCTAATAGGTACTGAATACGTGTTGTACCGATTTTTTTCAAGGAGTCAAATAGAAAAGACAATTAATGTTTGACAGTTGGATCCTTTTTGCATTAGTACGTCTAAATGTTTAATAACAAAAAATCGTTAAAAAAAAAATAATAAAAAAAAACAATAAACTACTCCATTTATATTCTTGAATCAATGTTGCTCAGACGTGCCTATCGCGTTCTCTTCCTCGCGCGGTATGTGTGACTGTGATAGCTGCGCCGCAGAAATATTGTTATTTTCATGACAAATTAATTAAATTAAGCAACATTTCGTGATTATATTGTTAATGTAGTGGAATATAAATGTAAACAAAATATTTTCTTATCGAAAGTATGATATTCCATCTTGTTTTTTGATTGAAAAAATTTAAAAACAGTCCAAATTATCTGTTTTTAAATTTTTTTACGGAGCACCGAGGCTTGCTTTCGGTTTGTGAAATAACGCGCGACTGAGCTAACTTGCTACTATTAGTAGCAGTTAAACCGTGCCGTTTTTGACGCGTTGATGGTGAATCTAGGGAAATATAACATCGTTGGTTATTGCATTAACTTTATTGAATAAAAAAAGAAAGAAACGATGGCTTAAATACTGGAGGACAAAAAAAATTTCGCATTGATTTTATTTTTCCTGTAAAATATACATAAACCTCTATTGACCATAATTATTTCAGATTTTTCGATTAGTAAACTTCGGAGATAAGGGGGGGGGGAACGGTATTTTTTTCGACATTTTGGCCGATTACTCAAAAATTATTATATATAGAAATAAATAAAAAACTGTTTTAGAATGCACAAGTAAAGAGGCCTTTCATATGATACCCCACTCGGTGTAGTTATCTTACTTTGAAATTTCAAACCCCCTTTTTTAATCAAACTAAAATAATTTTCGCGTTGCTTTTATTTTTCCTGTAAAATATACATAAACCTCTATTGACCCCCGATTTTCCCCCTTTTTTAATAAAACTAAAAATTGGCCAAGTGCGAGTTGGGCCTCGCTCTTTTAGGGTTCCGTTAAAAAAAATTAAATTATTATATTTCCATGTACCCATGGAAATATTTTAATTTAATTTTTTTAATTTAATTTAATTTTTATTATTTGTTGTTATAGCGGCAATAGAAAATAGAAATACATAATATTATGTGAAAATTTCATCTGTCTATCTATTACGGTTTACGAGATACAGCCCGCTGACAGACGGACGGACGGACGGACGGACGGACGGACGGACGGACGGACGGACGGACGGACGGACGGACAGCGTAGGCTTAGTAATAGGGTTCCGTTGGTACCCTTTGGGTACGGAACCCTAAAAATAATTTTCGATTTTTCTTTATTCCAATGATGTTGGGCCACTATTATACATTATTATATATTACTAGCTGCCCGGACAGACTTCGTTCTGTCAAAAGTTAAAAGTAAAAATTAAATTTTTTTTGTTTTTTTTTTTATTAAAACCTTCCGTGGACCTTAAGGAACATACAAAAAAATAAATTAACCGAATTGGTCCATCCATTCTTGAGTTATTTTTTTGGCACCAACCATTTATTTTTATTTATATAGATATATTATTATATACAATGCCCAATATATTATATATTTTATATTATATATTATTATATACAATGCCCAATTTCATGTCGATAGCTTTAATAGTTACTGAAATAATCGACTGTGACAGACGGACGGACGGACGGTCGGAGAAAGTCTCACCATAAGGGTTCCATTTTTACCATTTTGGTACGGAACCCTAAAAAAGAAAGAAACGATGGCTTAAATACTGGATGACAAAGTGGAAAAGTGGAATTAAATCATTTAAATCTAATAAAAGACCTTCGAAATACAGAAAAAGATGATTTTAAAAATTACATGAGAATAAAAGGTAGTAGCTTTCAAAAAATACTATCTTTAGTAACCCCTTACTTAAAAAAACAAGATATACTGATGCGAAAATCGTTACGTCTCCCACATTCTAATAAATTCTATTAAATATTCTTTTTCATTGCTTGTTGCACTGGGGATGTCCTCCATTTTTGGTTGCGAGCGCACGTCCTCCTGCCTTGAAATCTTTTTTCAACTAAAATATTGACGCGCGCCCGCACACTGTCAATATTATTGTCAATATCCCTGCCTCCCCCCGATATTGACGAAATTTCCGGACTTCGACAATAATATTGATCAAACCCCGCACACAGTCAATAATATTGTCAATATTCGTAAATATTGACAATAATATTGACTGTGTGCGGGCTGCCAATGAATAACCCTATCTATATAATATGTATCTATTTATTATATGTATATAATATCATTAGAATACGAAGGTACATTTCGCCATCATCCATACCTACAGTTCCAATAGCTCAGTTAGGAAATCGGGCGGTCCCGAAACCAGGAGACCCCGGTTCGAGTCTAGACTATTATTTTTTCCCCTATGAATTTTATTATTATTTTGCTATTTATTTCGACTCTCACACCCGCGTACAAAATAAATATATATTAAGCCAAAGTAGAAATATAATAAACATAAATATAATATATACATATAATAAACTTACATATAGATTACATAAATAAATACTTGTAGCGGGCGGAGGATTACGCCCCGGCAGGGGAGACCAGACGGCCGGGGGTCAGGGCGACAGGCTGAGAAACCGACGGACTATCCTAGCCGAGTCTAGCAACACCGCTTTCTGCATCTTGGCCGCGAGCGAACTGCCACGGAACCCCAGTCGCCTCAGATGGTGAGCGAGGCTGACTGGGATCAACCCATTCGCAGAAATGACGATTGGGATGGTTTCAGTGGACTCCACATGCCACATGCCAGTAACCTCGTGAGCCAGATCTAGATACTTTCGTTTTTTCTCTGTCTCCGCTCTCACGAGGTTCCCGTCATGTGGGATGGTGATGTCCACTAAAAACACCCTCGACTGTGCCCGATCCATCAGCACGATGTCAGGCTTATTCGCCAGAATCGTCCTGTCCGTGATGATGGACCGGTCCCAATAGAGCCGGACTCCGTCACGCTCAAGTACCGGCACCGGTGTGTACCTATAGTACGGCACTCTCTCATCCAGGAGACCGTACTTCAGAGCAAGCTCTTGGTGAAGGATTTTGGCCGCTTGGTTGTGTCTGTGCAGATACTCAGTGTTAGCAAGAGCGGAACATCCCGAGAGCACATGCCTGAGTGACTCACCGGGATGGCGACACGCTCGACAGATGTCGTGAGTGCCATCCTTCAGGATGTACTTTCGGTAGTTCCGCGTCTTAACCACCTGATCTTGTATTGCACACACAAAACCTTCGGTTTCCCCAAAGAGGTCACCGAAGCGCAGCCATTGCACGGACGCTTTTTTATCTACGTGAGGCTCATTAAGAGCTTTAAAAAAGCGTCCATGCAACTCCCTCTCCTTCCATACGGTCTCCCGGTCAGAGGTGCTTAGTACCACCGGTTTCTGCCACTCGAGTTTGGCCAAAGATAGGGGAGTGAGTCCTTTATCACATTCTATGACATCTCTATGCATTGGACACTCCCTCTTCGTCTCAAAGTAGGTTCTGAGGCTGGATATCTCCCGATTATGCATGGTCTTGACGCTTAATACGCCTCGACCTCCACATTTTCGGGGTATATACAACCTCATAACAGACGATTTGGGGTGGTGCATGCGGTAGCGAGTCATAGTCGTGCGGACTTTTCTATCCAGTGCGTCTAGTTCGGTCTGAGTCCATCTGAGTACGCCAAAGGTGTACATGAGAACGGGCATGACCCAGCCGTTATATGCTCGGACCTTATTGGCGCCCGACAAATAGCTTTTACAAACTTTTGTCAGGCGGCCAAAAAAAACCTCGCAAACTGACTGTTTCACGTCCGCCTCCTTTACCCCCACGGATTGTGACATACCCAGATACCGGTATGACTCAGCTTCAGAGAGGGTCCTGATGTTAGATGGCTCGAGATTGATCTCGGCCGAATGAGTAACCTGTCCCCTCTCCACATGTAAGACCGCACACTTGTCTAGTCCAAGCTCCATCCTGATGGAGTTACTGAACTCAGTGGTGATATTCAGCAACTCCCTCAGGCGGGTGGCATTGGGTGCTAGCAGCTTGAGGTCATCCATGTAGAGAAGGTGAGGTACTTTTGTCCCTCCTCTCCGAAACTGAAAGCCTGTCCCTGATCTCTCCAGCAAAGAGCTGAGAGGGTTCAGCGACAGACAAAACCATAATGGACTCAGACAATCGCCCTGGAAGATACCCCGCCGTATCTTGATCCGGTCACCCGCAGCCGCCAACCGCTCGCCATGGAGACAAAGGATCGTACTCCATTGCCCCATACACTCTCCGAGGAAGTCTCGAACTGTACTATCGACTTTGTACAGCTCAAGGACCCTCAAGAGCCATGAATGGGGCACCGAGTCGAATGCCTTCTTATAGTCAATCCAGGCGGCAGAGAAATTCCGGCGATTGCGTTTGACCAGTTGGCCCGCGACGGAGTCGATGAGAAGGAGCTCCTTAGTACCACGACCACCGCCCCGACATCCGTTCTGAGCCCCAGACATGATGTTGTTCTCGTCTACGTGACGGGAAATCTTAAGGCTCAGAACGGATGTCAATGTCTTATAGATGGTAGTAAGACATGTGATGGGGCGGTACTTAGCTGGGTCAGCGGTATCGGTTGACTTAGGAGCTAAATGAGTGATCCCGGTGGTGAAAAGGCTCGGGAGTGCCCTTTGCTCGAGAGCATCTTGGAATTGTCGAGCCAAAGTAGCATGGCAGAGCGAAAAACCCTTCAACCAGTAGTGATGCAGCCCATCGGGTCCCGGACTTTTCCAGTTCGGGGCCCGGCGCACCGCACCAGCTACATCCTCCGAAGAGATGGCGACGGGGTTCATCGGCTCTATTGAGGCACATGCTTCCTCAACCGCCGCAATCCAAGGGCCCTCCTCATGCTCCACCTCTCTTGACCATACATTTCGCCAAAAGGCGACGAGGTCAGCCGGGCTCGGCCGCTGAGAGGTAGAACAGACTGCTGGGCACTCCAGTTTTTTATAGAACCTTTTCTGATCACTCGAGAAGAGGCGATTTTGCTGAAAGCGCTCGACTCTTTCCGAGTATCGTCGAATGCGGTTCCCCCATGCAGCGATTTTCTGCTTCAAGTCGTCGATGCGCTCCGTTAGTTTTTGGGCTATATCGGGCTGGTCTAGCCGCACCCCGAGCCCATTAAAGGCTATTCTAACGGAGCGCACAATCCTTGGCCTAGTGTTGCCCGACCTGAAACTCTGCAGTCTGCCAATGAGAGCTCTGGCCAGGGTGATACGGTGTTCTATTCTCCTTTTCGAGGCTGGCTCCGTGCTGCGCCTTAGAGTAGTGCGTCCACGTTCTTGGGTCTTGACACCCATGAAACGATGAACAGCTAAGGCCGCACCAAAGAGAATAGAAGCCGTATCATCCAGGCCAGTGCTGCGCTCAAGGTATTGAGGCAGCATTTGGTTTATGGCCTCAATGACATCCCGCGTCACTACATTTAATGTGAGTCGGGAGAGCCGCGGACGGTTCTCTAGAGGAGCACTCCGGATCTCCGAAATCGCCTCTTCTAAAATCCTTCTCATCCGCTCTATGTCAAAGGAAACTGTTTCCTCCGTGTCCTCCTCCACAGGCAAATCTTGCGCGATAGCGTCGGTCTCTTCGCGGACAGGTTCCGCCAGAGAGACAATTTGCTCTGTGGTTGGGGTTGTCACCTCGGGAACAGCCTCACGTCGTAATCGTTCGAGCTCGGCAGCGCTAAAGATGTTCGAGCGCTGAATATACCGAGCCCGGTCTGCCAGGTTTTGTTCCGTGACAGTCAGATTCGGCTCGAGCAGCAAGAACTCGCGGTACATTGCCGCTCGGTAGCCAGTCCGTCCGGTTTCCCCTCCTGTCGCCCTGTAGTACGCACGCATGACATTTCTGTTCATTGGAGATGTCCATCTCATGCGGCGCACTCCACCAGCGGCGGGCTCCGAAGATTGGGTCCTTGAGGACCCTGTCGGTGCCAAGCCCTCTGGTGGGGATGATGGATTGGCCGGCCGCCGAGATGGTAGTGGCGGCCGGCTGGTGTGACTGGCGGTCCGCATGCTGTCACGTCCAGCGCCAGTCCCAGACGCGCCCTGGCGCCCCCAGGCAGCGGCCCTGTTCGCGCATTCTTATTAGTTTGGTCCATCATCATAAAGGGGGTGGGGGGGTGAGTGGCAGTTACGTCACTCGGGGTCCACTCAGGTCCCCAAGGAGGCTGTTTTAGAGCCAGCTCGCTCGGTTTAGGGGAACCTAGATGTTATTTGGTTCCCCAGTTCCCTTAGTCGCCTCTTACGACACCCATGGGAAAGGAAGGGGTGGCAACATTCTATTGGCCGTGTGGCACCGGCAGAATATTATTATTATTATTTATTTATTTATTTTTCTGATTATATAATTTCCAAAAATCATGATTACCACCAAAAAAAAAAATAAGTGGCACTCGGGGACTGCCGCGGTAAAGCTATTGCGTAGGATTTTTTATCAACTTATGCAATTCTAATATTTATGCAATATTTTTTTGCATAGTAAAAATTATGCAAAAAAATTATTAAAAAACAAACAAACAAGAAAAGCGCACTGTCACTACTTCGCGAGTGAGATTCGAACCTGCGACATCATACACCATACGGTTAAGAAAGCGGCCGCTCACCCACTGCGCCAAACAGAGCTACTTGTGAACCTCTAAAATGCTGAACGCTTACTGAACGACGGTGTTAGGTTTATTTTCGTTACGGAATTTCTTGATTCGGTCGCCGCGCTCAAACTGTTTGTCCTAGTTCAAAGCCCGCGATAAAAGCTATGCAATAGCTTAAAAAACCCGAGCAAAGCTCGGTCACCCAGGTACTTATTCTTATTCTAAATTCTTGTTGGCAGACCCAACTAGCAAAAATAGGTCATATAAGAGTTTTGCAAAAGTTTTGGATATAACTGAATGGTATGCAATTAAGTCATACAATGGTCATACAAACGTTTATACAACGCGATTTTGGCGCAGTTACTATGGCTATAAAGTCATACAGCATTGTCATTCAAAAGTCATAAGCAAAAACTTTTAGTCAATTAGGTGTTATAAAATTAATATTTTAAGTATATTTCGTCATAGTAGTGTTGTAATTTATTATTTGTATGAGTATTTAGTCGTATAGTTATCATAGCGCAGACGTTTATCTGACCAATGAATCGTTGTGATGCAGTATTGAAGCGCTTTCAATCATAAGTAATATTAATAAATTAATCTATTGTCTGAGCAGCCCGGCGTATGCAAAAAATTAAAAAACAAAGAGTAATATGTATTTAATATTTTATACTTGAGTGTAATCAATATTCACAAGTTTGAAATGGGATGTGTTTATTTTTAAGTTAGGAAAACTTAATGCGAATGTCACTTTTGCAACCAACTTTTTGGGTTTATTAATATATTTTAAATGCCCCCTTGATTTCTTTTAAATTTAATTATATTTTTCTTTAAAAAAATAAATTATTATTTGTCATAATGCCATTATGATTTACAAAATACTTATATACGATAAATACTGCGGTTTTAAGGCGCTGTGTTCAGTCACGATCTTCATTCGTGAGCCGAATCACGAGCCGAATGAAGATCGTCTTATTTAAAATCTATGGGTCATAATATTATGAAAAAAAAAAGTAGTTATAATTGAT
The DNA here is from genome assembly GCA_029955525.1 of Oeneis ivallda. Classification (NCBI taxonomy): domain Eukaryota; kingdom Metazoa; phylum Arthropoda; class Insecta; order Lepidoptera; family Nymphalidae; genus Oeneis; species Oeneis ivallda. The sequence continues at coordinate 14,592,437 of JARPMR010000026.1, read as the reverse complement.
CGTATTTCTGGCCTGAGGCTTTTTCTTAAAAACGATGATGCAAACAAACAAAACTACAACAAATGGCTGTTTTAGATTTTATTTATTGCGACTGTTAAATTATAATGGAAAATATTAAAATTATAACAGTCGCAATAAATAAAATCTAAAAGAGCCATTTGTTGTAGTAACATATGAAAAACAATTGTACTTAATTTTACCAAAATAAATGTATGCATAACAGAGAACGATGGGAGTTTATGTATTTACAGAGTCAACTTTGCAATTTTTTTCTATCGAGAAAAGTTTGCATCATCGTTTTTAAGAAAAAGCCATCAGGCCAGAAATACGATCAATTATAACTACTTTTTAGGGTTCCGTAGTAAACAAGGAACCCTTATAGTTTCGCCATGTCCGTCCGTCTGTCTGTCTGTCTGTCTGTCTGTCTGTCTGTCCGCGGTTTAGCTCAGAGACTATTGATACTAGAAATCTGTAATTTGACAAGGGTATAAATATCAATCACGCCGACAAAGTGGTGAAATAAAATTGTGAAAAATAATTTTTTTTAGGGTACCTCCCCTACATGTAAAGTGGGGATGAATTTTTTTTTTCTCATCTATCCCATAGTGTGGGGTATCGTTGAATAGGTCTTTCAAAAACGTTGTGGGTGTGGGAACACCATTTTTCAATTCAGGGATCCGTTTGTGAAATATGATATTTTAAAGTGCTAAATTTTATTAGAGTCAAGTGTCCCCCCCCTCTGCCAGCTAAATGGTTGTATATAGGATACAAGAAAAAATTCACAGCAGTAGTATATATAATGAATTTTAAAGGAAAACTATCACGGCTAAGTAGGGTTCATTAGTGAAGGAGTTATATCGGTTTTTCTAAGTCAGATATTACACGTAGTGTAAGTTGCATATTTTGTAGTATATTATATTTAGTATTTAAACCATGGAACTCAAAATGTATGTTGAGACTTTCAACTACGGAACCCTACACTGCGCGTGGCCCGACACGCACTTGACCGGTTTTTTATTTTTTCATAATATTATGATCCATAGATTTTAAATAAGACGATCTTCATTCGGCTCGTGATTCGGCTCACGAATGAAGATCGTGACTGAACACAGCGCCTTAAGAGTTAAAAATTAAAGAACGCAATCATTACAAACCTATCAGAGTTCCTTAAAACATTTTAGTAATCCGTCATTTTGTCATTCCAGAACATTTTAGAGAACATAACTTTTTTGAAAATATAACTATTGCATAGATAGGTATAGTATAGAACTCGCCTAACGGTTTAGTCGCAATTGTATTTTAAGAAAGTAATAATAATTGCAAACAATTTCTATGGTATAGTATAGTCACAGAATATATAATAGTTGGTATGGTATAGTACCAACTGTACTAGTTGGTATACTTACCTAAATGTAAATTTTTGTGCATCAAGTACCTATAACTAGTACCTACCTACTATTTTTTTTTTAGATTTCAAATATAGACGTGGCCTTTCTGGATGTGGACGATTTTCTTAAGAAAAGCGATTTTGAATTATTGAGAGAATTAAAATGGCCGTGGCAAAAAACACATTTTGTCAAAGTCGAAAAATGTCATAATTGTCGGTTTCCAACTTTATCCACAATGCTTAAACATTTTGTCATGCCAAATAACAAAAATATAATAATGTACTGCTTCACTATAATTTTTTTTGGTGCCAGCAGTGCAAAGATTTCGCTATTTATGATCATTATCCATGCGATGAATGTATCTGTAACGAGTAGATAATCAAGAAGTAAATTAAAGTTTATTTTGTACTACCATGGTAGGTTTGTTTTATTATTCTAGTAACTAGAGGATGCCCGCAACTTCGTCCTCGTGGATTAAGGGTTTTTAATTCCCGCGGGAACTCTTTAATTTTTCGGGTTAAAATGTAACCTATGTGCTTTAATCCTGGGTATGAGCTATCTCTATTCCAAATTTCAGCCAAATCGGTTCATTCTTTGTCGCGTTAAAGAGTAACAAACATCCATCCATCCATACATACCTACATCATCACAAACTTTCACATTTATAATATTAGTATGATGTGATTAACTTTAAAGAAATTTTTTCTTCTTCATAATTTTAATCAATTTTAATCAATTTCATAATTTTTTTCTTTTTCTTCTTTCATAATTTTACGGTTTATGTACGGAACCATCACTCTCTGTAGCGTTTATTTAAAATGTCAGAATTCTGACGTTTTAAACCAAATAAGCACTAGCTTTTAGTCATACAGAGGTTTCGGATATGACATTTATATGACTTTATTGACATGTAACATTCATAAGAAACCGAAATTATGACTAGTCTTACAGTTGCGGATATAAAAGCTTTTATATAACCAAATTGCTATAAGGTGTCATATATAAGTTGTAATACCAGCCAAAATGTCCTGGCTAAAACGTTTGTATGACTGTTTATTTTCTGCGATTAAATTGCTTTATAGCTATGTCATACAAACGTTTGTACGAGGACATTTTATTACCAAATTGCATTAAAACATAAATGCAATATACATGACGTCTGTACAACGTCACGTTTTAAAACTTGCTAATATACGATACTTATAGGACGAATTAGTCATAAAAGGTTAAAATGTTATGACCATTTTGTTAGTTGGAGAGTTTGGATGGCCCACTATGCGAGGAGTGCAACATCGTTTTCGCCTCAAAGGCGGCGTACAGACAACATTTGGAAGTTTCGCCCATACATGTCGCCAGTAGGTGAGTGTACTGACCTCTAAAAAAAAAATTCAAAATTATTTATTTCACGTAGGCCACCAAAGCTATGACGGAACGTGTGTAATAAACGAAGGCAACACGCAAGGGTCGTGACGGAAAGTTCTTGTACTTTTTTTCGCCTAGCCCCCATGCGCCGTCCAAAAAAAATCTGTTTAATTCAGACCACTGGCCCATAATGTTAATATACACTGTTTATATAATAAAATCTATGTTAATTATCGTAATAAATTCAAATTCAAAATTATTTATTTCGAAAAAATATCTTATTTCAGCAAAAAAAAGTTTGGTTGATAAAATTGCCGTTTCAATTTTAAGTTTTATTTTAAATTCACGCTAAAACGTTCGACGGTGTCATGGCGTCGTTCGTGACGTCACCTCTAAAGTCCAGATTTCCTTACTTGAGTATTCGAGTAAACAAACACCTCTTGATATGAATATCACTTATTTACACACAAATCACACATTTTTAACTATGTATAACTGTCTAGATCTATTCATCAAACACATTCGTTACGATTTACACCAAAAATTGCTTCGAGTTTACCATTACAAGATATTTATTTTCTCAAAACCGAAATAATAGCAGAACTCATTTGCACAGATTAGAAGAAAGTGACATTTCGTAACCCTAGATTGTCTATGAATTGTTGAGGTGGGGACAGGCGAATGAGTGACCTTATGAATGGTTGAATCCATGGAACTAGGAATTACGACTAGTCTTCCTACTTCAATGATTAAATCATCATTACAGTAGAGGTGAGTAACTTTAGAACATAAAATATAATGGATACTGATAAAAAATAAATCACTAGCAGAAAATGATTGTAATGGTTATCTTAAATAAAATTAGATATTATTATAAAATAAAATATAGATAATCTTAATCTTTATTATTACCAAACTAAAGAACATTTTACTAAAGAAAACAGGTAAATAAAAATACACTACTGTTTTTTTTTTAAGAAAATTGTTTGTATCACAATGTTACCCACAAATGGGGTATACATACTTTAGAATAGAACAAAAATCTGATTAGTAATAATTAATAAATCTTCGTTAATTTTTTCTTGTAAATTCCTCTTTTTCATATAATTACGAAAAAGATATTGTTTATTTACTTTTTACGTCTTTGTAGTAATGGTACACGTCTATGACCATCGCAGTTGGGATGAAAATCATTCAGTTGTATAATGCTTTAACATTCGTTCAATCGCTTATGCGAGAACTTCCCAACCCTATAAATTGTCTTTGGTTAACTTTCGGCCATTATTGTTTACTCGAGTACTCAAGTAAGGAAATCTGGACTATATGTTTTGTCAGTATTTTGTCAAAATTTGAAGATAAATGTGACGTATCGCTCTGATTGGTGTTCAATCCAATATGGCGGATTGCTGTATTTTATAGTTCTATTTTATCAAAATAAATGTCAATCTCCCTCAAGCGAGGCGCTAAAAGTGTAAGAATTTTTCCGTCACGACCTTTGTGTGTTGCCTTCGTTTATTACATAAGTTACGTCATAGCTTTGGTGGCGTAGCGGCTAAACGAAGGAGTGAAACTATCGGTTCGGGGGTTCGAATCCTGGCTTAAGATAATTATTTGTTATTTTATTTATTTTTATGATCAATATATTATTAAAAGTAACTTCGTTCTGACCGAGTGTTCCACGACACTCACGCATTTTTGAAGTAAAACTTCTTTACGCACGCTTGACTTGGATAGTAAGCTGGTGAATGCGTTACGAAAAGTGTGATCGGGCGAGGCGAGCGGAAGTTGAGAGGGAGATAGAAGTTAGTGAAGATAGAAAGAGAGAGAGTTATGTTTCGTATATTACTGTAGGGGCAAGAGAGAGAGAGAGAGGTGCGAGCGCACATTTTCTAATAGCCAGTTGCGTTTCGTAAGTTTTACTTCAGTCGTGTGGTCTAAAGCACGCTCTTTTTTTTTTAATTTAATTTCTTTTGTGTTAAATACGCAGTTCGAAGGACAGTGACGACGCGTCGCAACACCGAGCAGGAGGCGAGTCGGGGAATCAAACTAGCAAAACGCAAAAAAAACGCCCCCGGCGCATTACCTGTGAAGAGGTGAGATCAATTCTTCTTATCATCATCTTCAAATATGGTTGAGCGAAGGAATGGCTGGGTCATGCGTCATGCTCGTGAACGGGTCCCACCGGCGGGAATGGGGCTACTTTCTGTCTGCCCGTCTTGGGGTATATTGCATTGTTAGTAGGTATGCATTTTTGGAACTTCCCTCATTGTGGAAACACTGCATACATAGCATAGTATCTATTGTATTGTAAACTTGTTTTGAAACGAGCAACCGCCGAGTTTCTTGCTGGTTCTTCTCGACAGTAAGGGCATTCCGAACCAGTGGTAGACTCTACGACGATTCAAAAGCACTTGTAAAAAAAAAATTGGTTGTCTGTAAAGTCGGTTTACGGACGATAGTTTTACGTGATAACTTCATAAAGAAACAAGTCACAAGCCAACGCTTATACCGATCGTGCCTCTCAATCGCTTGTTCCGCGCTCACGCTGCACGCGCAAGCTCAGACTGAACTTGACACTTTTTCGTGCGTGCAGCCGGTGTTCATAGATTTATAAGACGTTATCACGTCAAAAGTTTATTTGAATAAAAAATATTTCTATTCTATTATATTTTTGACAACCGTTGTCAAAAACGGTTTGAAGACCTCCCTGGCTCAGTGGTGAGCGCTGTTGTCTTATACCTGGGAAGTCTCGGGTTCGATTCCCGGCGGGGTCAATTTGGGAATTTATAATTTCTGAATTGTCTCTGGTCTGGTCTGGTGGGAGGCTTTGGCCGTGGCTAGTTACCACTCTACCGTCAAAAACGTGCCACCAAGCGATTTAGCGTTCCGGCACGATGGCGTGTAGAAACCGATTAGGGGTATGGGTTGAATGTTCACTGCCATACCCCTTCCAAGTTAGCCCGCTGCCATCTTAGACTGCATCGTCACTTACCATCAGGTGAGATCGCAGTCAAGGACTAGCTTGTCATCGAATAAAAAAAAATTCTATTCCATGTTTCAGTGTGGCGAAAAGGTGAACGGTTTCAGGAGATATTACCAGCACCAGTTGCAGCACGGTAAAGTCAGCACCAAGGTCAAGTCCCAGCCGGCCATGTGCGAGCAGTGCGGGAGGGTCTTCAAGGTGAGACGGCGCTAGGCTGGTGGGGGGCTTCGGCCGCGGCTACAGTCTATTTTGTTTAACAAACGAGTACTGAGTATCTCTCGCATATTTCCGATATTGACAGAGTGAGATGGGTCATTGTTAGGGGTGGGGTACTGAGTATGACTCTCGCACATTTCCGATATTGACAGAGTGAGATGGGTCATTGTTAGGGGTGGGGTACTGAGTGTGTCTCGCACATTTCCGATATTGACAGAGTGAGATGGGTCATTGTTAGGGGTGGGGTACTGAGTATGTCTCGCACATTTCCGATATTGACAGAGTGAGATGGGTCATTGTTATGGGTGGGGTACTGAGTGTCTCTCGTACATTTCCGATATTGACAGAGTGAGATGGGTCATTGTTATGGGTGGGGTACTGAGTATGTCTCACGCACATTTCCGATATTGACAGAGTGAGATGGGTCATTGTTAGGGGTGGGGTACTGAGTGTGTCTCGCACATTTCCGATATTGACAGAGTGAGATGGGTCATTGTTAGGGGTAGGGTACTGAGTATGTCTCGCACATTTCCGATATTGACAGAGTGAGATGGGTCATTGTTATGGGTGGGGCAATGAGTATGTCTCTCGCACATTTCCGATATCGACAGAGTGAGATGGGTCATTGTTATGGGTGAGGTACTGAGTATGTCTCTCACTTTTTCGATATTGACAGAGTGAGATGGGTCATTTTAGGTTGATTACGTGGACAAATAGCAATGCAGTCAAAATTTTCGGTACTCGTTTGTATAAAGAACAGACTATAGTTGCCTAGCATAGTTTAAGAAATTAATCAGAATATCGACTAATTTGTGGGTAGACTCAGGTCCAACTCGATATTCTAATTTCTTAAACTGGACACTTTCAAGTAAAGATTTTTATATAAACCTGTGAAGATGGCACTGCCATTGGCGCAATTAGAATGCCATAAGCCTACTTTGTCGTATTAGTTAACAAATTGAGAAAAACCAAATTAAATTTTAATTTCGCGGGCAGACCCATAATCAACCTTAAGAGGGGACTTTAGTGGGCCTTTCTCCATACAAACGCATTCTGCTGTTTTCTTCGTGGATAATGCCTCTAGAGCAATGATTTTTTTCCAAAAAATCTTGGTCTAATTAATACGTGCCCCTATCATTTCCTTTTTTCTAAAACATAATCTTTAAAAGAAATATGATAATCCAAAAACCCGAGAAAAAAAAAAACATTTTTACCGCCATGTTCAGACGACTATCAGACAAATTTGATAAGTTTTTAACAAAAAATAAAATAATAGAAGCATAGATATACTTTTCCTCTAAATTTTGATATAAGAATTTTTGAGATCTTTCCAGTATTGAAGAAGGAAACAGCAGAATACGAAACGTCTTTTGGTCAAGGTTTTTGTAGGTAAAATCAGCCTGAGCTGCAGTTCTCCCTTGTAGGTAAAATCAGCCTGAGCTGCAGTTCTCCCTTTCATACTTTAAGGGGGTAGGTTGGAGGTAGGTGCGACGGCAATAGTTTCTTCAAATACCTATTTTTCAAATTCTCTGGGACTAGAGTTCCCTCTTAAAGAGAAAAGATAATGTAAGTTTTATCATTGAATTAAAAAAAAACTTGAGAGGTGTCAAGGTGTCAATTACATTGTGTTCGGTATTTTCGCGATACAACATTAGGTCTCCGTAGCCTAGTGGCTCCGGCAGTCGCCTAAAAGTTCAACGTCGATGGTTCGATGTTGAACTTTTAGGCGCTTTTGTTGTATCGCGAAAATACCGAACACAATGCAAAATTATTCACATTCAACAAAAAAGTGTCGGTTTCAAATATATGTCGAGTGTCGGTTCCTTAATTTTTTCCGTCTAGCCCCCTTCCGTACCGCGCGATAAGGAACTTACGTTCCAAAAAATCTTTGTCAACAGAATCAGTCCCTGCTCCGCTACCACATGCCGAAGCATTCGGGCCGCAGACAGTTCCCGTGTCCAGTTTGCGGCAAGCGGTTCGTGCTGAAGGCGCACCTTTACTTCCACAAGCAGATACACGTGCAGAACCGGCCGCGCTACGAGTGCGAGCTGTGCGGGAAGCACTTCGCCAACAAGATGGGGCGCGTGCGGCACATACAGGTGCGACGCCACTACGCGCAAAGCCACCTCACCTCACGCCACCCCTCGCAATGCCACTCCACATATTGCCACCCCACGCAATGCCATCCCACGCAATACCATCCCGTCTCACGCCACCCTACGCAATGCCACTCAAACAAGCTGGGGCGTGTGCGACACATACAGGTGCGACCCCACGCTACCACCACCACACGCAATGCCACCTTATATAGCCGCCCTTATATAGCCGCGAAGCAGCGGCTGGGTCATGCGTGATCCTCGTGAACGGGTTCCACCGGCGGGAATGGGGCTACTTTCTGTCTGCCCCGCTTAACATGTATTGAATTTTAAGTAGGTATGCTTTTGTGGAACTTCCCCTCATTGTGGAAACACTACATACATACCATAGTATCTATTGAAATGAAATGAAATGAAATGAAATGAAATGTATTTATTTGCAAGAAACATTGTACGTAATAGATGTTAACATAATATTCAATGTCCAGTATGTTTCGTCAATTGACATGCAAAATATAATTATTTTTGATACTTTAGTTTTATACAGTTTTATACAGTTCTGGCAATTTTTATTAGACTCAAGTACACATAATAGTCATACATAGAAAATAAAATTAGATTTCTTATTACCTACCATTAGCTTATTTTATAGTACCCAAAATCAAATTCAAAGCAATTAAAATATAAAATGAACAATAAATATAAAAAGTATGTAATTTAATTATCTGTATGATGTCAATAAATTAATAAGTTCAATGTCAAAAAAAAAAACTAATTTGTAACACATTTTGTATTGAAAAATTCTTTTAAACTATAAAAGCATTTATTCATTAACCATTGATGCAGTCTCCTTTTAAATACTTTTAATGGTAAATCTTTCAATTCATTAGGCAATTTGTTATATATTTTAACAGACATGCTATAACAACTTTTGCTAAAAGATGCAGTTCTAGAGGAGGGAAATATGAGTCTGTTAGGATACCTTGTATTGAAATTTACCTGTTGGCTTTTTTTTGGGTAGAAATCAGACATATGTTTTTGAACAAATAGGCTTATCTCAAAAATGTACAGGCATGGCAGCGAGAGAATTTTTAATTTTTTGAATAAAGGGCGACAAGAATCAAGGGGGCCGGCTCCACAGATTGCCCTGATACACTTCTTCTGTCCAATAAATAAACGACCTATGCTAACAGAGTTGCCCCATACGACTAGTCCATATCGTAAGGCTGAAACCACAAATGCGTGATATGCCATCAGCGCCGTTTTCTCTCCTACTGTTTTTGATAGGCGCCTGAGGAGATATACATGTTGGTTAATTTTTTTGCCAATTTTTTCAACATGCGACTTAAAGGACAAGTTGTTATCTAAAGTGATTCCTAGAAAATTGACAAATTGTGCTTCTTTAATATTCTCATTATGATAATGAACCTTAATATCTTTCCCTTTCCCATTTTTGTTATAATACTGCATATACATTGTTTTATTAATATTTACAGCCAAGTTATTTTCGGTAAGCCATTCAATTGTGTCATTTATTGTTTTATTAATTTCTAAATTGTATGTCAAATCATTGTTACATTTAATTACAATAGATATGTCATCAGCAAAGAGTGTACAGTTGTATGTAGTAATGCTCGGTAAGTCGTTTATGTAAATAATGAATAGAAGTGGACCTAGTACACTTCCTTGTGGTACACCTTTGATATTAGGTCTAAGTTCTGATCGATAAGATATTACTTCTTGTTTATTATTTAAATTAGTAATTTCAACATATTGCGTGCGGCTGGATAGGTAACTTTTAAGCCACTCATTTGCTTGACCTCGAATACCATATTGATCGCATTTGTCTAAGAGCTTTTCGTGACAAACATGGTCGAAAGCTTTGCTCATATCAAAAAACACAGATGTTACAGGAATTTTTTTGTTCATGCATTCTGATATTTCTTTGATTAGCGAAAAACATGCTAATGTTGTTGATTTTCCTTTTTGGAAACCATTTTGTTCCTTTAAAATGATATTATGTTTAGATAAAAAAGATATTAATCGTTTGTGCATTATCTTTTCAAAAATTTTTGATATAATAGGAATCAGTGTAATTGGCCGATAGTTGTTAACGTCACTTTTATCTCCTGCTTTGAATAAAGGTGTAACTATTGACTTTTTTAAGTTTGATGGGAACTTACCTTCTTCAAAAGATAAATTTACTAAGTAGGCTAAGACTGGAGCTAGCTCCTTTGCACATTCCTTTATTACCTTTGTTGCTATTTCATCATAACCTGTGGAATTCGAATTGTTAAGTGATTTAATAACGGTTATTATCTCTGTTTCATCAGTCGGCATCAAAAAAATACTAGAATTGTTATGCTTCAGTTTATGTAAAGGTTTTTTATTTGTAAGTTTTTGAGTTTTTATGGTTGTATTTATAAAATGATCATTGAAAATAGTGGCAATCTGAGTTGGGTTTTTTATAATTTTATTTTGATAATTAATTTGATCTATACTTTTCAAATTAGAATTATTTTTGTTTTTAATCACATTCCATGACGCTTTGCATTTATTTTTCGAGTTTACTATATATTTGTTGTTACTACTTCTCTGAGCTAGGTCAATACAATTGTTAAGAATCTTTGAATAACTATTAAATTTGTTTTTGTTTGCGGGTATTCTGTTTTTATAATATTGATACCTCAATTTTCTTTTTGTCACACATGATTTTTTAATTCCTCTAGTCAACCATTTAATTTTTGAATTAGAAATATTAATCTTATATTTAAGAAGTGGAAAACACAATTTATAGAATATGACTAATGTATCGTAGAATTCATTAAAAGCTTCGTTCAGTTTTTGAGCAGCATACACTTCTGTCCATTTAAGACTTTTCATACATTCCTTAAATTTATTCACGTTTTGATTACACAAATCTCTTCTGAAAATAAACTTATATGATGGTGATAAATTATTTTCTTTTATTGGTACTACTAAAAACTGTGCTGTGTCGTGATCAGACAGTCCTAACTGACGAACCTCCCCTATAGCATTGTCTATATTACTAAAAAAGAGGTCAATACAAGATTTTTGACGAGTGGGTTCATTAATATGATTACGAAAGTTATAATTTCGCAGTAAATCCGTCAACTCCAGGTTTGATTTAGTATTTTTTAATGTGTCGATATTAAAATCACCAACAATCACAATATTACTGGTTTCCCACGATCTTAATTTGTGTAATAGCAAGTCAAGCTTATTTAAAAATTCAACAACATTCGAATTCGGCGTCCTATACAGACAGATCACAATTAATTTGTACTTTGGTATTCTTAAACCACAACATTCAAATAAAAATTCTGCACACAGTTCTTCTATGACATCAAATTTAACGGCCTCAATATAATCTCTGACTAAGATGCAGACACCGCCACGTTTTTGTTTAAGTCTACAAAAAGCAGATACCATTGTATAACCATTCAACTTAATGTTAGATATGTTATCTGCAGTGATGAATGTTTCTGATAGGCATAGAACATCTACTGGTTTTCCATTTTCAACGAATTCAGTTAGAGATATATTTAGTAAGTCAGTTTTATTTAAAACGCCTGCTATGTTCTGATGCATTATATTAAGATCAAAATTAGACTCGAAAAAAAGAATCGCTTTTAAACTCTTCTTTTTGTCCTTCATTTTTATTTGTTATATTAGAAACGTTCAGATTATCTGACTTTTTCGGACTTTTACTAATTTGTTTACAACTTATAGTTGACATACATTTATCATCTATTTTAGGTTTTGGTTTAAAATAATATGGTATGGTACCTTTTATTGTTTTACTATTGGTATTAACAGACCGCGATTGCGATATTTGAGCTTGATGTTGACGGTCCTCGGCACCACGTGACATTAAAATTTGACTCCCGGGTACTAAATATTTTTGCCTATAATACATTGAATCGATAAGCATATTTATTCGGTAACAAAAATCATGAATGAAGTGCTTCTTGTCAGGGTACGATTTTGCTAAAGACAAGAATATACAATTTTCATAATTTCTACAAGTCAGTTCCAATAAATTATTCAGTTTTTGTTCATTTAAGTGTTCACTATGCAATACACTGGTTACAATAACGGTTGCTTTACTGTGATGCTTTAAGAAAAAACCAAGTTCCATTATAATTTTGTAAGGATTACTATCCTGCTCGCCTAAGCACAAAATTATTCTGTCGTTATGGGTCAACTCTATATTATTGAAAGTTGTAACAAGTTCGTCACACATTGCATATGGTTTAACGAAGGAGAATATTTGATAGTTTTCATATTTAGTATTTTGACGTGACTGGATAAGTGAAGTTGCTAAATTTACACATTGTTGACCACCAAGTATCATAATTCGCCTTTTGTCTGAATGTACATCTATATTATCTGTTGACCTTTCATGTTTCGAGTCCGTGTCACTAACGGATATACGTTTAATTTCTTCTCCACTCCGGTTTTTTAAGGTTTCTCCGAGTGTACTTTTAATTGGCGCGATATCGCATTCCTCATTAATTGATGATACTACTTTTTTCGCACAAGTTTGTTCCAAACAAATGCTAGAAGCCTCCTCTGTCGCTTGAATAGGCTCACTATTACTTAAAGTTTCCGACTCCTGATTTGTATCAGTATAACTCAAATCAAATTGTAAGGATTGAGTAAATTCCAATAATTTAGGTTGATTACTCCTTTTTTTTAAAGTAGTGCTGTTAGGGCTATTGTTACTCGGACTTAAGCATACTTTTTTGAGGACTTCTATTTGATTTTTCTGCTCCGTTAATAGTTTCTTCAATTCATTTATTTCCCCTGATAATGTAAAAATTTCTGAGTGGGCACTATTTAGTTGCATGTTAAGTCTTGTGATTTCTTCTTTTAATTCAATAATTTCTTCCTGTGTAATTATTGTGGACAAGTCTGGTAGGCTTCTTGCTTTTGTGTCCGAACATAATGAGTCCATTGATTCGTCTTGTTCTAGGCAAAATGAAGTGTGAATTTTGGATAGTTTTCTTCTTAAAGTAATAATATTATTATTATTAGTTTCCATGGTCCGTAATATTATTATGTATAATCAAACAACAAAAAAAAAAAAAACAAAAAAGTTCAACTACATCAATTATCCGACCTGGTTTTGAACTCGTTTACTAAAGTTTTAATGTAAGCGTCAGTCCGATTGAGCCACCAGCACTCATGTCCTACCGGTATAATTTAGTCATCAGTTGACTTGTGATTGCTAGGTGGACATTGACCCTGAAGGCCGGTCATTCAACCCACACTCGACACTGATGTATCACAGCTGATTCAATAATTGTTACTGCACTGATGAATTTTCTAACGGTCACTGTAAAATTATTGCTTTAAATACCAGTTTTACACTTGATTTTGGCTTACTTTTGTTTTATTATTTACACAATAAACATTATTTAAGTGTTTATTTGATTATTAAACTATAAAATATTATATTTGTAAATGTTATTGTCAAAGTTGTATATTACGTTATATATACATTATTTACAGCCGGAAACTTCACACAAACACTGTCACGCAATTATTGCACATTAAGTTACATAATTCATCACTCTGTGCTTTAAAATATTTACTTTAAATATTTTTTATAATTAAAAATACGGGACTAGGTCTTCACTAGGCGACTCCTATTGTATTGTAAACTTGTTTTGAATTGTAAACTTGTTTTGAAAAGAGCAACCGCCGAGTTTCTTGCTGGTTCTTCTCGGCAGGAAGGGCATTCCGAACCAGTGACCAGTTTCAGACCCACCGACGATTCAAAGGCACTTGTAAAAAAGTTTACTTGAATAAAAATAATTTCTATTCTATTCAATAAACTTTCCTCTTGGCTTTGCCGTTAGGAAAAAAATTGTAGGAGTACCTAATGATAACTTATTAATTTCACAGATAATTCACAATTCGGTGAAATACAAATGCGACCGCTGCGAGAAAACCTTCACTACTGCGTTCAATCGGAAACTCCACGTGAGACATGTTCACGATAAAGTGCCCTATCCCAAGAGAAAGCAGAGAAGAAGGAAAACCGCGAGTCCCGAGCCACAGGCGAGGCGAACGAACGCGACAATGAAAACCGCGAGACCCGAGCCACAGGCGAAGCGAACGGACGCGACAAGCAAAACCGCGAGACCTGAGCCACAATCGAAGCGAACGGACGCGACAAGCAAAACCGAGAGACCCGAGCCACAGGCGAAGCGAACGGACGCAACAAGCAAAACCGCGAGACCCGAGCCACAGGCGAAGCGAACGGACGCGACAAGCAAAACCGCGAGACCCGAGACACAGGTGAAGCGAACGCACGCGACAATGAAAACCGCGAGACCCGAGCCACAGGTGAAGCGAACGCACGCGACAATGAAAACCGCGAGACCCGAGCCACAGGTGAAGCGAACGCACGCGACAATGAAAACCGCGAGACCCGAGCCACAGGCGAAGCGAACGGACGCGACAAGCAAAACCGCAAGATCCAAGCCACGGGCGAGGCGCACGGACACGAGTGACTCAGACACGCAATAGCGACACCTCGCCGCGCTATCTTAGGCTAATATTAATTAATACATATAGTGGAATACATTTTTAAGTTAGATTCTAGCATAGATCATTTTAGTTTATTTCTTTTACTGTGTATAAAGGTTAGTATATAATTAATAAAATCATCCTAACATAATCAGAAACTTTATTAAACGTCAAAATCTAGTAGTAGTAGCTTCATCGTAGTCGTAATTCCTAGTTCCATGAACTTATATGAACTGTGGACGTCATACGTCAACCTGGCCGCGCTATAATTAGGCTAATATTAATTAATACTTAAAGTGGAATACATTTGTAATATAGTTTTAAGTTAGGTTCTAGCATAGATCATTTGAGTTTATTTCTTTTACAGTACATAAAGGTTAGTATATAATTAATAATCATCCTAACATAATCAGCAACTCTATTAAACGTCAAAAGCTTAAATGCACTGCGGACGTCCTAAATCAAGTTTTTTCAAAGTATAAGAAAAATACATGTTAGCTAGTAAATCTTAATATATATAAATTACGTGTCACGTTGTTTGTCCGCGATGGACTCCTAAACTACTTAACCGATTTTAATCAAACTTCCTAACTATCTGTAATTTGGTCCAACTTAAAAGATAGGATAGTTTTTTTTGGATTGGGTTTGTTTATTTATTTTATTAATAGACTAGTAGGGCGCGTGGACCGCGGTTTTTCTATCGTCAAGTGGACTTTCAGGTCCTGATCATTTTCTATCAAAAAACCACTCTTCCATCTTTTATACTCTCCGAGATAGATGCCTATGAAATTGGTATGGACGCCATCTTGAATCCGCCATTTTGAATTTTTTTTCAGCTCATTGCCAATTGGATGACGTTTCGAGTATTTTTTGTTTGAGCACCTCCCACCTGTCTTCAATACCCTGCCCGTGCTCCTCACCCACCTTCCAAACCCTCGATCATTATACCATCTCATCATTTGTCAGAATGAGAATTCTTTTATAAAAACAATTTTTGAAAAGGAGCCGTATCAAAGTCTTGCATAGTTCTCAGCTTCTAGTCTATTCAATATTCGCCATATATTTTGTATGGAGAAAAAACATTCCGCCATCTTGGATTTTTTCTATTCATCAAATAGACCTTTGGGTTCTGATCATCTTTTGCCAAGAAACCACTCTTCCATCTTTTATACTCCCCGAGATAGACACCGAAGAAATTTGTATGGCGGCCATCTTTTTTCCGCCATTTTGAATTTTTTTTCAGCTCACTGCGAATTGGATGAGGTTTCGAGTGACATTTGTTCGAGCACCCCCCACCTATCTTCGATACCCTGGCCGTGCTCTTCACCCGTCTCCGAAATCCTCAATCATCAGCTCTCTCCATATTTTTCCTCCGAATGAATTTTTTTCCTCTATACGAAACCATCAGTGAAAAAAAAATTTTTCATACAAAATTTTACAGGAGAGGTGATCAATGAGTCAGTCAGTGAATCAGTGAATCAGTCAATCAGCCCCAGCAGCTATATATATATTAATAAGTTGGCAGTACGAAGTTAGCTGGGCCAGCTAGTAAAGAATTTTGTTTTCGTTGTTTGTTTTAAGTTTGATAACCAGTTTAAATTATCGATTGAACTACAAATGCACTAAATGTTATATTACTCCATAGTTTCACTATTTCATACAAAATGTCATTGTCATACTGCGCGCGTTTTGGGGAGTTGTTACTTAGTTTGATTATAGAGCAAGATCCCAGTGCCGCCAGACCTAAGTTATTTTCTCAGCAATTATATGTGTACGATAGAGTACTGTTCGAATGTTCTTTCAGTATATGCGTACCAGCTAGATTGTGCCGACGGCCAATTTCCAGATACCAGGTGCTAAAAGTAGGTAAAAACTAGAATAACTTATCTTAAATTCTCAGGGCTGATTTTCATATATGTTTTAAAGAATATTGTAAAAATTAATAAATTAATACTGCCAGACGCTTACCGCCGGCGGTTACTTTAGCCAGACGCTTTGAAGGTCCCAAAAAAATATATAATTTAAGTTAACTTATATTCTCAGTTCTGATTTTTATACATGATACTCAGGGAACTATTGCGATATTATCTGTAAGCTGCCAGACCTATTGGAAGGGTCAAACATCCCCCCAGACACACATTATGCGTCCCCATATGTATGAGCGCTAGAACATGATTCACTTGTTTAAGTGTGTGAGAGATAATATCATCATACTATAATATTATAAATGCGAAAGTGTGTTTGTTGGTTTGTCCTTCAATCACTCTGCAACAGAGCTATGGATCGACGTGATTTTTTGCCTGGGTATAGCTTAGGATATAGAGAGAGAGAACTATTGCAATATCTTCTGCAAGCTATACCCAGGCAAAAAATGACGTCGATCCGTAGCTCTGTTGCAGAGTAATTGAAGGACAAACCAACAAACACACTTTCGCATTTATAATATTATAGTATGATGATATTATCTCTCACACACTTAAACAAGTGAATCATGTTCTAGCGCTCATACATATGGGGACGCATAATGTGTGTCTGGGGGGATGATTGACCCTTCCAATAGGTCTGGCAGCTTACAGATAATATCACAATAGTTCCCTGAGTATCATGTATAAAAATCAGAACTGAGAATATAAGTTAACTTAAATTATATATTTTTTTGGGAGCTTCAAAGCGTCTGGCTAAAGTAACCGCCGGCGGTAAGCGTCTGGCAGTATTAATTTATTAATTTTTACAATATTCTTTAAAACATATATGAAAATCAGCCCTGAGAATTTAAGATAAGTTATTCTAGTTTTTACCTACCTTTAGCACCTGGTATCTGGAAATTGGCCGTCGGCACAATCTAGCTGGTACGCATTTACTGAAAGGACATTAGAACAGTACTCTATCGTACACAAATAATTGCTGAGAAAATAACTTAGGTCTGGCGGCACTGGGATCTTGGACCATTAGTAAATATGTGGGCAACATCCAATTTGTGCTAACATTACAAAATTATAATATATTATTATGTTTACGTCTACCTATTTGTGTTTGTGTCAATAAATATTAGTTATCCGGTATAAATTATTATTTAATGTTGTTTTATTTTCCTCTAAAAGCGTATCTTAAGGTTGAAGACAAGGGTCTGCCCGCGAAATTCAAATGGTTCTAAATATCGGTTAATCAAAATATCGACTAATTTGTGAGTAACACACGTCCAATTCAGTATTTTGATTAATTTCTTAAACTGGTCACTTTCAAGTAAAGATTTTTAAGTAAACCTGTGAAGATGATACTGCCATTGTCGCAAATAGGATGCCATAAGCCTACTTTGTCGTATTAGGGTGGAAATTGTAAGGATCGATTCGGATTTTGCCCATACAAAACTGTCATTTTCCATAAATTCGTGTACGCATCGAAAAGCCGATCTGATCCGTACACGTTTCTATGGAATTTGACAGTTTTGTATGGGCGAAATCCGAAACGATCCTCATAAATGTGGTTCCACCCTTAGTTTACAAATTGCGAAAAACCAAATTAAATTTGAATTTCGCGGGCAGACCCTTGTCTTCAACCTTAAGATGCTGACATACATTAAACCTTGTACCTACACCCATGGAATTATTATGTTTGTACGTAGTACTTATTAATTCCATGCCTACACCTTTTAGATTTCTATAATCTATTCCAATGTTTCATGTTCTTATCTAAAAAGCTGTCAAGTGCGAGTCGGGCCATGTTTTAGAGTTCCGTACATATGACCGCATTGGGCCAGTGTGGTGGACTATGGCCTATAATCCTTCTCTGAAAGGAGACCTGCACCCAGTAGCGAGACGTTAATGGGTTGCTCATGATGATGGTGACTTAGACCAAATCGCTTTTAAAACTAGATTATTTAGATCTCTTAGTGCCGATTTCACTAACGTCGAGTGACGTTTTATCAAGGAATAAATTGGGCGTTCTGACAGTTTTTGTATTGAAAAGTCAGTCAAAATATCAAAATGCTCGGATAAGACTTATTTTACGTTGGTGAAATTGGCCCTTAGTTCTTAGATTACTACTAAATTAGTGGGGAAAAGCTCGTTTGATTTGGTCACAACTTACAAACAGTAATTAAATAGTGTTTTCAGTATAAAATGTATTTCATAAATTCATAGCTTGTTTAGTTTTTAGGGTTCCGTACCCAAAGGGTACCAACGGGACCCTATTACTAAGCCTACGCTGTCCGTCCGTCCGTCCGTCCGTCCGTCCGTCCGTCCGTCCGTCTGTCAGCGGGCTGTATCTCATAAACCGTAATAGATAGACAGATGAAATTTTCACATATTATGTATTTCTATTGCCGCTATAACAACAAATAATAAAAATTAAATTAAATTAAAACATTTCCATGGGTACATGAAAATATTTTAATTTATTTTTTTTTAACGGAACCCTAAAAGAGCGAGGCCCGACTCGCTCTTGGCCGATTTTTTGAGATAGACCCCGTAACAAAAATGATCTTAAACCGACAACTTTGACGGTCCCCCATTTCGTCTTTTTGAAGCTAAAAATATATTTCAACTGCACTTAATGAGCTCTTAGACAATGACACCCCACATGCCAGGGTAAAAAAAATATATTCTATTTTCTTTTTTCGTGTATTATTTTTGTTGTTATAGCGGCAATAGACATGTACACTGTGAAAATTTCAACTGTCTACCTATTACGGTTTACGAGATACAGCCCGCTGACAGACGGACAGTGAAGGCTTAGTCTTATGGTCCCGTTGGCACCCTTTATCTAGGGAACCCTAAAAATTAGGTTTTTATTAAGACGTAGCTAAGTTTTTTTACTGAACGGCTCATGCTTGTGTCGGCAGTCGGAAATCTGATCAACATAATTTGTAGCGTGTGTCTCGCCTCGACTCTTACAGTTTCGTATAGCTGTATCTCTTTTACGCATTAACTGTAAAGTACTTTACGTTCGGTTGGCGGACAAAAATATCACAATACTTATTATGAAAGGGATAAAATTTTTAGCTTGTGTCTCGCTTTCGCTCAATTATTTTTGCTATGCTGTATCTCCTTTACACAGCCTCTCATTTTATGAGTAGGTACTCCTAGGTACTCTTAATACCTATGTATTTTGTCTGAGGTGTCTATGATTTTTTTATACAAAGTGGCGGGAAGCAAGGTGTTTTTTCTTAGTTTTTCCACGCATCTTGGCGCGAAAAGCTGAGACTGAGAGAATACTGTATAGCTGTATCTTTTTCTCGCTTTTTATCCAGTTGTGTTTGTGGCAGACAAAAATATCACAATAAGAAAGGAACAAAATGAGTATGTGTCTCGCTTCAACACATAGATTTTTTACTATGCTGCAACTCCTTTGTACCTAGTACCTATGTATTTTGTCTGAGGTGTCCAAAGACTTCGAGATATCTATGATTTTACCATGAAGGTAGCAAATACATGGAGGTGCCTTACCTACAAAAATCGGGTGCATACCTACAGAAAAAAACTCATAAAATGGCCGCCCATTAGGGCATTATTTCGAAACTATCGACATCGATAAGGAGTGAAGCGATAATCAAGCATTTATGTATACGTAGTATTTATAGGTTATAATAATTACGTAACGTACGTTTGTACTCTATCAGGTACATATTATTCGCGTGGATTTAGGTTTTTAAAGATCTTGGAATATCCAAACAGTTTCGCTGCCGTTTTGTGAAATTGAAAGAGATCACCATATATAAAAAAGTACTCATTTATAAATTATAATATGTATCAATCGTTTGTTAATTATAAACCACTATTTCTTTTCATTAAAAGAGCAACTTGCTGGCTCATAGTAGTAGAATTTCTTTCTATAAGCGGTGGTAGAGTCGAAACATGACGTGCTTAGCATGAGACAGCTATCTGCAAGCCCTACATATAAATAAACAAATATAGAATACTAGTTGACCCGGCGAACTTCGTACCGCCAACTTATATTTTATATAAATAAAACAAATAAACTATCCTAATCAAAAAAAACTATCCTATCTTTCAAATTGGACTAAATTACAGATAGTAACGAAGTTTGATCAAAATCACTTTAATTTAAATTTAATTTTATATCACACAATATATTAGTATCACACAAGTTAAATAGTTTAGAAGTCCATCGTGGACAAATAACGTGACACGTAATTTATATATATTACTAGCTGACCCAGCGAACTTCGTACCGCTTCTTATCTATATAAATAAAACAAATAAACTATCCCAATTCAAAAACTATCCTATCTTTTAAGTTGGACCAAATTACAGATAGTTACGAAGTTTTATAAAAATCGGTTAAAATCGGTAATTGAATTGCACAGGGATTATTATTAAATCCACCTCTTGCTCTTACCGCAGAAAAGAAATGTATCACACGATCTTTTCATATTTTATGTAGAGGGATGTGTGTTATATTTATATTTTCCACGCCTATAGCACCCATCCATTTTTTTCTTTAAGTTTTCACTAGCCGGAAACGACAGCAGAAAACACGGACATTATCATCTATTATATAGAGGTATTAGATTCTAGCATTTATTATTTATGTGAAGTATTAAAATAACCGGACAAATGATATAAATTTCAACTATAAACACCAAACTTCTTGTATTATCTGATAATATGGTGATGAGCAGTACCTAATGCATTAGAATTTATTCAAGTCGTTTAACGTCACCTATAATAATATCGACAAGTCGATACTCCATTGACACAAATCCAATAACACGCAACTACTTGACAGGCTGACAGCTGAAGTTCAACCAATAAGAGTGAATACATAATGTGTTGTACATAAGGCTCATAAAATGGCGGATGGCACCCGGCTTGACTAGTAGTTACTTTATATACTTCATCTCCATCTATTTCCTACCTACCATGGATTTTACATAATGGCGGGAAGGTGTTTTGTTCTTGTTTTTCTACGCTGGCGGCAGCTGGTGGGAAAAGGTGAGAGAATCCTTTTTTATGTTGGCACCATTGGCATCGAGTGCTATGGTCGATGCTTGTGATTTTACATTAGGCGGGAAACAAGGTGTTGTTTCTAAACTTCTTGGCGGGAAAAGCTGAAAGAACACTTTTTATGTTGGCACCATTGCCACCCTAGTCTGTAGTCGATGCCTGCGAAGTGAACATTTCGGCGGGAAGAATTAGTGTGAAACGAAAAAACTGTTTTAACAAATAATCAGGAAACAGCAGACTTTGAAGGTAAGATTTGCATCATTTTAAAGTAATTTGTGCACGGCCTATGTAGAAAACAGAATTCTATAATATTTGTGAATAGTTTTGGAAGAATGTAATAGAAGACGAGGTTTTGTCTATCACAGGTCAAGCGGCTAGCTACTCCGTTGTAAAACGAATAAGTACCTACTTGCCTACATAACAAGTTCATCAAAATTGTGCAGTAGAAATAGAGTCATTACAGTACCCGGCGATATATATTGCACATCGGCCTTTGGAATAAAACGCTATTTCTATTCTATTGCAAGGAAAGCTAGCCAGAAATTCACGTAGTAATTACTGAAATCTCTTCACAATCGGCGAGCACATCACGTAACATATATAAAAAAATGCAGTCGAACTGTGAATAGAATAGAATAGCGTTTTATTCCAAAGGCCGATATGCAATATATATCGCCGGGTACTGTACTTATACGTTATGTATTTATGCCTATACGGCGTTATTGCTGTAAATGATTTTACCCGCCAGCGGGATAGTATCGGCCAATGAGAGGTGTTCGCGACCGTAACATTGTAGATGTTTATACAATCTCTTTGTTGTCGTGTTACACAGACCATGTCCCGCGAGCTGCGCAAGAGGCCTCGCATCAGCTACGCCGAGTTCGAGGAGCCGAGCCCGGACGAGTATGTGTGTGAGTACAGAATCATACTTCCTGTTAACATTATTATAGTTCTTGCAATTCACGAGGGCGACTGACTTATGGTTGTGTGTGTGTCGTATCTGTATAAGTGTGAGCGAGCGCAATGCTCGCGCCTGCCCGCTCCCACCTAGGCTTTGACAGGCACGCACACTTATGCAATGTGCATGTACACGAAGTAACCACGAGTAAAGCTCACTCGCCTTCGTGAAATACAAAAATTGTAACTAAATGATGCCCGCGACTTCGTCCGCGAGGATTGAGGTTTTTGTAACTCTTAAATTTTCCGAGTTAAGGTTGATTATACTGCCCGATAGGCTGATAGGTCTGCCCGCGAAATTCAAATTTAATTTGGTTTTTCGCACTTTGTAAACTAATACGACAAACTAGGCTTATGGCATTCTAATTGCGCCAGTGGAATTATCATCTTCAAAGGTTTACATAAAAATCTATACCTACTTGAAAGTGACCAGTTTAAGAAATTAATCAAAATACTGAGTTGGACGTGAGTTATTCACTTAGTCGATATTTTGATTAATTTCTTAAACTGGTCACTTTCAAGAAAATATTTTTATGTAAACCTGTGAAGATGATAATTCCATTGGCGCATTATGAATATGAAAGCGGCTAGATGCAAAGCTTGTCCGTACATCCGGCACTGCTGCGAGAGACATGTTTTAGCCCCAGTGGCGATGAAAAAATTATTTTCATCATACCTATTCGAAAAACGAATATTAGCTTCAGAGGATAGCGGGAGCAAAATTTAATTTTAACCCCATGGGACTTTTCATTTCTCTCTTCTGATTGGTCGGCGTTCGTGCTTTAGCATACTAAAGCACTAACGCGGACCAATCAGAAGAGAGAATTCAAAAATGTGTCGAAATTAAAAAATGTTTGAGAAGCTTTTGTCTTCGATAAGTCACGTGATCAAATTTGTCGATTAGATATATACACCCATACTTCCAACATAAATATTAATGTTTAATTATTTCATAAAAATTTATTTGTGTTTTATTTAAACTAAGGTTGATACTCCTAGCTTTTTCTCATAGGTAATGATGAAAAATAGTGTGTGTCATTCGGGTTTCATTCATAGTGTGTGTCACAAAATTTTTTGATCTCGGGCGGCGTATATTGAATTCCTCGCTACGCTCAGGATTCTACTTTAGAATCCCTCGCTGCGCTCGGGAGTCTACTATAAAATCCTTCACTTCCCTCTGAATTCAAAATAACGCCCTCGGGGAACAAAAAATTCCTTTGGCCCCATATAACACAAATAACTATTATTTCACGTAGTAGTTAGGCCTGTGGTCTCCTATTCGGGGGGTCGCAGGTTCGATCCCGGGTACGCACCTCTGACTTTTCGGAGTCAAGTTAAGAAATTAAATATCACTTGCTTCAACGAAGAAGGAAAAAAACGTGAGGAAACCTGCACACCTGAGAGTTCTTCATAGTTCTTCAAGAAGGTGTGTGAAGTCCGCCAATTCGCATTGGGCCAGCGTGGTGGACTATGGCCTTTAACTCTTCTCCGAGAGGAGACCTGCGCTCAGTAGTGAGCCGTTGATGGGTTGCTGATGATGATGATGATGAACCTGTGGCTCTTATGACACGTCGTGACTCTACCACCAGTTCGGAACCGGATTCTGCTGAGAAGAGCCGGCAAGAATCTCAGCAGTGGCTCTTTTCAAAATAATCATTTTACAATATAACTATTTACCTACATTGTAATAAATTTTTGGAACGTAAGTTCCTTATCGCGCGGTACGGAAGGGGGCTAGACGGAAAAAAATAAGGAACCGACACTCGACATATATTTGAAACCGACACTTTTTGTTGAATGTGAATTTTGCATTGTGTTCGGTATTTTCGCGATACAACATTAGGGCATGTGGAAATTGTTTAAAATAAAATTGAAAATGGAAAATTCGGTCTGTCGAGCTGGGATTCGAACCATCGACTTTGAACTGTTAGGCGACTGCCGGAGCCACTAGGCTACGGAGACTCAATGTTGTACCGCGAAAATACCGAACACAATGTAATCGAAAGGAACTACGTTTCATCCGGGTGTACCTTGACACCTGTCAAGTTTTTTTTATTTATACTCTATATCTTGTGGGCAGGTGGATGCCGAGCCGATTCATCCGATGCAACTTGTTAAAATAGAAAGAATATTTCCACAATGAGGGGAATAGTGATGATAATTTAATTATATTATTGATGAATTTATAGTGATATTTGCTATGCAAATTTTAAACTCTTGAAGTTTTTATACGGTGTTTATTTATTTAATTATGACTTTTATTTATTTTTATTTTTATTTACTCGGTAATTGAGAACTTAGTGATGTAAAATATTATAATATACCTAGTACCGAAATTAGTCTTGGTTACTCGAAATTAATAAATTATAATTATTGAATTAATAAATAATATTATTATTATTGTTATACGCACTTGACTCCGAGAAGTCAGAGGTGCGTACCTTCGAACCTCCGAATAGTAGACACAGTCCTAACCTCCTGGCTATCACTGCTTGCTATGATTTAGGTATGATTGATGAAAACTGGCACCACATGAAACAGAGGATTATATACAAAGTCATCGGTTCAGCCTGTATTCTATAATAATAATAAAAACTTGAGAGGTGTCAAGGGACACCCGGATGGCACGTAGTTCCTTTCGATTAATTAATTTGGCATTGTGTTCGGTATTTTCGCGGTACAATAATAGGTCTCCGTAGCCTTGTGGCTTCTGCAGTCGTCCAACAGAAATTACCGAACACAATACCAAATTCACATTCAAAAAAGTGTCGGTTTCAAAAAAGTGTCGATCCGTCTAGCCCCCTTCCGAGTTCCGCACCGCAAGCTAAAGGAACTACATTCCAATAAGCGTCGATAAATAATCGCTTTGTTGCAGTCTGCGCGGAGTGCGGCGACTACGTGTACGAGTACTGCGCCATACACGGCGCGCTGCTGGTCGTGCCCGACGACAAGGTAGCCGCGACGACATACACACACACACACACACTGTGCCATACACGGCGCGCTGCTGGTCGTGCCCGACGACAAGGTAGCCGCGACGACACACACACACACACACACACACACACACACTGCGCCATACACGGCGCGCTGCTGGTCGTGCCCGACGACAAGGTAGCCGCGACGACACACACACACACACACACACACACACACACTGCGCCATACACGGCGCGCTGCTGGTCGTGCCCGACGACAAGGTAGCCGCGACGACACACACACACACACACACACACACACACACACACACACACACACACACACAGACACACTGCGCCATACACGGCGCGCTGCTGGTCGTGCCCGACGACAAGGTAGCCGCGACGACACACACACACACACACACACACACACACTGCGCCATACACGGCGCGCTGCTGGTCGTGCCCGACGACAAGGTAGCCGCGACGACACACACACACACACACACACACACACACACACACACACACACACACACACACACACACACACACACACAGACACACTGCGCCATACACGGCGCGCTGCTGGTCGTGCCCGACGACAAGGTAGCCGCGACGACACACACACACACACACGCACACACACTGCGCCATACACGGCGCGCTGCTGGTCGTGCCCGACGACAAGGTAGCCGCGACGACACACACACACACACACTGTGCCATACACGGCGCGCTGCTGGTCGTGCCCGACGACAAGGTAGCCGCGACGACACACACACACACACACACACACACACACTGCGCCATACACGGCGCGCTGCTGGTCGTGCCCGACGACAAGGTAGCCGCGACGACACACACACACACACACTGTGCCATACACGGCGCGCTGCTGGTCGTGCCCGACGACAAGGTAGCCGCGACGACACACACACACACACACTGTGCCATACACGGCGCGCTGCTGGTCGTGCCCGACGACAAGGTAGCCGCGACGACACACACGCACACACACACACACTGCGCCATACACGGCGCGCTGCTGGTCGTGCCCGACGACAAGGTAGCCGCGACGACACACACACACACACACACACACACACACACACACACACACAGACACACTGCGCCATACACGGCGCGCTGCTGGTCGTGCCCGACGACAAGGTAGCCGCGACGACACACACACACACACACACACACACACACTGCGCCATACACGGCGCGCTGCTGGTCGTGCCCGACGACAAGGTAGCCGCGACGACACACACACACACACACACACACACACACACACACACACACACACACACACACACACACAGACACACTGCGCCATACACGGCGCGCTGCTGGTCGTGCCCGACGACAAGGTAGCCGCGACGACACACACACACACACACGCACACACACTGCGCCATACACGGCGCGCTG